>OX333071.1:19710574-20310574 GCA_946863875.1 Alloplasta piceator | reverse complement strand
ATTGATAAGCAGTTGATTTAATTTAATTCAACTTTGTTTGGAAATTAATTTATTGGAAGTTAAAAAACAAAAAGGGAACAAAAATATCGTTTTTGAAAAATTAAGAAATGAAAATAGACCGATTGTTAAAATCAGGACAGGGTTTTAAAGAGAACAGTCAGAAAAAAGTTGCCATTCCTATGTTCTGTTCAAAAAATATGTATTTATTGAGAAAAAGAGCCTGAAAGATAATGTTGAAATATAGAAAAAAAATCGCTGATTTTTCCATAGGCCATAAAAGGTTTTCAAAATGTCGTGAAAATTGTATCTTGAACATATTTCAATTTTTATTCGGTACTTGAGAGTAAAAAATGAAAATTTGCTGATTCAATCACGTTATTCATATTAGCAGCAGTCTTTATGAGCCACTTTTGTTACCTTCCGTTGTTTAGAATAAATATTGATCTCACGTTATAGCAAAACTGATCGTTCAGCGATAAAAGGCCCAAACTAGTACATGAATTAATTCATTTTTCACTAGGGAAGGAATGTAACTGGGATAAATTTGATTTTATTCAAGCTTAGTTAGCGAATAACCCATCAAAATATTTTTATAGCAAAACTGATCGTACAGCGATAAAGAGCCTAAACTAGTACATGAATTAATTCATTTTTTACTAGGGAAGGAATATAACTAGGATAAATTTGATTTTATTCAAGTTTAGTTAGCGAATAACCCATCAAAATATTTTTATAGCAAAACTGATCATACAGCGATAAAGGGCCCTAACTGGTACATGAATTAATTCATTTTTTAGTAGGGAAGGAATATAACTGGGATAAATTTGATTTTATTCAAGCTTAGTTAGCGAATAACCCATCAAAATATTTTTATAGCAAAACTGATCGTACAGCGATAAATAGCCTAAACTAGTACACGAATTAATTCATTTTTCACTAGGGAAGGAATATAACTAGGATAAATTTGATTTTTTTAAAGTTTATCTAGCGAATAACCCATCAAAATATTTGTATAGCAAAACTGATCATACAGCGATAAAGGGCCCCAACTGGTACATGAATTAATTCATTTTTTAGTAGGGAAGGAATATAACTGGGATAAATTTGATTTTATTCAAGCTTAGTTAGCGAATAACCCATCAAAATATTTTTATAGCAAAACTGATCGTACAGCGATAAAGAGCCTAAACTAGTACACGAATTAATTCATTTTTCACTAGGGAAGGAATATAACTAGGATAAATTTGATTTTTTTCAAGTTTAGTTAGCGAATAACCCATCAAAATATTTGTATAGCAAAACTGATCATACAGCGATAAAGGGCCCTAACTGGTACATGAATTAATTCATTTTTTTGTAGGGAAGGAATATAACTGGGATAGATTTGATTTTATTCAAGCTTAGTTAGCGAATAACCCATCAAAATATTTTTATAGCAAAACTGATCGTACAGCGATAAAGGGCCCTAACTGGTATATGAATTAATTCATTTTTCACTAGGGAAGGAATATAACTAGGATACATTTGATTTTATTCAAATTTAGTTAGCGAATAACCCATCAAAATACACTCAGTCAAAAAATTAAAGGAACAGTAAAATTTTCGAGTTTTTTCACCGATTTTCCAAAGGCTGTAACTTTGTTAATTTTCGTCGAAAAAAATTTTTAAAAAAAGCATTTTGTAGCTTGAAACTTCTAGTTTTGGTATCTTGAGTCAAAAAATTTTTTTGGGCACCACCCTCGACGCAGCCGAAAGAAATGTCGAGGAAAATTTTTTTTCAAAATTTTTGCTTTTTTCAAAACATTCGTTGGGCTCCAAAAAATTTTTTACAGCTTAACCAATCTATGGATCGTTTAGCTGAATTCTTTAGCTTCAATTTGCTTTTTTTATTTTTGTTCTACGACCATTTTTCGCTGAGATATTGGCGATTGAACAAAAATTTGTTTTTTTTTTTAGATTGTCGATATCTCTGGAACTAATCATCGTACAGCGAGTAAACGATGGGTTTCGGAAACTTGAATCTTTCCTCTATAAGTTTCCATTACTTTCACAAAGGAAAAAAAATTTTTTCGATGCTCAATATCGACTTGAAAAAGTCCAAAAAAATAGCTTTTTTTCTTATTTTAGAAAATCTACCACAACTCTGCAGATATTGCGAAAAATACCAATGTTCCCAGGTTTTTTTTTAGCTCAATACATACCTAAAAACCATGCCAATTTTTAAAACAATCGGTCGAGCCGTTTTTTGTGACCGGATCATCAAATTTTTCGAAAAATTGAAGGAACACGTTTATTGATCCTCTAAGACCAATTAGCGGTGTTAAAAATGGAAAAAAAAGTTTTTATTTTTATTTTCTCTCAAATTTGCATTCAATGAGCGTAAAAGCTAAAAAAAATGGCAAATTTCGAAAAAAAATTTTTTTTTTCAAAATTTTGGAAAATTTTTTTTTTTTTTCTTCAATTTTTTTTTTTTAAATTCCAATGCTAATAATGCTAATAATTTTAATGCAATAAAAACTTGTCATGCTCAATTTTGCCTTAAAAAATCAAAATAAAGGGTTTTTTCTTCTTTTGGAAAATCTACCACAACTTCGTAAATATTGCGAAAGGTACCAATGTTTGCAGGTTTTTTTTTAGCTTAATGCATACCTAAAAATGTCGTCAAAGTTTTAAAAAATTTAAAGAGCACGTTCATTGATCATTAATCACCAATTAATGATGGTAACAATGAAAAAAAAGTTTTTCTTTTTTTTGTCTCTCGAATTTGCATTTAAGGAGTGTGAGAGTTGAAAAAAATTCAAATTTCGAAAAAAAAATTTTTGTTTACAATTCACGCCGTTTACCGCCACCATTAGCATCACCCAAAGCGCACCACATAGAGGTTGCATGATCGAATTTACGCTTCTTTTATGCTTACACATGTGTGTTTTTCCGCGTGGTATGCGTACTGAACGAGCTGAATTTCTCCTATAGTTGTACATTCAATATTTATTGAATAGCGAAAAAAATTTAATTGAAAAATTTCTTTTTTATTCGCCAATGTGTAGTACATTCTTTAGAGCCATTATCTATTGAATTTCTTTATGATTTTATTCTGTATGCCCTAAATCTTGAAGATCAATTAAATTCAAAGTTGATACCCTCAAGACAATCGGCATACATCCTCCGTGCAGCATCATACGATGTCTTTTCTCGTTTATCATATTCATTAATGTTACAAAAACAGTTCCTTTGAAAACTCCAAATTCATTTTGACACTTTTCAAGATTCATTACACAGTTTTTTTAAAATTCTCTTTTTGTTACACAAACCACATATTCTTTCTTTTCGTTTTTGAACACCCACCCGTCATGAGACGGCATTTATCCGAACCAGAGATCGCTCGGCTGGTGACTCTCGTTGAAGAGGGTTATTCTTACCGAGTTGTAGGTGATATGATGCACGTATCGCCATCGGTTGTGTCTCGTGCCTACAACCGGTATTTAGAACTCGCGGGATACGGTCGTCGTTCCGGACAAGGTCGGCGACGTTCAACAACACCTCGGGACGATCGAGCAATGATTCGAGAGAATCGGCGAGACCCATTTCTCGTGCCGAATGTCATTGCTCACAATTATCGTAACCGACAACAACAGCAACGAAACATCTCTGCCCAAACGGTTAGGAACCGTCTCCAGGAATCCGGGATTAGAGCTAGACGGCCTGTTCGTGTGCCTATGTTAACCGTTAGACATCGCCGAGCTCGTTTAGCGTATGCTCATCAGCATATCGATTGGAGCATAAGAAAATGGAATAATGTTCTATTCACAGACGAGTCTCGGTTTTGTTTATACGGCGACGACAGACGGCCACGAGTTTGGCGTCGTGTTGGAGAACGGTTCAACCAAAATCACGGTCGCCCGGTTGTCGCGTTCAATGGAGGATCGGTGATGGTATGGGCAGGCATTTCTCGATATTCGAGGACTCGCCTTCATATTGTCCGCGGTAATTTGAATGCTCGACGCTACATTGACCAAATTCTGAGACCCTATGTTTTACCGGTCCGACAAAGATTAAGACGCTTCTTTTTAATGCACGACAACGCTCGGCCGCACACAGCAATCGTCACCAGACATTTTTTAGAAGATCATAACATCAGTGTGTTGCGGCATCCACCGATGAGCCCGGATTTGAACCCAATTGAACATGTTTGGGACATGATGGGTCGTCGTTTGCGGCAGGAATACCCCAATTTGCAGAACCTTGCGGCCTTAGAACGCGCGCTGGTGCGAATTTGGCAGACTATTCCTCAAGCAAGGATACGGCGATGCATCAATATGGCGGACCGATTGGGTGCGGTGATCGAAGCCAGGGGTGGCAATACGCGTTTTTAAACGCGCACACACGACGCACGCACACATACACACACCCGGATATGCACGCACGCACACACGGATACACATACTCTTGCGCAAAAAGTTTTGAGAAATGAGTTTGGAGTCATAAAATACCGCGGAAGTGACGAGCCGTGGGGTCTCATTTAAAAACAAATTCATACACGCGTGCACACACACACACGCACACACACACACACACACACACACACGTGCGTAAGCACAAAAGAGGCGTAAATCCGACCACAACCTCCACGCGGTGCGCTTTGGGTAATGCTAATGGTGGCGGTAAACGGCGTGAATTGTGAAAAAAATTTTTTTTTCCGAAATTAGAATTTTTTTATACTCTTACACTCCTTAAATGCAAATTCGAGAAACAAAAATAAAAAAGTTTTTTTTTCTTTTTTACCATCGTTAATTCGTGATTAACGATCAATAAACGTGCTCCTTTAATTTTTTTAAAACTTTGACGATTTGGGAAAAAAATGGCCGACCGATCGTTTCAAAAATTTGCAGGGTTTTTAGGTATGCATTAAGCTAAAAAAAAACCTGCAAACATTGGTACCTTTCGCAATATTTACGAAGTTGTGGTAGATTTTCCAAAAGAAGAAAAAACCCTTTATTTTGATTTTTTAAGGCAAAATTGAGCATGACAAGTTTTTATTGCATTAAAATTATTAGCATTATTAGCATTAGAATTAAAAAAAAAAAAAATTGAAGAAAAAAAAAAAAAAAAATTTCCAAAATTTTGAAAAAAAAAATTTTTTTTCGAAATTTGCCATTTTTTTTAGCTTTTACGCTCATTGAATGCAAATTTGAGAGAAAATAAAAATAAAAACTTTTTTTTCCATTTTTAACACCGCTAATTGGTCTTAGAGGATCAATAAACGTGTTCCTTCAATTTTTCGAAAAATTTGATGATCCGGTCACAAAAAACGGCTCGACCGATTGTTTTAAAAATTGGCATGGTTTTTAGGTATGTATTGAGCTAAAAAAAAACCTGGGAACATTGGTATTTTTCGCAATATCTGCAGAGTTGTGGTAGATTTTCTAAAATAAGAAAAAAAGCTATTTTTTTGGACTTTTTCAAGTCGATATTGAGCATCGAAAAAATTTTTTTTCCTTTGTGAAAGTAATGGAAACTTATAGAGGAAAGATTCAAGTTTCCGAAACCCATCGTTTACTCGCTGTACGATGATTAGTTCCAGAGATATCGACAATCTAAAAAAAAAAACAAATTTTTGTTCAATCGCCAATATCTCAGCGAAAAATGGTCGTAGAATAAAAATAAAAAAAGCAAATTGAAGCTAAAGAATTCAGCTAAACGATCCATAGATTGGTTAAGCTTTAAAAAAATTTTTGGAGCCCAACGAATGTTTTGAAAAAAGCAAAAATTTTGAAAAAAAAATTTCCTCGACATTTCTTTCGGCTGCGTCGAGGGTGGTGCCCAAAAAAATTTTTTGACTCAAGATACCAAAACTAGAAGTTTCAAGCTACAAAATGCTTTTTTTAAAAATTTTTTTCGACCAAAATTAACAAAGTTACAGCCTTTGGAAAATCGGTGAAAAAACTCGAAAATTTTACTGTTCCTTTAATTTTTTGACTGAGTGTATGTTTATAGCAAAACTGATCGTACAGCGATAAAGGGCCCTAACTGGTACATGAATTAATTCATTTTTCACTAGGGAAGGAATATAACTAGGATACATTTGATTTTATTCAAGTTTAGTTAGCAAATAACCCATCAAAATATTTGTATAGCAAAACTGATCGTACAGCGATGAAGGGCCCAAACTAGCACATGAATTAATTCATTTTTTAGTAGGGAAGGAATATAACTGGGATAAATTTGATTTTATTCAAGCTTAGTTAGCGAATAACCCATTAAAATATTTTTATAGCAAAACTGATCGTACAGCGATAAAAGGCCCAAACTAGCACATGAATTAATTCATTTTTCACTAGGGAAGGAATATGGGATAAATTTGATTTTATTCAAGTTTAGTTAGCGAATAACCCATCAAAATATTTGTATAGCAAAACTGATCGTACAGCGATAAAGGGCCCTAACTGGTACATGAATTAATTCATTTTTCACTAGGAAAGGAATATGGGATAAATTTGATTTTATTCAAGTTTAGTTAGCGAATAACCCATCAAAATATTTGTATAGCAAAACTGATCGTACAGCGATAAAGGGCCCTAACTGGTACATGAAGTAATTCATTTTTTAGTAGGGAAGGAATATAACCGGGATAAATTTGATTTTATTCAAGCTTAGTTAGCGAATAACCCATCAAAATATTTTTATAGCAAAACTGATCATACAGCGATAAAGAGCCTTAACTATAGTACATGAATTAATTCATTTTTCACTAGGGAAGGAATATAACTAGGATAAATTTGATTTTATTCAAGTTTAGTTAGCGATGAAGGGCCAAAACTAGCACATTCATTAATTCATTTTTCAGTAGGAAAGGAATATAACTAGGATAAATTTGATTTTATTCAAGTTTAGTTAGCGAATAACCCATCAAAATATTTTTATAGCAAAACCGATCGTACAGCGATAAAGGGCCCTAACTAGTACATGAATTAATTCATTTTTCAGTAGGGGAGGAATATAACTGGGATAAATTTGATTTTATTCAAGTGTAGTTAGCGAATAACCTCCCAAAATATTTTGATAGCAAAACTAATCGTACAGCGATAAAGGGCCCAAACTAGTACATGAATTAATTCATTTTTCAGTAGGTAAGGAATATAACTTGGAAAAATTTGATTTTATTCAAGTTTAGTTAGCGAATAACCCATCAGAATATTTTTATAGCAAAACTGATCGTACAGTGATGAAGGGCCCAAACTAGTACATGAGTTAATTCATTTTTCGGTAGGAAAGGAATATAACTGGGATAAACTTGATTTTATTCAAGTTTAGTTAGTGAATAACCTATCAAAATATTTTCATAGGTATTTTTCAGTAGGTAAGGAATATAACTTGGAAAAATTTGATTTTGTTCAAGTTTAGTTAGCGAATAACCTATCAAAATATTTTTATAGCAAAACTCCTTGTACAGCGATAAAGGGCTAGAACATGAATTAATTTATTTTTCAGTAGGGAAGAAATATAACTAGGATAAATTTGATATTATTCAAGTTCGATTAGCGAATAACCTAGCAAAATATTCTCATGGCAAAATTGATCTTACAACGATAAAGGGCCCAAACTATACATGAATTAATTCATTTTTCCATAAGGAAGGAATATAACTAGGATAAATTTGATTTTATTCAAGTTAAGTTAGCGAATTTAGTTAGTTTAGTTGGAAACCCATCAAAATACCTAAAAATAGGGAAAGTTTTTAAAAGATGGGTTTTATTTTCAAACGATTTGTCCAGTTTGGTCAACATAGTGTTTGGAGGTTGAAATAATCGCTTTTATCGAATTTGGTATTTAGTCAATATTTCCTTTCCAGTACTGTTTTTTAGAAGCTGTATTTTTTTCGCATCTCAGTTAATTTCAAGTTGAAAGCTTGCAAGAAGATTTTAAAATATTTATTTCAATAATTTTTCGTTATTGAAAATTAACGTGAATAGGTCTTATTTATTGCTATAAAAAAAAATCGTTTGGACCATTAAAATAATTAGAACTAATCAAAAATTCAGATGTGGATTCCACGTCGAAAATTTTTTCCAGATCTTCGGAATAATAAAAATAAAATAAGAGTGAGATAAATGGCACAAAACTTAATGGTTTGTCTGATAATAAGTTGGAAACGTGATATTATTTCGACTTCTTTTCACTTCTACCTCGACGGAACGAGTTGGACAAGAAAATCGATACTGATTGATGAAAGTCGGGAAAAATCGCCTCGCGTCCATACATCAAAGGCCTTGAGTAGATTTCCACTCTTTCGTTGCAAATAAAAAAGCTCCGCGCTGTGTCAAAAAACGTCGATGAATACTCCATCGAATAAATTACCGTTGCAGTAAATCTCTGAAATGAGAAAAAAAATCCTACAGAAATTCTTTACAAAGCAAAGAAAATCGGCGAGTTGTTGACGAAAGGTTGATTACTTTAAAAAAATTCGCACGAATTGCAACTTTCTGGAACTTTTTACGCTTTTACTTACTTTCAATAATCCTTGGACGTTGAGGATAAATTTAATCAAAAACTCTTGCACTTCTCGATAATCAATTCTTTGAGCATTGAAAAAAACATTTACATTCACACAAATTGAATTAAACTTCACATTCACAAAAAATTCAATGCAAATCAATAGAAACTTCGGATGCTGATTATATTGATAAGACGAATGCAGAATGGTTGAAGTCAGAAAGAAAGTTTTGAAATCCGGGTTTAATAAAATTTGAATACGTCATGAAAATTCTTTTCTTAATCCAAATGGAAAAAATCTCGGTTCTCAAAGGTTGAACTTTGCTCGCAAAAAATTGTTACAAATCGCTGCGTCACTTGATTCGTGATAAGTTTAAAGTTGGGAGGAATGAACTGAAAATTTCTCTCACCCCAGCAAAATCATGGGGTTGAAAAAAAATTAACCTGTGTGTATGTGTGGGTAAAAAAGAGCGAGAGAAAGAGAGAGAGAGAGAGACGGACAGAAAAATGGAGTCGTACAGAGTTTGCTGAATCGTTGGGGCGGCAAATCCGTTCGTTAAAAGTTCTTCGTGAGCATTTGCAACTGGTTGATTTTTTTCACCATTATTTGTTTTGTCCATTTTAATAGTTATGAGAAGCTCAATAAAAAATGCGATTGAACCGAAAATTCGTTCATGAGTCTAAGTTTCAGCATTTTTCTTGCTCGATATCAATAATATCGACAGAGTCGAATCAATTCAGGAAACATATTTAACCCGCGGGGAAAAAATCATATATGATCATATATAATCATATATAATCATATATGAATCATATATGATCATATATGAATCATACGGTGTGTAAGTATGAAACCGGAATTTTTGTACAGAAAAAACACGTTTATTGTAATGATATGATACAAAGTAACTTATTCAAAGTATTGGCCGTCGCTATCTATACATTTTTCCCAACTTTCTGGCAATTTGTGGATTCCGCGCCAAAAGAACTGTTGCTCTTTTGAGGCAAACCAGTCATCGAGCCATTTTCGTACATCTTCGTAAGAAGTAAAGCGCTGCACAGCAAGTGCGTGTCCCATCGATGCAAACAAGTAGTAATCGGATGGGGCAAGGTCTGGTGAGTAAGGCGCGTGCTGAAGAATCTCCCAACGGAACGACTCTATCGTTTTCTGGACCTGTTTTGCTTTGTGTGCTGGTGCATTGTCATGCAGCAAAATCACGTTGTGTTGTCTTTGTTGGTGTTCTGGTCGTTTTTCACGCAAAACTCGATCCAAATCGGTCATTTGTTGTCGGTAGCGTTGAGTATTGACAGTTTTCCCAGGTTTCAGCAGCTCGTAGTAGATTACGCCCTTCTGATCCCACGTTCCACTTCTTCGTTCCTCACGTCAAAATCGCCACTTTTGAACCGTTTAAACCACTCGAAACACTGTGTTTTACCGAGAGCATGCTCACCAAACGCCTCCAGAAGCATTCGATGCGATTCGGCTGCGGTTTTCTTCAGATGAAAACAGAAAAGTAGGGCTGTCCGCAAATCGTAATTTGTTGGCACAAAACTCGACATGTTTATCTCTAATAAACTAATGCTACTGAATGAAACTCATGTTATTGTGAGTTGGAAATCTTTGTCGGATATCAATACAATAACAAGACACCGCTGACGTGATGTGTCGGTAACTGCATCGACATCTAGCGCCACCTATGGGCAAATTCCGGTTTCATACTTACACACCTGGTATATGATTATATATGCCTTAATATGACATGAATGATCGTATATGCCCATGTATGATCATATATCTCGGGAAAAAATGGTTATATATTATCATATATGATCATATATAATTATATATGCCTTAACATGACATGAATGATCATATATAATCATATATGTAATCGTAATTATTCACAAAATAACCATCATATATATTTTTTTGGATATTATATTTTTTACCAGCATATATTGTACAGCAGTGCTCGCCATTAATGCCTGTAAATCTTTGAAAGATTCTTTCCAAGATTCTAAGAAACTTTTCAAGATTCTTTCAAAGATTTGCAGGCATTAATGGCCAGCACTGTACTTCTACGTATAATTATAATAATAATAATAATAATATTTTGCACTTGTATTATATTATAAACGAAGTATTTGTACATTTCCCGGGAAAAAAATCATATATGCATATATAATCATATATGACTTGGTCATGCATGATCCTGAACGAAATGTCTCTATATGATCATATATGATTATATATGATCATATATGATCATATATGATTATATACGATCATATACGATCATATATGATTATATACGATCATATATGATTATATATGATCATAAACTTATTAATAAGTTTTTGAGAAAAAAAAATCACGTGAATATGTTTGATTTTTGGAAAAGGCGGTAGAGTCAATTTTTCCAAAAACCCTAAATTACAGTTAACTCAGACAAGTTAGAAGGCATAATAGATCTATCTACAAAGTGCAAAACGAAAACAGTAGCCAACCATCTTAACCCTAACTTGACACGCTAGGGTACAAAACACCCCAGGCCTAAATTTCTTTAATTTTAACTCTTACTTGACACACTTCCGCAGAATAACTGGGGTCGTTTGTACCCCAGCGACAAAAATTCTTATAAAAAATATACCATTCAATATTTTAATTTGCAATTTTTTTTAGAACTTCTTGAGAGGTTACTTCTCAAAGTTATACAGGATTTGTAGTAAAATATCAAAGTTAAATATGATGAAAAATTTTAATATGCAAAAAAATTGAATAATGTCAACTTTTACGAAAAAAATCATAACTCTTTTATTTTTCGACAAGAATGGCTGAAATTTTAACTGAGTTTGCTCAATATATACCGTAAAACGGGGCTACTTTGACTTTGGGGGTTACTTTGTTGGTTTTTGGGGCTACTTTGGGCGAGCAGAAAAATACGGTAAAAACGTGTGCACAGTGAACCCTCGTGACCTTGTGGGGCGGGAGGGGGTGCGGGGAGTGGGTAGAAGAGGAAAAAAAAGTCATTCATAAACCAGATACACAGATATTGTGTAACAAGCCAAGATGTCCGAACAATCGATGATGCCATTCGCATGAAGGGAATAAAGAAGGGCAAGACGAACGACTTTAACCTCTGTTACATCTGTAAGCCCCGAATTTCAAGTCATAAGTCTTACCCTAAGATCGAAGTTTCCATGGAACTCAAGATGGAACTTAAGATCGAAATTAAGTCCCAATTTAAGATGAATCGTAAGTTGAACTAAAGTGCCATTATAAGTTCATACTTAAGTTCAAACTTCAGTGCGAACGTCAGATCGATCGTAAGTTCAAATTAAAATTTGGTTTGAAGTTCGAACTTAAGATCCATCTTGAGCTTAAACTTAAGTTTGATCGTTCTTAATTATTTTCACAACTAATTTAAAATAACACGGTTGAGGGAGGTGATGAAAGAAATTTGATCGAACTCAAGTTCATGCTCAAGATGGATCTCAAGATCAAACTTCAAACTAAATTTAAGTTTGAACTTAAGATCGATCTGAAGTTGGCATTAAAGTTTGAACATAAGTATAAACTTATAATGATACTTAAGTTCAAACTTAAGATTCATCTTAAATTTGAACTTTAGTTCGATCTAAAATTCAAATTTGAGTTCAATAGAGAGTTTGATCTCAAGTTTGATCTTAAGAACTTAAAATTCGGGCCTAAGTATTTGGTATTTTTATGTAAAATATTTCTTCGATAAAAATGACGAATTGATTGTCAAATTCGTTGTTTTTCATTTAATTTCATGTATAATGTATAAAATATTATTGTTTTTTATCAGAATGATGTCAAAGCTGCATTTACGATGTAGATCTTAGACATGAGTTGCATTTCAATGCCCTCTCCAAAGTAGGCCCATACTCGGGGTTACTTTGGTTTTTTCCTGAATATATAAAATTGTGAGGGTCTGGTGGGGCTTGCTATTGTTATACATTTTATAGCCAAAGGACACATTGTTCTGTTCAAGCAAAAAAAAATTATTTTTGGACGTTAAAAAAAAGTTACGACCAAAAAACTTCCGAAACACGAACAAAGTAGCCCCGTTTTACGGTAGCACTACAAGAAAAAAATAGTAGCCTGGTGGGCTTTAAAAAAAAGGTCTGGAAAATTAAGGGAGAAATTTGACGAAAAAAAACTTTTCAAAGTAAAGATATGTTGTAATACTTTTTATCTAAACCAACTAATCATAAGCTTTACATTAGGAAGGAACTTGAAAATTTTTATCAGTATGAAAGAACACTTTGCTATTTTTTTAAAACGTGTTAGAGATCGGCACAATCCTTGCACAGTGTGAACAGGTATTCTTTGCATAACTTATTGCCTTAGAATGATGCTCTAAACTCAAAGGTGTAGTGGAATCCTCGAACTAATGGCAGATGTTGCTATAGGCCCCATTTTTTTAAATTTAGGTACTTAAAATTAAGGAAATTTAGGCCTGGGTCGTTTTGTACCCCAGTTTGTCAAGCATGGGTTGGTAACTTAATGGATTATCTTTATCGATCAGTCAGTTGATAATTTCAGCTATAAATTTAGGCACAGAGTTCCCCACAAACTGAGCTACTTTTCGAGCAGTTCAAAATTACAAACTTGGATAATACAGTCGCGGAGATTGGACAATCCCGTGTACTAATTCGTGTTGTAGCTATATTAACAATCCGATTAATTAACTAATTGAATTGCTCGTGGCGAGAAGCTATCTCTCATTTCCATACATTCTTAGCCAGAGTCCCTTGTTAAGTCTCTTTCCACGCATTACGAATACGTAGAGTCGGATTTTCTGCTCAAAGTTTTCGGCAACAGAAACCGAATATCCTTGGCGCAACGTCATTTCAGCTATTTGCATCTCCCGGAGAAACTACGAAGTGGAATGAAGTTTTCCAACGTGAGTAAATGGAAAATTATACGAGCCGTTGAGGTAGAGATGAAAATGAGAGAAAGAGGGAGAAAGAGATTGTGAAATACGAGGAACAGAGAAATTTCATGCATCGAATGATTGCAAACAAAAGGGCGCAAACAAAGAGATTCGGTATCTTTGTAGTTGTGAATTGCGCCATTGTGTTTGATTATATTCCGATGAGAATTTGATATTTTGTCATGCACAATCGTGAACTTTTCGAGTTCTCGTGCTCATCAAGACGCAACGTTACTCTTCGCCAAACGATCGTCATAATTTAATTCTCGTAGGAATCAAGTTCCGTCACATTCATTGTAAATCCTTATTCTACGCTTCAAGCATATTTACAGCTCTACCATTTATTTCTCTACCAGAAATATTGCATCCCCAGCACATTAAAACACTACCGTAATATCACCACCAAACAACAAGTCTAAGTTTAACATTTCTGCCAAATAAAAGCGTACTAATGTCCTTTACAAATAACAATCCACCAGAATAAATCTCCGCCAAATAATAATAATAATAATAATAATAATGATAATAATAATAATAATAATAATAATAATAATAATAATAATGATTTATAATTTTTGTAGAAGGCCTACAAATCGACGGCAGTATAGAAGAACGTGCTATCTCAAATTGTGCTAGAAGAACGTGCTATCTTAAATTGTGCTAGAAGAACGTGCTATCTCAAATTTCGCTAAAAGAACGTGCTATCTCACATTGTGCTTGAAGAACGTGCTATCTCAAATTATGAGAGAAGAAGGTGGTATCTCCAATTGATCACAATTGATCACAATTGGAGATACCACCTTCTTCTCTCATAATTTGAGATAGCACGTTCTTCTAGCACAATTTGAAATAGCACGTTCTTCTAGCACAATTTGAAATAGCACGTTCTTCTAGCACCATTTGAGATAGCACGTTTTTCTAGCACAATTTAAGATAGCACGTTCTTCTAGCACAATTTGAGATAGCACGTTCTTCCGTACTGCCGTCAAAATATGATGTATCGTCCACCATTTGAGGTACCAAATGAACAATTTTTTGGGACCATAGTTAGAATCCTTAAGGTGCACCGTTTTCCTGAAAAATCTAGTTTTGAGTTTTTACATTCTGCGCCTGATTCAGAAAGAACCGCTGCACGGATGTTGTTCTGCAATATGTATTTTTCTTCCTAGGGCTATTTTCCGCGGGATGAACGTGGCACATTTTGATTAAAGTCAAAATTGTGATCAGGACAATGCCTGGAAAGTTTAAAATAGGCTAACAATTTCAAAACTGGCCTGCAACTCTAAAATGAAGGATTACAAAAAATGTGCCGCTTTCATCCTCAAATGGTGGACAATACATCACATTTGTAGGCATTCTACAAAAATTATAAATTGGGTTTTTGAACAAATTTTTTTCTTGCCATAAATCGAATGATCACATATAAGTTTTATTATGAAACTAGTTTTTTTGTCGTTGTAATTAAAAAGTTATAACAAGTTGAAAATAAATTTTTGTACTCGGTACCGAAAACGTGCCAACAGTTCCCGAGCGCGAGTGACGTCATAATGTTCATGTCCTACTCCATCATCACATGCAGTTGATACGGCGTTTCAACGTTTCATCAATTAAATCTTGTTATTATCGTCCATATATATATAAATTTATTAGAAATGTCAAATCTTAAAAGTTATCGTGCTTGTTTCGTGTCATTGTGTACGAATAGTACAAAAACAACTCCCCGAAAAATGTTTTCAAGGCCAGGCTAAGGACCCTCTCTCTCGCTCTCACAGGACCCCTATAGGCGCTCTCTCTCGCACTCACAAGAGCGGAAGCGCGGGGGAAGCACAAAATGAGAAACGTCCAAACCAATGGTTTCAAGTAGTGCGCCGAATAAATCCCGAAACGCCGTCAAATTTATTTACTTGATAAAATTAGTTGTCACAAACAATTTTTGGCACTAAAAGACCGTGTACTATCGTGGAATTATTTTACGGGGAGTGTAAAGGTCAGCATAACCTCAAAATGTGTTAAACCCATTTTTCTCAAAGATGGCTTAATGGAATAAAAAAAGGAGAGTAGGGGCGCCTGTGTAATTAATGTGTACAGGTGGCCCAACTGTTCTTTTTTTATTTTATCAAGCTATCTCCCAGAAAAATGAGTTAAAAGTTCTAGCTCTGTCTCTCTCGCACTCGCGAGAACGGAAAGGCGGGGAGTAGGAGTTTAGCCCGGCCTTAACATTATGACGTCACAAACAAGACGACTAATCATGGCGCGTTTGGAGTCACGTGATTATTTTTAAAATTTTATCAATTTTAAATTGTTTATAATTAAATGAAAAACATTTTTTTTCAATTTTTTTGTGTCGTCTATCAAAATTATTTATAATAAAGTTTTAAAATACATTTAAAAAATCGATAATTTTTTTTTTCAATAACCCAATTGTAATTAAAATCGCCATTTTAATGCTGACGCAACCCCCTTAAGGGAGTTATCATTTGATGGAGATTCATTCCGGTGGACTTGTTATCAGGATATTAAGATGCCTTTATTTGGCACAGGTGTTGTTTATTGTGGTAAGGATATATTTCTATGATGGTAGAGAAAAAAGTGGTAGAGCTGTAAATGTGCCCATCGTTCATATATCTCGCAAATTCGATTAAACGATTTTATTATATATACATATATTTATATTATATATACAGATATTAGATATTTACATATATTTTGCTTATAATTTTACGGTCTGCACTGAATAAATAATTAACTATATGCACAGAGCTTTCGGATCCCTCCCATTTATGGCAACTTCAACTAAGTGAATAGTAAACAACAATAGAAATGCAAACCTAAGAGGTAAATAACTTTGCTAATAACGTTTTTGGTTAAAGTTATTATTTTTATATTTGTGGTGATTTAGTTTCTTTTACTCTATAACATTTAGGGCTTCCGTTATTTATAACAGAAAGGTTAATTACCATTTTTTTTCATCGAGTTTCCAGAAATTTTGTAAAATGTATAATCATTATTGCTGAAGAAGGGAATATTTAGTAATCGTTTTTTTTTAATGCAAATGTCTATATTTTTCTAAGCGACTGCATAAATCATAAGCGCAGTTCAGGGGTTGCAAAAATACCTTTTGTTTTTACTGCATTTTATCGAAATTTTTCAAGGAAAAACGAAAGCTTTTGAGAAATGGGGTGTTTTTTTAACCCCTCTAATGCTCGGTATAATTGTAGTCGACAAACAAGGCGACAAGGTGATGAGGAATCGATAAGTGGGTTGTCCCGTTAAGTAGGTAGGGAAGGTAGGACGGGATAAAGTTAGCTTGTAGCGACTGTTCTAGCCTCAAGGTAAACTCGTTAATCCGATTGATTACCTCAGAGAGTGAGAGAGAGGAAAAGAGTTTAGCGCGACAAGAGGAACGCGCGGAGGTTCGAATAGCGACACAAAGGAAAGGAAAATATAGGTACTAATAGCCAAGTGTTCCGTGCAATATTATTTCAACACCCTACGCATCAGTTTTCCTGATTTACCGAGGTCGGGTCTCACTTTGCTCTTGCCAATGCGCGAAGAAATAATTGTATAAAATTAAAAGCAACGAACGATAACGACGATTTAAAAATAAATTAAATCGATAATCGTTTCCACAAAAATGCACAAATATGCTATCCAATGTAATTAAGAAACGAAGATGGTATCGAAGTTGCCAACATTGATGTAACGATACAACGAAAAACAATCGATTAATCAATTTTAGGTAGAGTTACTTATCTTCTTCTAACGTTTTGTCATGAATCTCTTGAAATAATAAAATAAAATGCGATCGTTTTGAAATTTTTACACGTTGTTATTTGTATATTGAAAAGCACAAAAAATAATTTGCTTCCTTAAGTTCATATGAATTTGTTTATGATTTTGTACGTCAAAGTGGAGTCCTCGAAAAAAAGGTCACTTGTTTCGGGGAAGGACACATCAAATGAAGAAATTTTTGACGCTTGTTGGAACCCTTGAGGTGCAGGGTGGGGGTCGAAGAGTCGACTAACCAATATTTCGAACGGCCGAAATCCCGAATTTCACGATTACGAGCGTTCGAATAACGAAGCACCGAAATCCCGAATGCCAGAAAAGCGAAAGCGGAGAGAGCCGCCCCATGCGTAAGAGAGAGAGAGATGCGCTTCCTCTCTCTCTTACGCATGGGGCGGCTCTCTCGACTTTCTCTTTTCTGGCGATCAGGATTTCGACGCTTCGTTATTCTAACGCTCGTAATCGTAAAATTCGGGATTTTGGCCATTCGAAATATTGTTTAGTCGGCTCTTCGACCCCCACCCAAGGTGCAGCGGTTCTCTCATGAATCAATTTTTGAGTTCCACTGCGCTGTGCACGATTCTGACCAAACCGCTTGATGGATCTAATTCTACGAAGTCTCATTTTCTTCGTAACACTTTTACGAACTGCTCAAGTGAAGCACATTTTTTGTTTGGGTCCTTATTATAGAGTTACAGTCCTTTTTTTGAATTATTGAAACAAAAAATCAATAAAAAATTCAAAAAGTGGCCTGTAACTCCATAATAAGGACCTAAAAAAAAATGTGCCACATTTATGCGATCCGGAAAAGTGGCACGAACAAACGAGATCATCATAGGATAAGATATGTCAAGCGGTTTGGTCAGGATCGTGCACAGCGCAATGAAACTCAAAAATGGATTTATGAGAGAACGCTGCATCTTAAGGGTTTCAACTGGCGTCAAAAATGTCTTCATTTGATACGTCAAATCATGGACCATTTGTCAGATTTACCCGTATTCAACAAACATCTATATTTATGTTCGAATATTCTTGATGCTGACTCGACCCCTTTAAGTATGCTAGAAGAAGATATGAGGCATTCCACGTCAAGTCAGCCACCCCATTTTTTGAAATCGCCAAAAATCGCATACAAATTTTTAGAAAGTAGTTCCAACTATCAAGAAAATTTGTGATTTTTCTCAGATTTCTAAATTACATTTTTTAGCCGAAAAAAAATACAAAAAATTTGTTTGTCCCATTTTTTAACTCGAAAATTATTCATTGTACGAAAAAAAAAGTGGAACATAAAATTTAGGATTTTCAACGTGCTTGTCACCGAAATTTTTTACAAACTCCTCCGAAAGCTCTATATGCCATTTACGGAGCAAATGATGTTTTGATATTTTTTTTTTCTCAGAATTGACATCTTCGATTCGTCTGTAGTTTCAACAGTTTTTTACTTGATATATTTATAGACTATAAAAAAATTGGCGTAGTGGAGAATCCATTATTTCAAATGCATTTCTATTGATAAAATCCATCATTATAGACTGATTTAACGAAATAGTGTAAATATTGATATTTTATCATTATTAATCGTAGGCAGGAAAAAATAATAAAATAATCTTGTTTTGATACTGCGAAGACGATTCCAGGAACAAAGCAGTATCATTGCTTCATTCCCATAAATCATGCCCAAATCGAACTAAAAAAGTACTCATTGACCATAGAAACGTTGGTGTATCCAAAGAGGGTAAATTAATTCTTTTTTTCAATCGAGAGACGTGAGTAGCCTTTGACTTTAATTTGAATAGACTTTATCGATGTACATGGATCCATTGATAAAGTTTATTAAAATGTACCAAAAGATATTTAAAAAAAAAATTTAAAAAATTTTAAAAATTAAAAAAGTACAAACAATAAACAAAAATGCGGGCTTTAGAAAATATCTATAGACAGTCTCAACCCTGTTAATGCACAGAGAAATTTGTGTATTCATTTGGGATGAAAAACGCAGAGGAAGGAATGAATTCTCCACTAAGCCAATTTTTTTATCGTCTGTAAATATATCAATTAAAAAACTATTAAAACTGAAGACAAATCGAAGATGTCAATTCTGAGAAGAAAAGTATCAAAACATTATTTGCTCCGAAAATGGCATATAGAGCTTTTGAAGGAGTTCGTAAAAAATTTCAGAGAAAAGTACGTTGAAAATCCTAAATTTCATGCTGTACTTTGTTGTTCATACGGTGAATAATTTTCGAGTTACGAAATAGAACAAGAAAATTGTTTGTATTTTTTTCCGGCTAAAATATGAAATATAAAAATCTGAAAAAAATCACGAATTTTTTTGACAGTTAGAACTACTTTATAAAAATTTGTACGCGATTTTTTGTGATTTCAAAAAATGGGGTGGTGGACTTGACGTGGAATGCCTCACATTTAACTCTACCAAAAATGGAATAATCGATTGTTTTTTGTATCACGTGAAACACCCCTCAAGGGCTTAGAAAACCTTCGATTCTTGTATGGTAATATATTGTTGGCCTTTCGAAGTAGCTACCACGATTACACGAACCGCAGTACATAAGTTCCCGTGCTGAAAAAAAAAGAATTCAACAAATCGGGTTAAATGGTCGGTATTTGCGCGCTTTACCAGTAAGTCGCTGCGTTCAGCGCTCTCTCGCGGTGGCGTCACTGTACTAAAACCGCGGTATACCATAGAGACTGCCTCGCACACGTTACGCGAGAAAGAGATAATGAAGCGCTGGATAATAAATCGGGAAAACGGCAACTGGGAGATTCGATGCCGAGAATGAACGGACGCACGAGCTGTCCCATGCAAATTAGGTGGGTAAAATCCACAGGGGTAAGAATAAAAAGGAAATGGGCAAAAAAAAAACAAATCGCAAGCTAGCCAGGATATTTTCTTCGTTCCTCGGAATACACGAACAAATGAGACCGCAAGGTTTGGGAAAAGTTGGGAAAAAAACCTGAAGCGTCTGCTGCCCGTTTCCCTCGCGTGTTTCTCCGTTCATTAATTTCCGTCGCCCTTCCCACCTTCCTCAACCTCGAGCAATTGGAGTAATTCCGAGGGTTGGGAAAAAAAAGCGGAAAGCTCCAGCTTCGTCCTTCTTCCGAGAGAAAAACCGATACGTACGTCTGGATATAGCGATGGCAAAGTTTTTTTTTCCCTCGATCCGGCGAGAAAGAGTTTGGAATTAAGAGGAAGAGAGCGTCTCCTGGCGTGACGCTGTGGAAGCTCTGCGAAAAAAAGAAACGAAAATCAGATATCGTCGTCGCGTGACACGAACGAAAGCCACACGTTTTGGAAATAGCCCACAACTTTTGCCATTCCTCGTTTCGACGATGCGTGTTCGACGATATCCAGAGGGCGAGAATGTGGTGGCGAAAAATAAAAATGGCGGTGGGATACACATGATGAAAGTCGATGAGGAGGAGGAGAAGGATGAAGAAGGGAGGATAAGCAAAGTAGAAAGAAAAGAAATAAGAAATATCGAAGAATAAAGCCTCTCGACTTGCCCACCACGTAGACTGAACAAATTTCTATTGTATATCGACAATAGCTTCGGCGAGCTGTACGAGTGGAACATAAATAACGAGAGGTAGAGAGAGAGAGAGAGAGAGAGAGAGAGAGAGAGAGAGAGAGAGAGAGAGAGAGAGAGAGAGAGAGAGGCCAGAGCTGCTGTGGCCTCGTGAGCTTTCGGAAAATTCAATTTTGATAACGCTCACCAGAAGGTAAAAGAGCGCCCTCTTCGAGGCCATCTCCGCAGCCATTTGTATTCTTCATCCGCATAGACTATACTGCTTTACCACGCCATGTTGTACATAAGGGACAGGTGGGGAATATGGAGCACCCTAAAAGTTTGCCTCCCTCGCTTAAATTTTCTTTGACAAGATTATTCTGTACGAAAAGCTCGGGACTAATTTATCTGCTCAGTTAGCTTTCCCTAATTCCACACAGTATATGAAGCATTCCACACCAAGTGGGCCACTAAACAATCGCGTGATCTCAAAATATTATGAAACATTTTTTGAAAGCTTATTCGAGCGTCAAAAGCAAGTAGGATTTTTTTCAAATTTCCAAATCTGATTTTACACCCCCAATTTGGATACGAATGTTGTTATTTATTTTTTTTCGATTCATTTTACATGCGAAACGAACCATTGCACACAAAAAAACACCTCTTCATAAAATTTAGGTTTTCCAATATACTTTATAATCTCATCCATTTTGAAGTTGTCCAGAATCCTTTTCGTTTATTTTTCAGTGAAACACGGCAATAATATTTTTTTTTCGTTGAGTTCGCCGTTTCCAATTTCCCTACAACTTCGAGAGAACTTTCGTTGATTTCACAACAAATCACAGAAAAATTAGCATGATGGAGAATTCATATCTTTCAAGTGTTTTCTAAGGTTAACTGATGAAAACACTTGCGACTTACGACAAATATTCGGTGTTGTCCAACGCCCCCATTAAATTTATTGAAAAAAAATTGAACATGTATTATTTACCGTGTATCAGCGTGGGGTCAATGTATGATTAATTCGTTTATTGATCGGAAATACCAAAGTATTTTGTGAGGTCCCAACTTTTGACTTTAACCCCACGCCGAAACACGGTAAATAATGTATGTTCAATGTTTTTTAAATAAATTTAATGGGGGCGTTGGATGACGTCGAATATTTGTCTTAAGTCGCAAGTGTTTTCATCAGTCAACCTCAGAAAGCACTTGGAAGATATGGATTCTCCATCATGCCAATTTTTCTGTGGTTTGTTGTGAAATTAACGAAAGTTCTCTCGAAGTTGTAGGAAAATTGGAAACGGCGAACTCGACGAAAAAAAATATTATTGCCTTGTTTCGCTGAAAAATACACAAAAAGGATTCTGGACAGCTTAAAAAAAGATGAGATTATAATAGTACATTACGATACGAGTGCGTTGAAACTTTTTCTGACGAGTGTGAGTTTGCAGCATGAGCCGAAGGCGAATGCTGCAATCAAACGAGTCAGAAAAATGTTTCTCGCATGAGTTTCGTACAAAATTTTATTGCACGAGTGCGGAGAGTGCCATTTTACGCACACGAAGTGTGCGTAAAATGGGCACTTTACGCACGGAGTGCAATAAAGTATATTGGAAAACCTAAATTTTATGCAGAGGTGTTTTTTGTGTGCACTGGATAGTTTTGCATGTAAGAAAAATAAAAAAAAATGATAATAAATAACGACATTCGTATCCAAATTGGGGGTGTAAAATCAGATTTAAAAATCTGAAAAAAGCCTGTTTGCTTTTGACACTTGAATAACCTTTAAAAAAATGTTTCATTACATTTCGAGATCACACGATTTTTCAGTGGCCCACTTGGTGTGGAATGCTTCATATATGGGGGAGTCCGGGACGTTTTGCGTCACTCTGAACGTATTTAAAAAATAATTTAATCAACATTGTACACTGCTGGAGTAGAGACTGTTGGAATTTTACCGTCTTGTAATTGAATGATGAAAATAAAATCTCGAAAGAGATTCTTTGAGGGTTTTAATGGTTCTCTCAGATTTTACAGAAAATTAAATCGTTCTAAAGACCAAAAATGTTACTCCAACAAATATTGAGTTAGTGTTAAATAATTGGGACTTTTTTACCTCCTCATAAAGGAAGCTTTCTTTTCGCGAAATTATTTTTTTCCGCAGTTTTCATGTCAGTACGTTCAAAATGTCCCAAATGTCGATATCTGCAGAACGGTTTGAGCGATCAAGTTGAAATTTTGTATGCAAGTAGATCATCTATGTCCCTTTACTCAGTGCAAATTTTTTCGAAATTGCAAAACAATTATCAATTTGGCGGGACTTTTAATTTTTTGCAAAATGTTTGTGGGAGCTCTAACTTTCGTACTTTTGGAGTTATCACGCTGAATTTTTTTGTGGAGATACACTTCATAATAAGGATAGTTGGGATTGAATATGGCAAACATTGCTTAAGTGGTTCAGTTTTTTGAAAAAATCTAATTTTTCGCAAAAAACTTGTAAGTTCTCTAATTTTTGCAATTTCGCATCTATCGAGCTGAATTTTTTTGTGACGAAACATTCAATGATAACGAAAAATAATACTGAATTTCAGAAGAATCGCTTGAGAGGTTCGGTTGACAACATTTAAAAATTTTCAAAAAATGTTTGTTACCGCTCCAACATTCGCATTCTTAGAAGTATCGAGTTAACATTTTTTGCAAAAATACACTAATCAAAATACACAAGATGCCAATATGTTCAAAATGTCCTAAAACATCGAGAAATTATATTTAGAAAAAATGTCCGGATGGATGTGTGTGTGTGTGTGTGTGTGTGTGTGTATGTATCCTGAGTTTCAGATGTAAATGATTAATAACTCGAAAACGCTTCGAGATATCAAGCTTAAATTTGGCACACTTGTCGAGCACGAATTGCTCTTTGTTATGAAATTTTTTTTTTAATTATAACGGGTGTTCAGATTTTATCGACTTTTTTTGTTTTTACCAGAATGGCGTAAACGCTCTAGCCTCTGCAATTTTCAAGATATTGCACTCAAACTTTGTACAGAATTAGTATAGCTATTAAGGTTGTTTGGTATTGAATTTGGCGAAAATCCATCGAGGGATTAAAATGTTATGAAATTTTGAATTTTTCGAAAAATCGCCTAAACGCTCTAACTTGCGCAATTTTTAAGATATTGTACTGAAACTTTGCACAGAGGTAATATAGCTGCGAAGGTTGTTCGCTATTAAATTTGGCAAAAATCTATCGAGGGATTAAAATTTTATGAAATTTTGATTTTTTTGAAAAATAGCGCAAGCGCTCTAACTTCCACAATTTTCAATATATTTCACTGAAACTTCGTGCAGAACTTGTATAGCTATCAAGTTTGTTCGCTATTAAATTTGGAAAAAATCCATCGAGGGATTTAAATTTTATGAAATTTTGAATTTTTCGAAAAATAGCGTAAGCACTCTAACTTACACAATTTTCAATATATTTCACAGAAACTTTGTACAATACTTGTATAGCTATCAAGGTTTGTTCGCGATCAAATTTGGCGAAAATTGATCGAATTTGCACATTGATTACTAATATTTTTCAATAGTTAACAAAGCTTCCTTTATGAGGAAGCCAAATTTGATCGCCATACCGTGTGTTAAGGGCTTACATACAGTTAGAAGGCTTTAAAAAGACGGATTTTCAAGAATTTTTTTCGCGCAGACTATTCAATTTATTAATTTGAAAATTGGTGTACATATTATAATAACCTTATAATATATTAACATATTTTTTATTTGTAAAAATAATCATCGCGAATGTTGCTATCGCCGATCTCCTAGAGCTCCGCAAAAAAAACCAATTTTGCGGTGATCACGATATCTCTGGACCGGATTATCTGAAATGAAAAAACCGAATAAATTTCGTTAATATAATACATTATCTAGTATTTAATCGAAGGAATTAGCGAAAAAATAATTTTTGACAAAATGGCGACTTCTCAAAATAAAAGACTCGATTTTGAACGAAAATTTAAGCCTTAAATTGTTTATAAAATGGAAAATATTTATCGGAGAAAAAAAATCTTCGATTAATTACTAAAAAATCTAGTTAAAAAGGTTGTGTTAAAATTTGAGACTGATCGGTTCAGCCGTTTTCGAGAAATCTTGATCACCGATTTTGAAAACATAGTTTTGAGAAAAACGCGTTTAAAGTTTGTGACTGTGAGACGCGCCTCCCTAACGCGCCTTCATAAATGTGTCTATAACTTCGAAAATATTCGTCTGATTGACATAAAATTTTGAGTGTGTATGCTCCAATATATGTATATTCAGAAAATACAAAAAAAAAACGATTTTTTGAAAATTACAAGTGTATGTAAGCCCTTAAAGGAAGCTATGTGAACTATGGATAAAGATGAGGAAGCAATGTGCAAATATCAATTTGCAGGGTGTTTACTTTGGCACTGATTGCCGATTCTCTTTGCAATCGATAGTTTTACAATGGAAAATTAAAATTATTACAATAATTCTTCAATTTTTTACCGATTTTGAACGACAGCCCGTGTAGAAATTTTGGTAGGGAAAAACTTCTGCCCCTGACTTGCCCTCCCTAACTAATGTAGGGAAATGATCCGCTCATCCTAACAGGCCCTGTTATGCCATGTAACACCTGGCTGGCCATTTTCGGATCCGGCGGTCATGATCAGGCCCCTATGACGATATGATCCGGCCCTAGCAGATCCTGATCAGGCCCCTAAGATTTTTAGAATCATACCCTTAAAGGCCCTGATCACGGCCATGAAGTTACCGATCATACACCGAAGCGCTTTTTGAACAGTTCGTTTTTACGAGGTACTCCTTTTTCAATGTATGCATCTTATTATTTATTTCGAGGCAACCCTTTCTCAGGGTACACTTTTCTTTTGACAATCCTCGAAGAGAATATTAGATTCCGAGTGAACGGAAATTCTCTACGAGAATTAAATAAATAAGTACAATCACACAAGACGGCAGGAACTCCTTGTATGGATTTTTCCGACACCGACTTCTGCTAACATCCGTGCTCGCACCCGTCTATATAAGCATACTGAACACATTATCCGTATGGGAGTTCAACGGTTGCTGTCCTGCGACATCTCGCGCCAAGTCTCGGAACTAACGCGATGCGGTTCGTGGTGATAATAATAATAATCCTCTGCTTACGTAACGAGATTGTGACAGGCGCACAATTGCTTGTTATTCTCGCGGAATAAAAGTGATAATGTAAATAATAATTAAATAATAATAATAATAATAATAATAAACGAGGCAATGATTGTTAATTTATTATTATTGTTATTGCTATTATTGTTATTGATTATTATTATTATTGATTATAATAATAATAATAATAATTATTATTATTATTATTATCATTATTATTATTATCATTATACTACTGAAAGCCGACATACAAATAATTTTATTTTAATAAATACTTAGGGGAATCCAATAGTTTTCACATCAGAGCCCTGCCAGGGTAATAAAACAAAAATATGTTTGGCTTAAAAGTGTAAAAATAACATCGTCGGAAACTGTTCATATTCTGATCATGCAGGGCACTGGTAATAAGTGATTATTTCAATGTAATAACTAGGGACCAGGTCGTTAAGTTCCATGTCAGGGCCTTGCCAGGAAAATCGGATCAGGCAGGGCGGATCAGGGGCAAGAATCAACTAATGGTTGCCCTATTACATTTCTACACGGGAGATTATCGGTTTTTCATTTACTTTTCCACTTACACGTTTTTCGATTTTTTTTTGTTGAACGGTCTTTCGGCTATGAAAATGGAATTATTGAGATTAACCGAGCATTACTCTAAATCTACTCGCAGCGTTTTCGAACATAAAAATCAATGGCCTAAATCGGTTTATCGAGAGAAAAGTTACGACCACTTAAAATCCCCATATTCGATTCGAGATTTCTCAACAAAAAAATTTAAGGTCAATTGCCAGTGACTTTATTTTTGAACATTTTGGAAATCATGACCGTAGAAAATTTCTCCCTAGTTTTGAATCTCGCACGGGTGTCCTTGGAGAAAAGCAAATTGACACAAAGAAGCCCCTGTACTCATATATACTAGGGCGGTCCTTATATAGGGCTTGGACGAATTTTTTATGAGACCCCCCCCCCCAAATCAACTCCAAATAATTCAAAAACAATATCTAATCTAGATAAAAATGTGAAAAAATTACCGGAAAACGGGGCTACTTTGACTTTGAGGGTTACTTTGTTCATTTTTGGGGCTACTTTGGACGAGCAGCAAAATACGGTAAAAATGTGTCCGCAGTGGACCCTCGTGACCTTGTGGGGCGGGAGGGGTTGTGGGGAGTGGTTAGAAGAGGAAAAAAAGTAATTCATAAACCAGGTACACAGATATGTGTAACAAGCCAAGATGTCCGAACAATCGATGATGCCATTCGCATGAAGGGAATAAAGAAGGGCAAGAAGAACGACTCCAACCTCTGTTACATCTGTAAGGCCCGAATTTCAAGTCATAAGTCCTATCCTAAGATCGAACTCTCCATGGAACTCAAGTTGAAACTTAAGATCGAACTTAAGTTCCACTTTAAAATGAATCGTAAGTTGAACCTAAGTGCCATTATAAGTTCATACTTAAGTTTAAACTTTAGTGCGAACTTCAGATCGATCTTAAGTTCAAATTTAAATTTGGTTTGAAGTTCGAACTTAAGATCCATCTTGAGCTTAAACTTAAGTTTGATCGTACTTAATTATTTTCACAACTTATTTAAAATGACACGGTTGACGGAGGCGATGAAAGAAGTTTGATCGAACTTAAGTTCATGTTCAAGATGAATCTCAAGATCAAACCTCAAACCAAATTTAAGTTTGAAATTAAGATCGATTTGGTGTTCGCATTAAAATTTGAACATAAGTATAAACTTATAATGATACTTAAGTTCAAACTTTAGATTCATCTTAAACTTGAGTTTAAGTTTGAACTAAAATTCAAATTTGAGTCCACTAGAATGTTTGATCTCAAGTTTGATCTTAAGAACTTAAAATTCGGGCCTAAGTATTTGGTATTTTTATGTAAAATATTTCTTCAATCAAAATGACGAATTTATTATTAAAAATCCTCGTTTTTCATTTAATTTCATGTATAATGTATAAAATATTATTGTTTTTTTTTATCAAAATGATGTCAAAGCTGCATTTACGATGTGGATCTTTGACATAAGTTGCATTTCAATGCCTCTCCAGAGTAGTCCCACACTCGGGGTTACTCTGGTTTTTTTTTCTAAATATATAAAACTGTGAGGGGCTGGTGGGGCTTGCTGTTGTTATACATTTTATAGCCAATGGACACATTGTTTTGTTCGAGCGAAACAAAATTTAATTTCGGACGTTCAAAAAAAGTTACGACCAAAAAACTTCCGAAACACGAACAAAGTAGCCCCGTTTTACGGTAGGGTTTTGTTTTTGAACTATTTGGAGGCGATTTGGGGAGCGTCTGATAAAGAATTCGACCAAGCTCTAAAAAAGGACAACTCTAATATACATTTATCATGTATTTATATTTTCTTTTCAAAGTCCCCCTTTCCCTTCTCTCTTTTTTGTGTGCTCTGTCTTGACCGATATAATATGCCAACTTTTTTTTGGAGATATCTCGCATAATCGGCGGTATTTTCCTCGCGCTTTCCTCCAACACGAAACACACCAAAAGTAGGAAAAAGGGAGAGACGGTAGCCCGGGAAGCGTCTATCACCGACAAAGTACAGAGTAAAACCAGATCCTCGGTGACTGTGGAGGAACCATCAGCCCTCCCTCCCCCATCCCCTTCGATAGGGGGTTTCTGGAAACATTATATTTATCAGTTTCATCTCGACTCTCGCTTTCTCTTCGCGCCATCTTCGATCTTTACCGCGCAAACGGTACGTGCTATGAACATCGTAAATTTCGCGAATATCTCTTCTCCTTCTCCTCCTCCTCCTCCTCATTTTTCCTCGCTACACACGTTTTTGGAATCTCGTGTGCTGTGACCTCTTTGGCAGTACGCGTCCTCCAGACTGCGGCGAAGGGTGTGAGTTATAAAAAGAAAAGCAAGAAAAATCATTTTATTCACCCTGAACAATATGCTTCCAGTTGAATTAATTTATTACTCTTTCCAGTGAATTTTCATATTCCTCAATGCACTTGAGTGGTTCCAGGTTTTTATTGGGTTTCGTTGTACACAGTTCTCGTAAAATCGATTATTATATCATGAGAATAAAATATATCCAGCGTAAATAGAAAATATTTATTGAACGAATGAAGTATGTTTTGTTACAGGTGTAAAATATAGTGAATAGCAAATTTTTTATTTATACCCTTTCAAAAAATCCGATAGATGGAATATATTTTTTTGAATATATGCACTCTATCTTCATACTCATTATTTTTTTGCTTTGATTTTTATATGATCAAATGAGTCTATTTTTAAGGAAACGAATCTCGATTTTTAAAAAACAAAAAAAAATTTTATCATTCTTTTTTTTTTAGCCTACTTGTCAATATTTTGACAATATACAAACAAATTTTTAAGAAAAAAAATGAAAACTCAATAAGTTATAAGCTGATTCAATGAAAATTCAATGAATTATGAAAATTCAATAAGTTGTAAGCTGGTAAAGTTGGGGGTAAAAAAAAGTGGTGTGTTCGCTGACACGATTGCAACCTTTTTAGTAATTCGATCAAAATTTTTAAGAAATATTCTCAATCAGGAAGAATGTCGCTACAGGCCGTATCTCAGAGAAAACGAAATAAAAAAAAAAATTTGCAAAATGGCCACTGCTTGAATAAAAAAAAAGCGTTTTTCGACCCTTTTTTATAGTTAAAAATTTTTTTACAATAGTAAAAATAATAATTTTGACACAATCGTGGTACGAGCGATAGCGAGTTTTATACTGAAGATTGGTAAAAAAGTTCAAGTAAATAGAAGGTAATAGTAGAAGTTGAGATACCATGTCAGCCATGTTGAGAAAAGGAGCTGCGTCACTAAAATAGTTACAACTCCATAAATTAAAATTAATTTACGAATATAAAAATTTGTTTTCAAGCATATATTCTTAAAGTTCTAAACTTTAAGAACATGCAAAAAATTGATCTTTTTTAAAATGCTAGACCAGAATACTCCCTTAAAGTTACGGTCTAACGTAACGGGCATGTAATTGTTACGTCACTAAAATAGCTATAACTCCGTAAGTGATTGGAATTAAAAAATTTCCTGTCAATGATATATTCTTCAAGTTCTAAATTTTAAGAATATGAAAAAAAAAATTGATTTTTTTTAAATTTCTAGGCCAAAATACGGTCTTAAGGTACTAGTCTACCTTAGGAGGCAAAAAAAGCGAATTTTTAAGATTTTTTTTCTCAATTTCTTTATCAGATATGGCTATAAAACTGTTTTTACAATTGTTTCATCCTTCGAAAATACAAAAAAAAAAATTTTATTCTCAATCTTTGAATAATTTATAAAAGGCGCCAAAGTCGAAAATGTTTAATTGTCCCATGGTCGACAGTTAATCTCAGGATTAGCAAGTCTGAAAAAAAGCATTTTAAAGAAGAAGGTTTCTTACACAACAATCTACCACTGTTAATGAAAAATCAATTTTAAAAAAATGGCGGACGTTTGAAATAAATTGTAAAAAGTTCAATTTTTCGTTCTAATTTCAAACATCCACTATTTTTTAAAAAATCGATTTTTCATTAACGGTGTTAAATTGTGTAAGAAATCTTCCTCTTTGAAATGCTGTTTTTTTTTGTTTCAGACTTGCCAATCTTGAGATTAACTGTCGGCCATGGGACAAGACATTTTCGACTTTGAGGGCTTCTATAAATTATTCAAAGAATCAAAATAAAAAATGTATTTTTTTTTGTTTTTTCGAAGTATGAAACAATGTCCTGAAAATAATTTTATAGCCATATCTGATAAAGGAGCTGATAATAATAATCTTAAAAATTTGCATTTTTTAGCCTATTGAAGCAAATTAAGGATGTTGAGTCCCAAATCGCAAATGATGAGAAAATTCTAAAAATTTGGGATGTTTTTGGATGAATTATTTAAGAGGATAAATTTCACGACGATTAAGAAGCTCGTTATCGAACAATTGACATTAACAAATTAAATTAAATTAAATGTAGTCTTATGGAAACTGACATAACTTTGCGATAAGTTTTTTTTTACCTCTCAATTTTTTAACATCTACACTATATTGAAAGCAGCGGAAACAAAACGAATTTTATTGATGGATATTTTTTTTATTTGTTTAAAAAATTGTTCTTAAGAAAATGTTAATATTTTAATAACGAGTTTCCTAATCGTGAAATTTTTACACGACCTCTTAAATACTTCATACAAAAAAATAGCAAAATTTTCAGAATTTTCTCATCATTTTTCATTTTAACCCTTAAGGAGGTTGAAGTAATGATGATAGAATTCTGAAAATGTAATATATTTTTACATGAAATATTCAGGAGGTCGTGTAAAACTTTCACGACGATTAAGAAGCTATTTATTGAACAATTAACATTAAAAGATTTCATGGGGACTCAACATCCTCAAATTTGAATTTAAACTGCAACTATTTGTTCCATCCGACCTCCGATGAAACATACTTCTCTTGCGCGAGTATAATCGAGGGAAGTACCATGAGGGATGATTATGCATCACAAGATGAAAAAAGACAAGAGGAAATGCGTAGCGAGAGGTAGATAGAGGCGTCACGTGACCCGCCAGTTCAAGAAGAAGGCCGAGAGAAGGAGGAAGAGGAAGAGAGAGAGAGAGAGAGAGGAAAAGGGAAAGAAGCACCACGAGCCGCGTTATTAATTGAAAGGCGCGCCGGGCTCGCCTCATTACTTCGAAATTGTGCAAGTTTGCGAAGCAACCAAGTTTTATCAAGCGGGGGATAGTACGAGCCAAAGAAGGAGACTAAAACGTCAGGAAAAGCTACGTTGAGAGGAATGCGAGGGACATTTGTATATGGGTCATTCCATGTCAAATCGACCACTAAAAAGTGGTCGATTCGACGTGGAATGCCCCATACATATCCTAGGGGTTGCCCTATGCGTTCTCGCAACCCCTCCATTCTGCTGTTCAATTCAAACTTCATCCCAAACCCAAAGCGTCGAGCTTCTGACCTTCCATGTTCCATTCCTCGTCCTCTCACTTCCGTGCTTCCTCCCCACACGAAAATTTATATATTTAAAATATATGCAAAATTGCGTACGAAATATATTTTTTATCGTTGTGTAATATATTTATTTGGATAGATTTTGCCGCTTTTCGCATGTGTACGTATATCTTAAATGTATTTAAAATATATTTTAGATATATATAATATATATTCAAAATATATTTTAGATATATGTAAAATGTACGACACATACATACAATATATATTTTAAATATATAATGCATACATCTGAAATATAGATTGAATATATGTTGCATGTATTCGAAATATAGTTGAAAAATGGGCTGCATACATTCCGAATATGGGTTGAATATGCGATACCCGTGTAGTAATTTCCGAAAATCGGAAATTCTCTAGGAGAATCAAACACAAAAGTACGAGTTCATGAGAAGCCGGCAAGAACTCCTTATATGGCTTCATTTACGCCGGACTTCTGTTAATATTCCGTTCTCGCGCCCGCCTTTATAAGCATACTCCTCGCGTCCTCCGTATGGGGGTTCAGCGGTTGCCGCTCTGCGACATCTCGCGGCGAGTCTAGAAACTATCGCAACGCTGCCTATACGTTACGAACATGTGGCAGGCGCCCGATCGCTTGTTCTCGCGGGATAAACATTATAATGTAAATCATAATGAAAAGTGTGAATACAACAAACTTAAATAATTCAATAAATATTATGTTAGTTAGTTAGTTATGCTACCATATATGTTGCATATATGGTAGCATATATTAAGAATATATGTAGAATATATGGGAGATACATCGCGTGCCTAATGCCAAAAGGGCCTATTACAGCAAGAAGATAGGGGTCCATGCCAAAAGGGCCTATAAAAAATTTTTTTTTGCCATTCTTCTTAAAATTGCTTGAAACGTGAAGATCTGTAAAAAAAAAAATTTTGATGTACTAAAACCAAAAGGGCCTATCTTAAGACATAGGTCCTTTTGGTTTTAGGAAATTGTCAGCCTAAAACCAAAAGGGCCTATAAAAAAAATCAAAATTTTTCAAAGTTTTGAATAGAAATTGCATACCAGAGCATTTTTTTTTTGGAAAAAAAATTTTTTTTCTTTGGAACAAAAATTTTTTTTTTTGAAAAAAAAATTTTTTTTTTTGGAAAAAAAATTTTTTTTTTTTTGAAAAAAAATTTTTTTTTTTTTGGAAAAATTTTTTTTTTTTTTTGGAAAAAAAATTTTTTTTTTTTGGAAATTTTTTTTTTTTTTTTGGAAAAAAAATTTTTTTTTTATTTGAAATTTTTTTTTTTTTTTCGAAAAAGAAAGTTTAAATAATTTGTTATTGTTTATTTGTTTCAACATTTTGTTATTTTTTATTTGTTTAAGCAATTTGTTTAAACGTTTGGTTAAATTATTTGACTTGTTTTCATTTTTTTTTTTTTGCAAAATAAAGTTGAAGTAATTTGTTATTGTTTATTTGTTTCAACAACTTGTTATTTTTTATTTGTTTAAAGAATTTGTTATTGTTTATTTGTTCAAACAATTTGTTCTTATTTATTTAAACAATTTGTTATTTTTTATTTGCTTAAAGAATTCGTTATTGTTTATTTGTTCAAACAATTTGTTCTTTTTTTAAACAATTTGTTATTGTTTAATTTGTTATTTGTTATTTGTTTATTTGTTATTTGTTATTTGTTTATTTGTTATTGTTTGAACAAATAAACAATAACAAATTGTTGAAACAAATAAATAATAACAAATGATTTGAACTTTTTTTTCCATATAAAAAAAAAAAATTTCAAAAAAAAAAAAATTTCAAAAAAGAAAGATTTTTTTCCAAAAAAGAAAGAATTTTTCCGAAAAAAAAAATTTTTTTCAAAAAAAAAAAATTTTTTTTCAAAAAAAAAAAAAAAATTTTTTCAAAAAAAAATTTTTTTTCAAAAAAAAAAAAAAATTTTTTTCAAAAAAAAAAAGAAAATTTTCCAAAAAAAATTTTCAATTTTCTTAGCGGAAAGTAAAAAAAAAAATTATAGGCCCTTTTGGCTTTAGATCACTAAATTTTCAATGTCCCAAAGCCAAAATTTGAGACATAGGCCCTTTTGGCTTTGGAAAATTTTTTTTTGTCTTTAGGCTTAGAAAATGTTGGCAAAACGATTGGCGCAAAAAAAAAAAATTATAGGCCCTTTTGGTTTTGCAAAGCCAAAAGGGCCTATAACTTTTATAGGCCCTTTTGGCATTAGGCACGCGACATGTGAGTCACACCTATCTCTCATATATGTACATATATTCGAAATATATCCACATATATTTTGCGTATATTAAAAATATATAAACTTCCGTGGGGGTCTTCATCCCTCTGCAGCCCAGATTATTGTACGCGGGGGTAACGATATATTTATATTATACAGATATATCATTATAAAAGTGAGGGAATATGTATGAAAATGCAGAAGGAAAGTCGACGATTTTCCGCAGCTAAAACCAACGTCCAACCACTTCCTTTCAAACCGCCTATTTTTGAAACCCCTTCGTCGGAGGGATGAAAAGGACGAAGCTTGTTCCTTCAGCTATACGCTTTCCACGACGTCACAGTTTCAAGATAGTTTGAGTTTGGCCAGGCGGGATACACGACCGGAGTGGCGGGAATGAAAGTTACCACACTTCGGATACTCTACCCTCAAACCCCTCTTTTTTTCTCTGTTGGTTATGCGAGACGTCTGGAAGGGCGATACGAAGCGCGGCGATATTGCCGAGACACATGAAAATCGAAATACCACGAGAAAATTGGATTTTTCCTCACTATCGTGAGCTTCTTCCATTATACAGTGCTGAGCGATACGACGTGAAACATGATATATATGAGGCATTCCACACCGATTCGACCTGGGTCTGACCCTCTCCGATTTTGTCCGCTATATTTTTCATGGTTTTGTAGTATCTCTGAAGAGCACTCAGGATTTTTTTCAAATTTTTTTGGAGCGATTCGACTTAGCTATAATTTTATAAACAAATTAATTTTAGGTCAAATTTAAAAATATGAAACAAATCACAAAAATCCTGCTTTTTATATGAAAAATTTCAGGCATTACGTCAAAGTGGACAGGGGTTTCCTTCCGTTTATAATGAGCTTTTTTAAAAAAAAACCTATTTTTAGTAGAAAGAGGAACCTGAATTGAGTGGGGCGTTATCCAAACATTTTTTTTATGAATTAAAGGTGTTTAAAAAAATGTTTGGATAAAGGCCTACTCAATTCAGGTTTCTCTTTCTGTTAAAAAAAAAATCGAAAAAACTTGTTATAAACAGAAGGAAACCCCTGCCCACTTTGGTTCAACATGTGAAACTTTTCAAATAAAAAAAGGGATTTTTGTGATTTTTTTCAGATTCTTAAGTTTGGGCTAAAAATATTTTGTTTATAAAATTATATTTAAGTCGAATCGATCCAAGAAAATCTGAATAAAATCCTGAGTGCTTTTCAGAGGGACTACAACACCATGAAAAATGGCGGACAAGATCGGAGAGGTGAAGGGTCAGATCCAGGTCGAATCGGCGTGGAATGCCTCATATGTCTTTGCACTTATGGAACGGGATAGTTTTTTTTTCAATTTTCATTTCTCGTAAAATAAACTCTACTCCGAACTTAGCTCCGAGAAATCAGATTTAAAAAACTTCCCGTAAGAGTATGAACCATTACATTATTTGATTTCTTCAATTTTTGTAATTTTGCAACCATCATCGAATATTTCATGCAAAGGAAATTTTTTGAAAAATGTTTTGTTGAAGCTCCAATGCTCGTAACTTATCAATTAAGCTGGACATTTTTATGCAAGTATATTCGGTGTTTTGCATGTTTATAGTGTCGAATTTCGCAAGTATCGTTTTGAAGCCTTCAGATTCAAAACAATTTGGAAATCTTCGAAAAACGTTCGGCTTCGGATTTTTGTAATCTTTCAGTTATCGAAGTCAAAATTTTTACAAAAATCAAGTAGGTAATACGGATGATTGATATTGAATTTAAGAGGAATTTGTTGAGGTGTTCAGAATTCTGGAAATTTTTCAATTTTAGAAAAATATTTAGGAATGTTCTAATTAGGGTAAAAGCCAGATAGTTGCCCCGGGGGGATAGTTGCCCTGGTTTTTAATACACCATGTTAGAGATGTCTCGGGTGGGGATAGAAGAGTCGACTAACCAATATTTCGAACGGCCGAAATCCCGAATTGTACGATTACGAGCGTTAGAATAACGAAGCGCCGAAATCCCGATCGTCAGAAAAGAGAAAGTCGAGAGAGCTACCCCATGCGTAAGAGAGAGAGGAGGCGCATCGCTCTCTCTCTTACCCATGGGGCGGCCCTCTCCGCTTTCGCTTTTCGGGCATTCGGGATTTCGGTGCTTCGTTATTCGAACGCTCGTAATCGTGAAATTCGGGATTTCGGCCGTTCGAAATATTGGTTAGTTGACTCTCCGGCCCCCACCCGAAAGATTAAAGACCAATGTTTTAATATACACGAAGCATATTGTCAGTAGATACTTAATTTTTAAGTAATAGAACTTTTTCCTTCAGTGTGACAACTATCCGGCTTTTACACTTGGCAGCTATCGAACTAGAAAATTTGATCAGAATATCGGTGGTGAGAGGAATGTTTGTCATTGATTTCGGAATAATTTGCTTCAGAGGTTCTTGTAAAATATTAAATTTTATCTATAAAATAAATTATCAAAAAAATAAATAAATAAATATAAAATACATGATAGAAAAAAAAACTTTTAAGAAACATTCGAAAATACTGGTTTGTCCCTTTAACGAGATCATAATTTTGATTTCAATAAAATAATTTATTGAAACTCACATTTTGTCGGATCCGACAACATATGAAAACATCTTTAGAAGTGAATTAAAGGCTTTTCGATTCGGATGCGAAATACAAGTTTTTGATAGCCTATGATGGTTGGAGCACAGTTTTGAGAGCTTAAACGCCGTCGAGTTTTATGCTTCCGAGATTCTTGAAACTTTATATTTCAATTTTAATTACCCCCGCGGTGTAATGCTTTTCGCATAGAAAATTTGAGCTTGCACGTGAAAACCATTTCCTCGAACTTTTAAACGTCGAGAGAGCACTTTCGGTAGATGATTGTGCTCGTCGTTTCTCACTTTTATCTTTCGTTTCGCTCCAATTGTCTCTGCAATATGCCAAAAAGTGCGTTTGAGCGTGGACACAACTTTAAACCTCAAAGAAAACGCGGCGGAGGCGTCCAAGAAAATTCTTGTTTTGCCTCGAGCTTTGATCTTGATGCTGAGCACTAATTACTCTTAATTAATTACTCGTAATTATCCGTGCCATTTATACAAAATCATAAGCAAAAAAAAAAAAGATTTTTTCAACCATTGCTTAATCCGGCACGGAAAAATATTTTCACAAAAAAGTAAAAATCCATAAACCTCTTTATCATTATTTTGACTTTAGAATTTTTTTCATTCAGAAACGAAAATCCGATGACCATTTTATTTCCGACTAAACTTATATTATCCATTGACTCAATGAAAACTGTGAATCAACTAAAATAGCGCTCTTTTTTGTTTTTGCAAATGGTAAATTAATGTCTGAGCATATTTATTCGCTGGTAGTAAAAAATGGTAATATTACCGTGAAGAATTCTTGGCACGCTGACCCACAGTGTAAAATAACGTTAAATCCAAGGGAAACGTGCACCTGTGAGCCGCTTCCGTCTCTTACCAAGAAAAAGTACAATTTTTCGTCCCATATATAATAACTAAGCACCCCGCGCGAATACTTGCGAGGTTCAACACTATATATCTATATCTATATATGTATATGAGGCATTCCACGTCAAGTCGACCACCCCATTTTTTGAAATCACCAAAAATCGCAAACAAATTTTTATAAAGTAATTCTAACTGTCAAGAAAAACCGTGATTTGTTTTAGATTTTCATATTACATATTTTAGCCGGAAAAAAATACGAAAACATTTCTTGTTCCATTTCGTAACTCGAAAATTATTCATCGTACGAAAAAAAAGGTACAACATGAAATTTAGGATTTTCAACGTACTTTTCACTGAAATTATTTACGAACTCCTCCAAAAGGTCTATATGCCATTTTTGGAGCAAATAATGTCTTGATATTTTTTTCCCCAGAATTGACATCTTCGATTTGTCTGTAGTTTTAACAACTTTTTACTTGATATATTTACAGACTATAAAAAAATTGGCAAAGTGGAGAATCCATTCCTTCCTCTGCGTTTTTCATCCGAAATGAATACACAAATTTCTCTGTGCATTAACAGAGTTGAAACTATCTATAGACATTTTCTAAAGCTCGCATTTTTGTAGATTTTTGGTACTTTTTCAATTTTTCTAAATCTTTTATCATTTTTATTTTTTTAAATATCTTTTTGTACATTTTAATAAACTTTATCAATGGAACCATGGACACCGATAAAGTCTATTCAAATTAAAGTCAAAGGCTACTCGGGTCTCTCGATTGCAAAAAAGAATTAATTTAACCTCTTTGGATACACCGGCCTTTCTATGGGCAATGAGTACTTTTTTAGTTCGATTTGGGCATGATTTTTGGGAATGAAGCAATGATACTGCTTTGTTCCTGGAATCATCTTCGCAGTATCAAAACTAGATTATTTTATTATTTTTTTTTGTCTATGATTAATAATGATAAAATATCAATATCTACACTATTTCGTTAAATTACTCTGTAATGATCGATTGTATCAATAAAAATTCATTTGAAATAATGGATTCTCCACTACGCCAATTTTTTTTATAGTCTGTACATATATCAAGTAAAAAAAGGTTAAGACATACAGACGAATCGATGATGTCAATTCCGAGAAAAAAAATATCAAAACATTATTTGCTCCGAAAATGGCAGATAGAGCTTTCGGAGGAGTTTGTAAAAAATTTCAGTGAAAAGCACGTTGAAAATCCTAAATATTATGTTCTACTTTTTTTTTCGTACGATGAATAATTTTCGAATAACAAAATGGGACAAACAAATTTTTATTATTTTTTTCCAGCTAAAAAATGTAATTTAAAAATCTGAAAAAAATTACGAACTTTCTTGATCGTTAGAACTGCTTTCTAAAAATTTGTATGCAATACTTGGCGATTTCAAAAAATGGGGTGGCTGACTTGACGTGGAATGCCTCATATGTAGACCGCTTTTGGAGGTAAATAGGGATCAGTACGATCCTTGTAAAGCGTGATTTAAGGGTTTATACGCAGTCAAGATCTTCGAAAAATCATTTGTTAGCTATTAACAAATGTAAAGTTGAATATGGCGATATGAATTATTGCTTAACATTTAATAAATTAAAAAATATTTTTCAACAGTTAATAATTTATTTTGACGTAACTATAAAATATTTTTTAATGACTACCAAATTTTGTAACAGTTAAGGAATATTTAAGTAAAAGTGTCAACTAAATATATTTCTTTACTACAAATAAACTTTCTTAGTGTATATTTAAGTAAATGGGTCATTCCATGTCAAATCGACCACCTTTGAACCAGACCCCTTTCGATTTGGCCGATTTTTTTTCCTTTCCTACCTCATTAAAAATGTTTCTCCGGAAATTTTCAAATTTTTTTACCCAACCAAAAAAAAACATTTTTTTTTTCAAATAGCTATAACCTCCTCAAAAATGGACTGATTGGGAGGTTTTTTTTCAAAATTTTCGTCTTTAAATGTACTTTCCGAAAAAAACTACAATAAAAATTTGAGATATTAAAATCTAGGAAATTTGTCACTTTTTCGAGAAAAATCATCTTTTTCTCGAAGTTGGCCATTTTCAAGTTTTTGGTTTCACTCAAAAAATGCTTTGATCAATTCCGGAAAAAATGCCGCTTAACATGGAGTGGGGTGACTTTTTTTTCTATTTTTTTTTTTCACTTTTTTGAAAAAAAATCAAATTTTTTTCGAGAATTATCACTTTTAATTTTTTTTTCTTCTCAATTTTTCAAACTCTGAGGTCCTTTATAAATTCTCAAAAATGTCCAGTGTGGTATTTAGTGAAATAAGCCCAGCTGGGAAATTTTTTTTTTTTCAACCGATAAAACATTATCGTCAAAAATCGAAATTTTTTTTTTGAGAAGTTGCCATTTTGTTAAAAATACATATTCTGCTTATTCCTTCGATTCAATTTTAAAAATATGTTTAGAATATACCTTATATTAACAAAATATTTTTTTAATTTTTTAATTTTTGACGATCCAATCCAGAGATATCATGTTCACTGCAAAAAGCCTTTGTTTAGAGGACCTCCCGAAGATCGGCTACAGCTGCTCCAAGAACCATCATTTTTTAAAAATAAAAATTTCAAAATAAAGTTAAAAGTTACAAAAATAAGTATATAAATTTTTACGTTAAAAAATTAAAATGTGTCTTTCAAAAAAAAATTCTTGAAATATCGCTTTTTTTGACCTTCTGACTGCGTATAACCCCTTGACTCAATAAATATGAAAAACGGCAAAATATGCGTTATTTGAGGCATTAAAAAAAATGTGGAGTAACAAAAGGATTCTGCTATAGATATGATAAATGTAACATTTAGCAAACACAAGCAAATCAATAGCCAAGAAAAGCGTTTAGAAAATTCAGATCAGTATCTTGGTGAAGATTTGATCACTTTAAGGGGGTCTGAAAGAGAGTGCATTTGCTTATGTGAGATGACGAATCTAGAAAGAGAGTGCCAAAGCACTTTATAATATTATAAAATTGTCGTAATAGAGGAATAAAGCGTCGTTAAATGTGGAAAATCCAGCTGCAAGAGAGAAATATTTCTCGTGAAGCTGGACACGCGAGTCTACGTTGGGGAAAATTAAATATGAGCACGATTTTAGGGGAGCAATTTATATGTAAATTCGAGGTGAATTTCGTTGCTTTGGTTGTAGCTCTCGTTCAGTATAACGATGTGCACCAATGCTAACTAACCGACAGAACGTTCTGAATCTCCAAGTACACACACTCATTTTTGAGTCCGTTTTGTACATGGGCTATTCCATGCCCAATTCAACCAAAGCCCGGCTATCGCCCTCGTGAAAAGATTCACATTTTTCTTTTCTATCGTACCAAAGCACTACATTCAATTTTCTTTGGGAATTATCTCCTAACCCTAATTTCCCAATCTACTTTAATGAAGAGAACACTGTCATTAAGGATGTTGGGTCCCAAATCGCAAATGATGAGAAAAATATGAAAATTTGGTATGTTTTTGGATGAATTATTTAAGAGGTCGTGCAAAAATTTCACGACGATTAGGAAGCTCGTTATCGAACAATTAACATTAACAAATTAAATTGAATTAAATGTAGTCTTATGGAAACTGACATAACTTTGTGATAAGTTTTTTTTTTTACCTCTCAATTTTTTAATATCTACACTATATTGAAAGCAACGGAAACAAAACGAAGTTTAGTGATAAATATTTTTTTTATTTGTTTAAAAAATGGTTCTTAACAAAATGTTGTTAATAACGAGCTTCCCAATGGTCGTGAAATTTTTACACGACTTCAAATACTTCATACAAAAACATACAAAATTTTCAAAATTTTCTCATCATTTTTCATTTTAACCCTTAAGGACGTTGATTGTGACCCAAATTCAAGAGTTATGATTCATTTAGTTCACATGAAATAGCCCGTATACCTATATGTATATATATATGAATTCTGAAAATTTAATATGTTTTTACATGAAGTATTCAGGAGGTCGTGTAAGAATTTCACGACGATTAAGAAGCTACTTATTGAACAATTAACATTAAAAGATTTCATGGGGACTCAATATCCTTAAAAAATCTGTACATTTTCTCGAAAACTCGCAGTTTTACATCAAAATTTATGAACCATCAATCAAATTAGGGGTTTTCATTTCAAATAGGGTTGCACGTTTTTTTCGGCGCCTGGAAAAATTGTAAAAAACAATAAGGGTCATTCAAGTAAAACAAGTGTTATTATAGCGTTTTGTTTGTAATTAAACGGAATTGTAGTTATTAAGGCTTTAGGCCACTCTAGGATTTTCAAAAAATCGATTTTTTTTTGTTAAAAAGTAGGTTAGTATGTAAAGAATTATATTCCAAAAGGTTATGTGTGTGAAAAATCCCTAAATACTCGATTTTCGTATTCTAGAGTAACCCCTCTTCATCCGCAGCAAACTTTTTACAAACTTTAAACGCGTTTATCTCAGAACTACATTTTTCAAGTCGGCTGAACTCATAACTCAAATAAATTTCAACCGATTCATTTGAAATTTCAACTGTACATTCAAAATAACGTTCTTTAAAGGACTACGTAGAATTTTTTCATTTTATTGCATAGTTCCTTTTTTATAAACAATTTCCTGACGATTTTCTCATGGCATTTTATACTTTTTGAATTAGTAATGCGCCATTTTTACAAAAAACAACATATCAAAAAAAAAAAATCCTAGGTACTTATATAGCTATTCCTATAAATAATCGAAAAAACTTTGGTGTCTCATCGTGACTCAAAAATAGTTCAGCCGTTGACCTTCCAGAAATTAAGGCGTCATCGGAAAAACGCTGCACAGTCGCCATTTTGATATATATCGCCATGAAAAAATAATTTTGCGTTATCATTTAGATGTATAATAATCACTTTTTTTGTAAATCCGATTTATTTTATGGTTTCGCTGAAAAAAATCACGAAATATGCCTTTTTTTGATCCTGTTGAGTGGCCTTTAAGGCCTTTCAAAAAAAAAATCTTTTTCATTGTATCAAAAATACAGCATTACTGTAAAGTAACCCTACAATTTTTTGTGATTACGCAAGTAAGCCTAAATTAAATCTTGATTTATCTCCAATTTCCTATCAATTAAGTGAAATCTACTAACCATGGTTCATGGTTTTCGAATTTTAATATAAAATTACGGCGTTTTGAGAATTTTTGTAGGTTTTTTTATTGGGATGGTTCTTTGTTGAAAAAAAGACTAATGAGGGACGATGAGGAATATGTTTAAAAAATTGGGATTGCTCAATAATCTCGCTCAAATTGCACATCACTGAGAAATTTTTTTTTGTTGAAAATGCAAAAATTTGTTCGACTCAACCAAATATTTGTTTCCGGACGTTCAACGAGATCATTTTGGTAATTCAACAAAGATACAGTGGAAGTTTTAGTTAAATCGGTTGAATCGTTGCTCGAATGGGCAAAGTTTCAGTTCAATGAAATAAATATCTTTGTACCAAATAAATGGTGTGATTGAAAATACGAATTGTTTTTTTGTTGCAGCTAAATTTATTTAGTTAAAATATACTAGAAATCAACGAAATATTTCCGTACAGCAACTCAGTAACGTGTAAATTGGACTAAACTGAATCTGAAAATTGACCAAATAATTTCGTTCATCTCATATCTTATGGTTAACCAAATCCATTTGTTGAATTCATTATAGTTTCATTATTTCAAACCAATTAATATTGAATCAACTAAATTTTTTTCAACTAAATAGATTTAGTTGTTTTAAGAGGAGGCTAAATACCGACACTAACTCCTCGAAATTGCCATCCAAACTTGCTCTTATACAAATGGATGGAATTGAATAAAATTTTAACAACAACATCAGAACAATGGCAGGAATGGAGCCTCACTAAAAAATTTTCGAAAAACAAAAAAAAAATTTACAGATTCATTTACCACCAAGAAACTGTAATTGAAAAACTTAAATTATTAAACTTTTACTGCATTTTGGGTAAAACCAAGAGTGAGGCTCCATGAAGAAAGCCACGATACAAATATCGAGACGTTTTCGACATTATTTTATCAAAATGACACGCCGTAAGTTTGGATAGCGCATCAAGAGATAAATATCGATAAATTGTAGTTTTATTGAAAAACGAAATGGCGAAATGTAGTTCACAGACGTGCGAGTGAGGGCAGCACCATGCATTCTGACGAGTAACCTATAATATTTAGGGGTTTCGAATGAGTTCGTTGGCATTAGCTGTAACGCATTTTAGCCTCTCAATTGACAATTAATTGTTAATTAATTTATCCCCCTTTTAATTGTCAAAATGTAATTAATTTTCATCCACGGTTGTCGGAGAAAGACTGGACGACGATGATACGTCGATAATGTCGGGATTGAATAAAAATGGTATTTAGCCTCCTCTTAACTGAACTTTTTTCTCAGTGCAGGAAAAATTGTGACCCAAATTCAACAGTTATGATTCATTTAGTTCACATGAAATAGCCCGTATACCTATATGTATATATATATGAATGTGGGTCTCTCATCGTTCCGGCTGTCACGCGAATATTTTAACTCTGCGCCCATTGTTTCGAATGAGCGTAAGTTCCACTGGCTTCCTCGGACCTTGCATACATATAAACGCACAATGCAAGCGTAAGTCGCGTGCTATTATAACGAAAATTCGGTGTGAGGGGCATCCCCATTCGAGGCTCATCGGATTCACTCTCCGAGTGAGATATTTAACCAAGTATTTCAATTTACTAAACAGTCAAAGCTAGGAACTAGTATTCGAAATAGAATAAACTAATCTCTACGATCATTATTTCGATATATTAATATTAATATATTAAAATTAATTATTAATATATATATAATTAATAATAATAATAATAATAATAATAATAATATATAAGAATTAATATTAATATTGGTTAGAAATGTTTATTTCACAATTTTGAATTTGTTCTGAAAGAAAAAAAAATTACTGTTAATTCTTTGTTATAATTCGCAATATTTTTTCCTGACGTCATGAATCCATTTTTAATGATTTTTTTTCATACAAATAAATCCTGCTAATGTTACTTTTTTCACAGTAGAAAGAAAAATTGAACAACATTATTAGACAAAGAATTTTGGAAATAACAAATTGATTTTCGATAGTTTGTTCTGCTTTATTTGGGTTTATTTGGGCTTTATTTTTTAATCAACAAATGGGAGTCCAGGTATAAAAATTTCCATCGAAATGAAAAATTAATAGGCAAGATTTGGCTTTGTTTCACGAAATACATTTTCCGAGAATTCCATTCATTCTGCACGGCGGAAAATACCTGATAAGATAGAAATTTGCAGCATTATGCTGATCATGTTTTGACGTCACAATATGGAAATATACTTCCTGCGTATCTGTTTACGTTGTACAAGTTGATTAAAAAACTATGACGATAAATTGATAGTGGGAGATTGTAGTCCTGATACTAAGCAAATTGAGTTATAACTTTTTATTATGAATTATAATTATGTTATTAACGAAAAATATTGGAAATTATTAATTAGTTGATCATCATTCAGAATGCAAGATTTTTTCACGAAAAACGTCTTCATCGATATCATCGATGACATTTGCATCTTCGTAGGTAATTTCGAGCAATATCTTTGACAGTGTTTTTTGATAAAAATTAAAATCAATGTTGTCTGTGACGACAATATTGATTTTAATTTTTCGAGGAGACTTCAACAATTTTTTTTTAACGAGGCATTTTTTCTGCTTTAAAATGAACCGAGGGTCCAAACTTGAAGTTTCGAACGTTCAATCGAACGAACAATCAACAAATGTATTTTTGTTCAACGAAAAATTTGGAGAGCTTTGCAAATACTCGGTAAATAATAATTTCAAACATTTGAAGATGTATTAAAAATTAGGTTATAAAAAATCAAATGACTACATGTTTAAAAAAATCCATAAAGAAGAAAAAAGAAAAGTAGTTGGGGGTTCGTTCCCAGTGTGACCACAGAAGGTTAACTCTCCGTCTGTACACTTAAATTTTAAGACACCGTCTGTACTCTGGGTCGTTAAAGTCCTGCCGAAGTTTTTTCTAAGAAAAAAACGTCAAAAAAATCTGAAAAAATTCTGAATCACTGTTATAACATTCTTTTCTATGATCCAATCATTTATTTAACCATTTATAGTAAACAAACTTTTTCTTTACAATTTTTATAATTCCAGAGATATTCGATTTGAAAATTTGGCTCGTGCCTTAAAAGACCCAGTGTATGAACGGAGGGTTAATAATGGTGATGACAGCGATTCTGTTCTTTTTTTCCATTGGGGAAGGCAGTGTGGAAAATTTCGACAGATGGGATCGGGAAGCTATGCCAACTACACTCAGTCAAAAAATTAAAGGAACAGCAAAATCTTCGAGATTTTTCAGCGATTTTCCAAAGGCTGTAACTTTGTTAATTTTAATCGTAAAAAATTTACAAAAAAAGCGTTTTGAAGCTTGAATCTTCTACTTTTGGAATCTTGAGTCAAATTTTTTTTATGGGTATCACCCTCGACGCTGTCGAAAGAAATATCACGGTAAAAATTTTATCGAAATTTTTGCTTTTTTCAAAACAGTCGATGGGCGCCAAAAATTTTTTCCGAACTTAACCAATCTATGGATCGTTTAGCTGAATTCTTTGGCTTCAATTTATTTTTATTTTTTTATTTTTGTTCTACGACCATTTTTCGCTGAGATATCGGCGATTGAACAAAAATTCGTCTTTTTTTTTTAATCATTAAGGATCATTAGTCATTAAGGATCAATAAACGTGTTCCTTCAATTTTTCTAAAAGTTTGATGACTCGGTCACAAAAAACGGTTCGACCGATTGTTTTGAAAATTGGCATGGTTTTTAGGTATGTATTGAGCTAAAAAAGGACCTTAAAACATTTGTATTTTTCGCAATATCTGCAAAGTTGTGGTAGATTTTCTAAAACTAGAAAAAAAGCTAATTTTGTAGACTTTTTCCAGTCAAAATTAAGCATGGAAACAATTTTTTTTCGGTTATGACAATAACAGGCACTTATAGAGGGTAGATTCAAGTTTCCGAAACCCACCGTTTACTCGCTGTACGGTCATTAGTTCCAGAGATATCGAAGATTTAAAAAAAAATACGAATTTTTGTTCAATCGCCGATATCTCAGCGAAAAATGGTCGTAGAACAAAAATAAAGAAAAAACAAATTGAAGCCAAAGAATTCAGCTAAACGATCCATAGATTGGTTGAGTTCGGAAAATTTTTTTGGAGCCCATCGACTGTTTTGAAAAAAAGCAAAAATTTCGAGAAAATTTCTACCGTGATATTTCTTTCGACTGCGTCGACGGTGATGCCCATACAAAAATTTTGACTTCAGATTCCAACAGTAGAAGATTCAAGCTTCAAAATGCTTTTTTTGAAAATTTTTTACGACCAAAATTAACAAAGTTACAGCCTTTGGAAAATCGTTGAAAAATCTCGAAAATTTTGCTGTTCCTTTAATTTGTTGACTGAGTGTATTTTGAATCATCCTGTAAACGTCGCTGGATATAGCTAATGCCACAGAAATGTATACTTGATACATGGAATACATAATTTCACATCCATGGATCTACATTCCTATTCTGGAGTAACTGTGGTTAAGAATAACTCCTGGCTGGCATTTCAAGATGAATAAAGCCGGTCGACAATGAAGCCCCTGCTGGTTTGTGTGCATTGCTCTCTTTTCTCTTCCCTCTCTGTCTTTATTTTTTTCCCTTTTCGTTGCTATCATCAGAACCGGGCTACCGCCACATCACGTTGGAATATCCTCCGACCGCATAAAATTTCGATTACTTCGACCACGAACCAAAACCCTTTTCACAATGGCGCGAGAGACAGACATGGGGAGGGGATAAACAAAAGAAGGTAAAAAAACAAAATGGCGGAAAGAGAAATAATAAAAATGGTAAAAAAAAGTACGATGGTAGAATAGTGGAAAAGAGACACCCAGAAAAAGGGGATGAAGAGCGTATATGTAGAACCGGTGAAAAAGATTGGTGTACATGCGGAGGATGCGTTGGGTCATGAAAGAGAGAAATAAAAGGAATGATGATGAAAGAGAAAGGAAAACAAAAGAAATTGAAAACGAAAAAAAGGAGTATTATCCTGGCCTAGGTTCGTGTCTCTCCCTCCCTCCCTCCCTCCCTCTCTCTCTCTCTCTCTCTCTCTCTCTCTCACTCTTACTCTCTCTCCCTCTCTCTCTCTCTCTCTCTCTCTCTCTCTCTCTCTCTCTCTCTCTCCTCGCCTCTCGCTTTCGTAATAACGGCGAAAGAATTTCCTGTGCGCCATTGCCGGGAAATGAAAATTGTTTTGCCTACGGGCTATGTACGAGACCATGCGTTATCCCCGAGCTTTGCTCGAGAGATTTTACGGATAATATAGGCGCTAGACGGTGACTCTCGAGGATCCGTTGGTTCACGGGATATTTTTATGCGGGACAGTAGAAAAGAAAGGGGGAGGAAAAAAATCGAGGAGAAAAGAACGAGAGAAAACGGATATCCGGTACGTAATAACGACGACCTCGCACTTTTCCCCGAATGATAAACGTCACGAAAGCAAATGTTTCGAATGAAACCCTGTCAAAGACAAAAATTTCTACAGTTTTCCCCGTTTTTTTTTGTTTTTTTTTCCCGTGCCCTACGTACAGATTCAATATGAAAGGATGACTTTTCAACTGCGCACCAATTGTCCTTTTTCCAAGCCTTTGATCGTTCCTCTGTAATTTTCCTTTTTTTTTCTACTGCCTGATGCAACGCACGAATACAATGGCGTGAACTCCAGTTTAGAATGCTCTCGACTCACGAGATCTCAGTGATTATACTGGCAGAAGGAAATAGCAATGTTTAGGATGCATTGCCTATAGTTTCCCAGCCAAAAGTTGTATCCGATTGAAATTTTCGTACTTCGTGATACAATGAAAATCTGAAAAAAATTCAGCAGCATTTGTCATGCCATAAACAACAATTATCAATAATAATATTGCCCAAAAATTATTGATAAATTGTTTAAACAAATAATTATTCAACAATTTTTCGGTAAGTTCTTTTTCTTAACTCTCGCTGGTCACCGCGGGTCAAATTGACCCGAGCTCTCACTTTGAGCTCAAATATCTAACTATTCGGGCCCTCGTGGGTTTACCCCGGCCCTCTGGTGGAAGTTTGAGGTATTTACTACTATAGGTAGCCATAATAGATTTTCGATATTTTCACATAGCGAAATAAATACCTTTTTTAAAACGCATGCATTCGAAGTATTTTTTTTCTTGAAGTACCATATATTGAGAGTATCGTGTAGAAATTTTTCCAAAAAATCTTCAAAACTGAAAGAGTTACAATTTTTTGAGTAAAAAACCGGTTTTATGACATTTTTTTTCATAATTTTTTTCCGTATAGATATTTTAAAAAAACCCAATTGTTCCTAAAATGTTCAAAGATAATTGATATATTTTTTTGAAGTCAATCAGATAGTAACTTTTTTTTTGACAACACCATCCAAAAAGTCGGTCGGGTCAAACTGACCCAGTGTGGCCAACTTGGAATTTTTTTGAGGTATGACCAGCGAGGATTAATCAAATCGAATGCGTTAATTTTTCTGATATGAATTTTTTTGGAATTTTCTCTCTATTTCGAAATTCCCGTTTTGAAATTTTTAGAATTGCTGTATTTATGTATTTTTTGGCCCAGTGTCTTTAAGACTTTTTAAAGCTGATGATAAACCTGTATGTAAAATCATATACAAAATTGGCAATTTTTTGTTTGTATTTCAGAATGTTTTTTATAATATTTCAAAATGGAGAGAAAATTCTGAAAAAATTCATATTCGTTCAGAAAAATTAACGCATTCTATTTGTTGAAGAAAAAAAAGAACTTACCGAAAAGTTGTTGAATTATTATTTGTCTAAAAAATTTATTAATAACTTTCGGGCAATATTATTATTGGTAATTGTTGTTTATGGTATGCCGAATGTTGCTGGATTTTTTTCCAGATTTTTATTGTATCACAAAGTACGGAAATTTCAATCAGATACAATTTTTGGCTGGGAAGCTATAAGTAGCCTTAATAATATGATTTTTCTAATGCTTGAATGATCATCGATCGAAAATCATTTTTTAGCTTTTCGGATTCGGTTTTCGTACCCTGAATTCATACGAAAACTCTCACTCTTCAGTATAATTTAAAATTAACTTACTAATGTCAATTGAAAGTTCATTTAAAGTTGAATGAAGTTGAAAAATTGTACTCGAATATGAATTTTATGCTTATGAGCATATTATTTCTTTTCGGTCGCTTAACTTTTTGAGGTCCAAATTATGAATTTCCTCTTATTTTCATTGACTCTTCGTAGCTATGATTTATAAATTATAGTTTGATCTTTTAGTCAAGAGATCCTAACCAAGACACGTAAACGTTGAGAAAAATGTTCAACATTAACTCGGATTAAGCACATCTTACTCAAATGGTTTTTTTTTCACTTTAAGGATGTTGAGCCCCTATGAAATCTTTCAGTGTTAATTGTTCAATAAATAGCTTCTTAATCGTCGTGAAATTTTTACAGGACCTCCTGAATACTTCATGTAAAAACATATTAAATTTTCAGAATTCTATCATTATTACTTCAACCTCCTTAAGGGTTAAGAGGAGGCTAAATACCATTTTTATTCAATCCCTACATTATCGACGTATCATCGTCGTCCAGTCTTTCTCCGACAACCGTGGATGAAAATTAATTACATTTTGACAATTAAGAAGGGGATAAATTAATTAACAATTAATTGTCAATTGAGAGGCTAAAATGCGTTACAGCTAATGCCAACGAACTCATTCGAGCCCCCTAAATATTATAGGTTACTCGTCAGAATTCATGGTGCTGCCCTCACTCGCACGTCCGTGAACTACATTTCGCCATTTCGTTTTTCAATAAAACTACAATTTATCGATATTTATCTCTTGATGCGCCATCCAAACTTACGGCGTGTCATTTTGATAAAATAATGTCGAAAACGTCTTGATATTTGTATCGTGGCGTTCTTCATGGAGCCTCACTCTTGGTTTTACCCGAAATGCAGTAAAAGTTTAATAATTTAAGTTTTTCAATTACAGTTTCTTGGTAGTAAATGAATCTGTAAATTTTTTTTTGTTTCTCGAAATTTTTTTAGTGAGGCTCCATTCCTGCCATTGTTCTGATGATGTTGTTAAAATTTTATTCAATTCCATCCATTTGTATAAGAGCAAGATTGGATAGCAATTTCGAGGTGTTAGTGTCGGTATTTAGCCTCCTCTTAAGAGGAGGCTAAATATGATTCCTCCTGAAATATGAGCCTCCTCTTAAGAGGAGGCTAAATACCGACACTAACACCATTTTATTCAATTCCATCCATTTGTATAAGAGCAAGTTTGGATGGCAATTTCGAGGTGTTAGTGTCGGTATTTAGCCTCCTCTTAAAATGAAAAATGATAAGACCATTCTAAAAATTTGGTATGTTTTTGTATTTAAGAGGTCGTGTAAAAATTTCACGAAGATTAGGAAGCTCGTTATTAAAATATTAACACTTTGTTAAGACCAATTTTTTAAACAAATGAAAAAAATAATTATCAATAAACTTCGTTTTGTTTCCGCTGCTTTCAATATAGAGTAGATATTAAAAAATTGAGAGGTCCAAAAAAAACTTATCGCAAAGTTATATTAGTTACCACAAGACTACATTTAATTTAATTTAATTCGTTAATGTTAATTGTTCGATAACGAGCTTCCTAATCGTCGTGAAATTTTTACACGACCTCTTAAATAATTCATCCAAAAACATACCAAATTTGCAGAATTTTCTCATCATTTGCGATTTGCAAAAGTCCCTAATTTTCCCCACTGAAACGTATCCAAGCTTTTTCAAAACACCTCGGTTGTCAAGTTGGATTACGGTTGTCCTTGATCGGTGCAATTCAGGAAGGTAAAAAATTATGGCAACTATAAAATAGTCGTGAAGATAAACTATTCTGTTTAATTACACGAAATATGTATTTATTACGAAATTATCGTCTTTGACGACTTAATATACATATGTATCCATATAAAGTTGGAAGTTCCTTCAACAGTATGTGCGGGTATACCATGTCGACCTCCATCGTCGCATGTAATTTGAGTTTGGCTTTTAGTTATGCGGGAAACCTGACAGCAATCATTACCCTGTGAAGCGTCAGTTCGTCCAACAATTTTCGGGAGTCTATCGACCCATACTGGGTGCCCCACGAATGAAGGTAATCCTCCTGAGGGTAGATTCGTGTTGTAATATCGAGTAAAAAAGTCCTTTGTCATTTTTCGATATTTTACACCCTTGCATTGTTATTAATTAATTGAATTAATAACAATTTAGTGGTTAAAAATATAAAAAAAAATGGCAGAGAACTTTTTTACTCAATATTACGTTAATAATTAATGAAACTGATAACAATTCAGAGGTTTAAAATATCAAAAAATGGGAAATGGCCATTCTACTCCATATTATGTTAATAATTAAGGATGTTGAGTCCCAAATCGCAAATGATGAGAAAATTCTGAAAATTTGGTATGTTTTTGGATGAATTATTTGAGAGGTCGTGTGAAAATTTCACGATGATTAGGAAGATCATCATCGAACAATTAACATTAACATGTTAAATTAAATGAAATGTAGTCTTATGGAAACTGATATAACTTTGCGATAAGTTTTTTTTTGACCTCTCAATTTTTTAATATCTACACTATACTGAAAGCAACGGAAACGAAACGAAGTTTATTGATGAATATTTTTTTATTTGTGTACAAAATTGTTCTTAACAAAATGTTAATTTTTGAATAACGAGCTTCCTAATCGTCGTGAAATTCGTACACGACCTCTCAAATACTTCATAAAAAACATACCAAATTTTCAGAATTTTATCATCATTTTTCATTTTAATACTTAAGGAGGTTGAACTGTTGAAGTAATGATGATAGAATTCTGAAAATTTAATATGTTCTTACATGAAGTATTCAGGAGGTCGTGTTAAAATTTCACGACGATTAAGAAGTTATTTATTGAACAATTAACATTAAAAGATTTCATAGGGACTTAACATCCTTAACAAAATCATTTGGCTCAAGAGAAAAATTCATAGGATGGGCTTGATTAAGAGACAAAGTTATGTGGTTAAAGAACTCGAGGATAGTGTGGAAATACTGAGGAACAAAGATTCGTATTTAAGGGGTTACACCACTCTAGGACTTCCAAAAAATCGATTTTTTCAATTTTTTTAAAAAAGGTAGCTTAGAATGTATAGAATCATATTCCAAAAGTTCAACTACGTGAAAAATTCCTACGTTTGATGAAGAGACAAAGTTATGTGGTTAAAGAACTCGAGGATAGTGTGGAAATACTGAGGAACAAAGATTCGTATTTAAGGGGTTACACCACTCTAGGACTTCCAAAAAATCGATTTTTTCAATTTTTTTAAAGAAGGTTGCTTAGAATATATAGAATCATATTCCAAAAGTTCATCTACGTGAAAAATCCCTACGTACTTAATTTTCGCATTCTAGTGCAACCCCTCTTCATCCACAGCGAGCTTTCTAAAAACTTCAAACGCGTTTATTTTTCAGAACTACATTTTTCAAGTCGGCCGAACTCATAACTCAAACAAATTTCAACCGATTCATTTGAAATTTTGACTGTACATTCAAAATAACGTTCCCTAAAGCACTATGTGGGATTTTTTCATTATATTGTAAAGTTCTTTTTTCATCAACAATTACCTGACGATTTTCTCATGGCATTTTATACTTTTTGAATTATAAATGCGCCATTTTTACGAAAAACAACATATCTAAAAAATCCTACGTACTTCTATAGCTATTCTTATATATAATCGAAAAAACTTTGGTGTCTCATCATGACTCAAAAATTAAAGGAGCTGTTGGTTCGGCCGTTGAACTTCCAGAAATAAAGGCGTCATCGGAAAAACGTTGCACAGTCGCCATTTTGACATATATTGCCATGAAAAAATAATGTTGCATTGCCAATTAGATGTATAATAAAACACTTTTTTGTAAATCCGATTTATTTCGTGGTTAAGCTGAAAAAAATCATGAAATCCAGCCCTTTTTGGTCCTGTAGAGTGGTCTAGGACCTTAAGGGCGGGGTAAAGTTAATTCGGCGAAAAAAGGCATGATTTTAAGATTTTTTTTTTGGCGTAACGGATAGTGTTCGTTTATTGAAAAATTTACATATAATAAAGTAACATTTGAACAACATTCTCCTAAATTTGTATTGCAAAATATTCAAAATTGAGCGAGTGAAAATTAAGCCCCGGAGGCGCCTCGAAAAAAAGTTGGTTTGCGGTGTACACCATAACTCGCAACAGAATCATCTGAAACAAAAAAATCAAAATGCATTTGTTAAAGGAGATGTTTCCCGAGGTAATGACGGGAGGATTTTTTTTTCGATTTTTCGATTTTTCGTAGCACTTGGGAGCCAAAAACCCGATTTTCGCTAAAAAAAATCGGCTAATTTGTTGTTGAAAAATTAGTAATTATTAAAAAAAAACAAAAAAGCTCTCGACAATACCTGGTGAATTATGTGAAGAACTACTGTGCAAAATTTCAAAGCGATTGGTCCAGTAGATTTTGAGTTATGGTGTACACGGACTTCAAATATGACAAGTCTCAGAAAAACGGTTTGAAAAACGCAGAAGAGTTTGGTCACTTAGCGCTCATTGCACATAAGTTTAAGAACACTTCTCGATTGCATAAGAATCTGAGAAAATTCATGCGTATTAAAGGTACTCAAAAGATTAATTTTGCATAATAATAATTCCAAAATGTTATTAACAAAATGATGAAAAAACAATAGCGCGTATAAAACCCGGCATGGAGCAATAGACGCTCAAATACTCATAACTTCGTCAATTTTACTCCGATCGACTTGAAATTTTAACACAATATTCTTGAGATATTATGCATTCATTTAAAAAATTAAAAAAATGAAAAAAACAAAATTTTAATACTTTACGCCGCCCTTAATCGATTGATAAAAAGTTTGTTAACGTTCTTTCATTTTTTTTCAATTTTATGGTACTATCAGTACCATAAAATAATACTTTTATTGGGCTATCGATGGGTCCAAACTTTATAGGCAGGCGGGCAAAGTGATTGACCAAGAAAAATAAAAAAGAAGTATTGAGGAAAGTCGATAAAAAAATCATAATATTTTGAGGCTGAACCAATTTTTCTCCTGTTAGCTTTCCAATTCATTTCAGTAGATACTTCAGACCCATTAATTTCATCTACGTTCCCGTCGGACATTAGATTAATTTTTTTCTCACATTTATAATCAAAGGGCTTCATTATGTTTAATTTTCTTTTTTCATTTGTGGGAAAATTAAATCGATTCTCTAGAATGGCTGTAATTTTTTGTTCTGTTAAAACTTTGAAACGTCGTTTGGGTTGATCGATTCTAATTATTTTTCTATTTTTTACAAATTTTAAAATAATTGAAGTGGGTCTAAAAAATGAGTTATCGGCATAAACCAGTTTACTCTCAGTCTACTCAGAAATTTCTCGTGGAAAGAAAATGTTCAAATCCTAGGGAAATGAATTATCCGGATAAACCTGACAGCCATCTTTCCCTCCATTTATTCTCAGTGGCACCCTTATTTCTTGCTTCATTCATCCGTCTCTCTATTCTTGTGTTCTTCTTTTTTTTTTTATTCTGAGTTGTTTTTTCATCTGGGCTCAAGTTATCCACTCCCGGGAAAAGTATATCTCATTTTGATCTCTCCTGCTTTTTTCTTCATCTCGCCTTTCAAACAAATTCTGACTCTCGAGAAGAAACATCATCGTACCGCCCTCAAACTTTTTCTCCTGTGCTTGCATCGCTATCCTCGCGATATCGAATTATCTCAACTCAATTTGAATTTCAATCTTAATGATAAATGTGATTGTCCGATGAAAAACGCTAAATGTACAGAAGAAATGGTGAGTGAAGTACGATTCCTTAATTCAATTGTTCGGATAATCCCCGTCAAAAAGATTCTCTTTTCATGATACAAAAATTAAGAAAAGATGTTTTCTTTTGCAAAATTTGAATAATAAATAGTATCGTACGAAATTTTATTGTACGAGTGCGTAAAGTGCCACTTTGCGCACGCTGCGCGTGCTCAAACTGGCGCTTTGCGCACGGAGTGCAATAAAAGACAGTTTTTATTTCTCTGCAACGAGGAAAAATAATTGTTACGGGAGGTTGGGGTCAAATTTGGTCAAAACAAAGTTTTTGATTTCTTGTCAAATAATCATAAATTTGATGTATTGACTCACTTTTAGGCCGATCCGCGATAACTGGGGCCATAATGGACCCCCCTCAAAAAACGAGGTCAGAATTTTTCTTGTTTTTCTTCAAATTATGATAAAAAAATATTCATCCATTTTTCGGCCGATGTACTACGTCCGGGATAAAATGAGCCATCAAAAAAAATTTGTAATTATGTATTTGCAACAAAATTGAAAAATGTTCGAAAGAAAACAAAATTATAATCTATTATCTAAAAGATTCGAAAATTGTTTTCGGTAAAAAAGATAATAGTTGAAAAAAATTGAAGTTTTTATTATTTAACGAATTCTTAATTAGTCTGTATGGGGCATTCCACGTCAAATCACGCGGTCATCGGCCTGACCCCCTCGGATTTTGATGTTCAATGAATTGTTGGTTTCGTTTGGCCCAAAATATGACCTCAAATTTTTAGAAATTTTCATTTCATTTTTTAAGGCTTGCCTGAGCTGAAAAATCATTAAACTGAGGGAAACACGAAGAGGGCCTTTTTTAAATTAATGAATTTTTTTCACAGAAACTAGCGCCCAAAACAGATATTTTCGTCATAATTCGATAATTGGCCAAAAATAATTACTATATTTTTTTTTATTTTAATTTTTTTAAATAATTTCTTATTTTTATTGTTTCTTGTAGTGAGAGTGACAATAACAAAAATATTTTTCTAGTGAAACTTAATTTTTTTCTTGTTTGAAGAGTGGAACGACAACAGTTTTCGAAAATTTACTAGCCTCGACGACCTGAAATAAAACGGATGATTCAAACGCAACAAAAAAATTAAAATAAACAAAAATAGTAATTATTTTTGGCCCATTATCGAACTATGACGAAAATAACGGTTTTGGGCCCTAGTTTATGTGAAAAAATTTCATTAATTTGAAAAAGGTCTCTCTTTATTTGCTCCCTCAATTTAATGATTTTTTAGCTCAGGTAATCCCTAAAAAATGAAATAAAAATGTCTAAAAATTTGAGGTCATATTTCGGGCCATTCAAAACCCACAATTCATTGGACTTCAAAATCCGAGGGGGTCAGGCCGATGACCGCGTGATTTGACGTGGAATGCCCCATATATTTCCTTATGTTGAACAAATAAACAATGAAATGAACTATGATTTATGGAAAACAATTTTTTAAGATTGAAAAAAATGTTATCATTTTTCAGAGGGCGGCTGTCGTGCCCCACCCTCCCCTATAATTATATTTTTGTGACTGTTAATGGGGATGTGAGAATTTCGGTGGTTTTGCATCTTTTTTTATTTTTTACGTGGATTTTCTGTTCGCCGTCTCGATTTGAATCTTGGATATGGGCGGCGATCAGAATAATGGTTTTCTCCATTTATCCAGGACTCGGGTAATAACGAGGCTCAAGAAAAGACACATGGATCCGGCTCACTTTTATTACCGTGAATATAAAACAGCAAAAGCGCGTCAGCCCTTTAAAGTTTTCCACAATTTCGCGGAGTATATAAATATACCGTTCGGACAAAAGCAGCCTCGCACTGGGAGCACTCAATTCCTCTCTTCGCCATTTCTTCTTTCTTTCCCTCGATCTTACCTGTCCGCTTGGGCTTTTCTCTCCACCCTCTCTCCTTCTGCCTCACCACGAGACTTTCATCCCCTTTACTATTTTTTTTTCATCTTCCTTTCCTCCGAGGTTGTTCTTCTTTTCCCAAGATTCCTTGCCTTCTCTTCCCAGTTTTCCACATGTTCCCTCCAATCGCATTGTTTTTATGTATCTTAGATTTTCCGCCACTTTTTTCTCGTCCATTGATATGCATGCATGATATACTTACATGAATGTATTTATATATCGCAAATATTCTCGGCACGAATCGACCTATTTTTTTCTACGATACGCCCGCAGAATTTCTTGAACCAATATTGAAGACACGGTTTCTACTATACCGACCGAGTCTTCGGTCGGTATAGTAGAAACCATGCAAATTGTCTAGCGATAGAAAAATGAGCAATAAACTTCGGAGCATTTTTCTACTAGTTTTTTTTCTCCCAAAAATAAATCTTGAGAAAGTACATTGTGAGAAAATTGTACGGTGAGATCTCTCTTAAGGTCTACTTTAGAAGGCCAGAGAAAAGCAAATTTTTAAGACTTTTTTCTCAGTTCCTTTATCAGATACGGCTAGAAAAATTGTTTTTGGAATATTGTTTCATCCTTCCAAAGTACAAAAAAAAAATTTATTTGTTATTCTGATTCTGTGAATAATTTATAGAAGCCGCCAAAATCGTAAATGTCCTGTCCCAGGGTCGATAGTTAATCTCAGGAGTGTCAAGTCCGAAACAAAAAAAATCAAAAGCATTTTAAAGAGGAAGGTTTCTTACAGAATAATTTACCACCTTTAATGAAAAATCGATTTAAAAAAATGGCGAATGTTTGAAATAAATTGCACCAAATTCAAATTTTCATTTTCATTTCAAACATCCGCCATTTGTTTTGTAGATTTTTCATTAACAGTGGTAAATTGTTGTGTAAGAAACCTTCCTCTTTAAAATGCTTTTTTGTTTTTTTGTTTCACGTGCGCACACGTGCGCGCATCAAGCCATTCTCTTTGAGTTTCTTCGCTCCCTATTTTTTTATAACACCTTAAAATTACGTTGCGGAGGCACCAAGACGCGGATCTTGACGTTCTCCATCCTCAGGTTAATTCCAGGAAATACGGGACGTCAGTAAAGATGGGACAATTTTATTTTTGTTGATTAACCGATCAATTGGATGACGTCGAATTTCGCATCGATCTAATACAACGGCAATGGTTTATTTGTTGATAACATTTGTGCACCGAGAAAAAAAAATGGTTGAATATGCAAAATCGTTAGTTGAATACGGGCAACTAAATATTTATTTGGTCTTACTAAATAATTAGTTTCTGGAATAATTCCGTGATTCGGTTGACCAAAATATTGTTCAGGCAACAAAAATTTCGATTGCACAACTAAATATTTAGTTGCACGTATTCAACTAAACGATTTTGCATACTCAACCATTTTTTTTTCTCAGTGTGCATAAAAAAATGTGTAATTTGGAAAATCGTTAAGATGTATTCAGTATTTAGGAGTATTTGTTAAGGATTTTGGATATCAAAGAAACGAGCAAAACGCACATCTCACTAAAAATGAATCGAAAAAACTTATTTACGTTGCATTGCAACGATGCAAACTTCAACATCATTCAATTGAAATACTTTGTTTAGGATTTTTTGTTTCCATCATTATTTTTCAACTTTTTCACAAATTTTATTGATATGAGATGATGAAGGGTGAAAAAACAGCAACGAGCAACTAATTTTGTTTATGATGAAAATTTGAATTAATATTTCAAATATCTTGTCTTACTTGACACTATTAAGTAATAGTTAAGTAACAAAAAACGTTTTTCTAGGACGGATGGAATAGTGTGTTTTATTCTCTATGGAAATTTTCTATCCTTGGTAGACAAAATATTGAGCCTTATTTTGTTTAACAATAAAAAGGGACTTAACAATAAAAAGGGCCCTTCTTAAAAGATCTTAAAGTCTTTTGAGATTGCCCAAGTAGAAATAGTAATCCTCAGATCCTCAGATCACTTACATTGTTCCTTCTGACCTAGTATTTATAATGTAGGAGAGGCTGCGAGACACAACAGCCCCCTTCAAAAATTGAGTAAAAAAAAATGTTTGGTTTCTTGTCAAATTATCATAAATTTGATGTATTGACTCATTTTTAGGCCGATTCGCGATACCTGGAGCATAATGGACCACCCTAAAAAATTAGGTCAAATTTTTTTGTGTTTTTCTTCAAATTATGATGAATTTAACGTACTTATCATTTTTAGGCCGATGCACTATATCTGGGGTAGTTTGGACCATCGAGAAAAATTTGAAAAAAATTTACTTTTAACAAAATTGAAAAATTTTCAAAAGAAAACAAAATGATCTATTATCTAAAAAAATAAAAAAATAAATTTGTTTGGTTAAAACACTAAACAATAATATTATGATTCATAGAAAACAATTTTTTAAATATACACTACAATTATTTTTACAATTTGTTTTTAAATTTGCACTCTATTTTGAAAACAGTTTTTTTAGCCGTTTTTTCCCTCTCTTCAGGTGCACTCATCTTCTAGAGGACATTTTTTTAGTACATTTTTGCGATTGGGCTCATAAAAGGGAAAGCTTGAGCTTCAATTTCCTTTGTTAAAATACTTCGAGCGATTTTTTTTTCCAAAGTTATTCTGTTTTTTGTGAAAAAAGAGGAAATTTGAAAAATTCCGTATAACACGAAAAAAAGAGGATTCATGAAAAACTTCAAGAAAGCAAAAAGTTGCGTGTGTATTCGTTGAGTTCAGAAGAATTTTTTCAGATTTTTTTTTCAAAAATTGTTTTTTCTCACATTCTGGGTCTGGGTTCAGATCATTCAATTACCATAACTCAGGAACTATGGGATTTTTGGTAAAATTTCAGGAGGGTAAAATATTTTATTTTACCTTTTTCAACACATTGGAATTTTTTTCACATTTTTTTCCAGGCTCACATTAGAAAAAAAATGTTGTAAAATAAATTTGAAAAATGTCCTCTGAACTCAATGAAAACAGATGCAACTTTTTGCTATATTGAGGTTTTTCATGAATCCTCTTTGTTTTCGTGTTATACGGGATTTTTGCCATCCCCTCTTTTTTCACAAAAAACGGAATAACTTTGGAAAGAAAAATCGCTCAACGTTAAAAAAAAAAAGATAATTGAAGCTCAAACTTTCGCCTTTATGAATCCAATCGTAAAAATATATTTAGAAATTTATAAAAAAAGGCGAAAAACAGTTGTTTTCAAAATAGAGTCTAAATCTAAAAAAAAAACAAATTGTAAAAATAATTTGAAAAACAGGAAATGAAGCCGAATTATTCCCCTTCAAAATGCCGTTTGTTAAATTAACTTACGTTGTATTACGGCGAAATGGCATTTAAAAACGTTCCAGACCTTTTTTGGGGTTTTGTCTGGAAACTTTTCGCCGGTAGTGTATATATATATTTTTTTATGTCAAACAAATAAACAATAACATCAATGATGATTTATGGGAAAAAAATTTTAAGGTAGAAAAAAAATTATTTTTAGAGGGGGGCCGTCGTGCCCCACCCTCTCCTATAGTCGTTGGTTCGGGCAACTTCCTGGGTATTTCATCCTCATTCTTGCACGATGATCCACCCCTGAGTGCGAATATCCCAACCGGTGTCGTGAGCTATTAAATTTGTCGTTCCGCAAAATCTTAAATCAAGCCGAGCTCTTTCTCGACAGCTTGCCGCATAAAAACAAGAAAATGTCTTCACAAATTCGCTCTTGAAGGGTACATACATTTTCACGTGCATTTTTTACGGGCTCAAGGAAATTTAGAATGATTCTTTACGATCGCAGCGAGACAGTTAATACATTTACGGATTACCGTATCAGCAAAAAAATCATGAGAATGAGATTTTCCGAGACGGAAGAGGCGAAAAACGCTCCATGACGATAATGGAGGAAAAATATATTTCCCCGATTTTCTCGCAGCTCAATATTCCGTTTTGCTTCCTCATAAAGGAAGCTTTGTTTTCGCGAAAAAATGTTGTTTCGCAATTTTCATGTCAATATGTTCGAAATGTCCCAAAACGTCGAGAAATCACATTTAGAAAAAATGTCCGCACGTGTGTGTGTGTGTGTTGTGCGTGTGTGTGTGTGTTAAAATGAATATGTCTGGAGAACGCTTTGGCCGATCGACTCGAAATTTGGTATATAAGTACCCAGGTCGGATTGGCCAGAGCTTGTCACATGGCCCAGCATTGGCCCAACGCAGTGTGCCGATGCTGGCATTGTAACCTCGGGCCAAGTCTGGCCAACCTTTGAAGCCAACGTCGGGCCAACGCTGAAACTGAGCGTCGGGCCAACAATGGCATAACGGCTGGGCCAGCCGTTATGCCAGTGCTGGGCCAGGCCCGGTTATCCCATACACTCGGTATGTTTAGGAGGTTATGTTCGCACACGTAGATGTCATTCGATCATCGTAAAAAATGTTGAAACCACGTTCCAGTATTTCGAGAGTGAAAAAATACCGTTTTTTAAAAAATTGCGTTCCGAAAATAATCAGTGAGGACGATATAGAACAACCGGCGAAAAAGCAAAAAAAAATGATCGCGATTTGATGGATCCGATTGTAACGATTCAATTTTCTAACCTTGAAAATTCGCATTTCATTGTCGAAGATGACAACGATGACATCGAGGATGAAGTAGTTTCTTCGTCACTTGATGAATCGCCAAATGACGGATCACTTAATCAAGACGTTAATGAGAATTGTGGGAGGGCGGAGGAGCACGTACATATAGAAAACCCGTGTAGTGTTTCGCCGTCTTTGTCGACAAAGCTAAAGAATTGGGCGTTGATAAATTCCGACACTCTAAATCATCGAGTCGTGACGGTTTGAAAATTATTTCTTAATGCGATCCGCATTAACATTTATTTATATCCACCTATTTATATCCAGTACTAGGCCATGATTGAATGCCAGCGTCGGGCCAGCATCGGATGCCAGTACAGCGCCGTCATTAAATGCCAACGCCGGGCCACGATTTGATGCCAGCGCTGGGCCAGCATTGTATGCCAGCGCTGGGCCGGCGTTGTATGCCAGCGCTGGGCCGCCATGTAATACCAGTATTGGGCCGACATTGCATGCCAGAGTTGGGCCGAGGTTAACAAACCAGTACCGGCATAATGCTGGCCCGATACTGGGAGTCAGCTTTGGGCCAAGCCTGTACGCCTGGCATTTAGTACTGGCCCAACGTCGGGCCATTTGTTAAATCCCACCTGGGTAGCAGTGATCGGCAAAAAAAAATCTATCTATTTTTATTATCCAATTTTTTCGAAAAATTAATAATTAGCAAAAAAATTTTACTAATTTTTCTAAAAAATTAGTAATTAGTAACAAAATATTACTAATTTTCCTAATAAATAAGTAATTAGTGACATAACATTTTTAATTTTTCCAAAGAATGAAAGATATTGCTGAATAACCAAAAAAATCAATAATTTGTGGAGAAATGTTATACTTATTTTGGAAAAAGTAATAAATACAATAAAAATTACTAATGTATTTTTTAATAGGTACTGATTAAATATTCGTATTAATAATAACTTATGTGATATCGTATGACATTCGATACTATAAATACTAATGTGTGAAATATTCAAAAGATCTAGTTATTATAAATAATAAAACAACTTTTTGAATAGAGTTGTTTGAGCTTATAACCATGACTCAATCCGTACACTGAGAAAAAAAATGGTTGAATATGCAAAATCGTTTAGTTGAATACGTGCAACTAAATATTTAGTTGTACAATCCAAATTTTTGTTGCCTTAACAATATTTTGGTCAACCGAAGGGCGGATATATTCAAGAAACTAATTATTTAGTTAGAGCAAATAAATATTTAGTTGCCCGTATTCAACTAACGATTTTGCATATTCAACCATTTTTTTCCCTCAGTTTACACAGAAGTACGTAAAAATACACAATACTTTTCTGCAAATGACTGTTTTTTTTTTAAAATAAATTAGTAATATTTTTTCGCTAATTACTCATTTTTTTGGAAAAATTAGAAATATTTTTTCGCTAAATACTAATTTTTTGGAAAAATTGGAAATATTTTGTCACTAATTACTAATTTTTTTGAAAAAATTAGAAAAATTTTGTCACTAATTACTAATTTTTTCGAAAAATTAGAAATATCTTGTCACTAATTACTAATTTTTTTGGATGAATTGGAAGTATTTTCTTACTAACTACTAATTTTTTAGAAAAATAACTAATATTTTCCCGCTAATTACGAATTTTTATAAAAAATTAGTAATATTTTTTGACTAATTATTAATTTTTCGAAAAAATGGTTAATAAAATCAATATCGTTGACGAAAAAATCGATATTGCCGATCACTGACAAGTGGACTACGTATGTCCCTGTTCTAAGTGCAATTTTTTTTGAAATTGCAAAATAATTGTCTATTTGGCTGGATTTAGTATTTTCTGTGAATTGCTTGTTAGTCGTCTAACTTTCGTAATTTTGCAATTACCATCCTGAAATTTTATGTGCAGATACACCTTATAATAAGGACGGTTGGGATTGAATTTGGGAAAAATCGCTCAAGAGGTTCGGTTTGAAATATTTTTTTAATTTTTTGCAAAAAATTTGTAAGTTCTCTAACTTTTGTAATTTTGCATTTATCGAGCTGATTTTTTTTGTGACGATACACTCAATGAGAATGAAAAATCATACCGAATTTCATAAAAATTGCCCGAGGGGTTCGGTTAAAATTTTTTTTTTTAAATTTCCATCAAAATTTTGTTAACGCTCCAACATCCGCATTTTTAGAAGTATCGAGCTAAAACTTTTTGCACGAATACACTAGATGATAAGAATGGTTAGGGTTGAATATGGTGAAAAACGCTGAAGATGTTCGTTCGCAAAAAATTTTTGAAATTTTCGAAAAATACTTGTCAACACTAAGTTTCCTAATTTAGCAGCTATCGAGTTCACTTCTCTAGCACCAATACACTGGACGACAAAAACAATTAATAATGTAATTAAACGGAATTGCTAAAAAATCATGCAAATTAGAAATTTGCACATAGCTTCTTCATTTGTTTCCGTCGTTCGTGAAACTTCCTTTATGAGGAAGCCATTATATTTTTTCATCTCATTTACTTCCCCAATGTTTTATTTTCGGTTTTACTTTTGCCCCTGATATCGAGGAACGTTCTCATGCTTTATTCAACGAAATCCTTTCTCCTTCCTCCCAACAGCGAATTTCATAATTCACGAAAAATAGGAATCGTATAATATAACGAAATGTAATATAAAATTTTGTTTACCGTCAAAGCTCTTGAAATAGTGTGTGAAAAAACTGAGTGTTTTAAGATCTCATTTGAATCGGCCGTTTATTGGATTTGTGGACTTTGCAAAAATTGGAAAAAAATTGTGAAATATGATCACTTTACGGTCGGTTTAATAATAGTCGAATGGATATGGGAAATTTTATTATCGTTAAATAATATTTTATTTGTGTCAAAATAATTTATGAACTGTTAAAAAATATTTATTTCATTTATTAACTGTTACATAATAATTGATTTCACCATATTCAACTTTACATTAGTTAACAGTTAACAAATCCTGGTTCATTGTTTTCTCAGTGGGATTTTCCTGGAATACTTTATACAGAGGAAAAGTGCGCTTTTGCAGAGGAGAGACCGGTGGGATGTGTTCGAAGCGAAATGCGATAGTGATTTTTCCACAAGTCAAACCAACTCCACTCTGCTTTTCCGCATTTTCCGTGTTTTTTTACTCTCTCTCCACTCGGTCGGAAAGAGAGCGTTCATTAAGGATTTCCGAGCTTTCCAATGTCGTCCACTCTTTTATCTCGCCGCGCGTTTCACATGTTTGGACCCGTAAACCATTATTACGAATTCTTAATAAAATAGAACTGTCAATCACGGACAAAAAACATTCACACACATAAGTTAAGGTACTAAACTACTTTAGAACGCCAAAAAAGGGAAAAGAAGCAACACTAGGCCAAAAAATACACAAATGCAGCGATTCTAAAAATTTCAAAACAGGAATTTCAAAATAGAGAAAAAATTCTGAAAAAATTCATATGTGTTTAAAAAAATTAACGCATTTGATTTGTTTAAGAAAAAAAGAACTTACCAAAATATTGTTGAATAATTATTTGTTTAAACAATTTATTAATAACTTTTGGCAATATTGTTATTGATAACTGTTGTTGCTGCAAAGTAAACTTTGCGCACGCAAGTTATTATTATTATTCTTTGCGCACGCAAATTCGGTGCCGAAATTAAATAAAAGAATAACGTTGGTGAAATTCAACGAAAACAAAAACGCAACCGAAATATTAAAGCTGAATTGAGGTTGACGTGACAGATCGTATACTATTTTATTACTCATGCGGTTCTTGTTCTTGTTCAAAATAAAATTATTTTCATTGTTCCTTAACTAAGTTTCCTGTATATTTTTTAACTTTTTAGTTATTATTTTTGGTCTGTGGGGGGGGGCTCCGCCCCCCCCACCCCCTGCCGGGGCTTCGCCCCTGGACCCCACCGGGGCTTCGCTCCTGGACCCCTCCACGGCTTCGCCCCTGGACCCCACCGCGGCTCCACCCCCGCCCCCCCCCCACAGGGGCAATTTTAGATTAGGATTTATTCCGCATTCGCAATAAAAAATAGTATGTGCAACTCGTGCGGCGTTGTCGATGGCCCCCTCAAGCGAATGAGGGTGGGCAATCGACAACTTGCCGCACTAGTTGCACAATATACTATTTATAGCCATATCTGATGAAGGAGCTAAGAAGAACGATCTTGAAAATTCGCTTTTTTGGCCTTCTAAAGTAGATCAGTACCTTAAAGTACTGTTTTTGTCGTCATTTCCAGCGCTCGGTTTATTCTCATATATCAGCGGCAGCGCTGTGATAGCGAAGCTTTGAAATATGTGCCAACTATTTTCACTAACGGCAAAGTCGACTTGAATCGTTAGTTCGTCGTTTTCACCAAAGCGTTTGTCTGAAGAGACCAAAAGAGACCACCTAGAGTGCGATTTCTCGCGTGGTGCTTCTTCGAAGTCCCACAGCTGACATTTAAACGACAGTCAGCTGAGCGAGAAAACTCTACGACTGTGAAAACTCGTCGAAACGCGAAGTACGACAAAACGCGAATATTCGCGAACTCATGCTAGTTTTAGTTTCGGTCCGCTTCTATTCCGCGAATCGAAAGCTCTTCAATGACGAATGTGTGTCACCACGAAATCTCTCTAATGAAGAAACTTTGCACCGACGACGACTAAAATTCGGTCTAAGCACATTTGGCAATCGACAGACATTTGTCGCCAAAATTTATCGAGCACATCGAATAATTCGATTCGCTTGTCGATCAGGGGAATCTTTCCGAACGAAGATTTTCCACTCTTGCAAAATTAGAAGATTACCAAGAAACGTGATGAGGAAATCGCAAAAATTTAAAAAACGTATTTTCTTCATCAACCTTTCTGACACACTTCTGCAGAATAACGTACTTGACACGCTGGGTCGTTTTTACCCCAGTGATAAAAATTTTTCTAAAAAATATACCATTTAATATTATAACTTGCAAATTTTTTTAGAACTTCTTAAGAGGTTACTTCCCGAAGTTATACAGGATTTGTAATAAAATATCAAAGTTTAATATGGTAAAAATTTAAATATCAAAAAAACTGAAAAAATGACAACTTTTACGAAAAAAATCATAACTTTTTTATTTTTCGTTGTTCATTTTTTTTTTAACAGGAAAAACTTGAACTCATGAAAGATGTCGATATAGGTCCCATTTTTTTTTTAATTTAGATACTTGAAATAATTGAAATTTAGGCCTGGGGTGTTTTGTACCCCAGTGTGTCAAAGTAAGGTGTAAAATGTATGCATCTTCAAATTTGTATCAAAATAGAAGTTTGAGTACGAATCATTTTCGATTAGGGGTGTTCGATTCATTGGAAAGAATCGATTCTGAATCGAATCAGGAAGATCGACTTTCATGAAAAATTGAATTCAAAGGGTCGATTTTGTAAGATACATTTTTTGAAATCGAAAAAAATTAATTGCTAATTAAAGCTTACGTTGGTGTTTATTAAGTTTTTGTTATGTAAAATGATTAAATTGGATTCATTTATTTTTAGTACAAAATGATAAATACAAAATAACATTATAAAGCAGTTTCATTCTGGCTAAACATAGTTTGATTCTTGTACACATTTGCATTTTTTTATATATTCTCAAAAACATTATGAGAATATTTAACAAATCGGACTTTTTTCTATCACATATAAGTTTCTATTGTTTTAAAATATTTTGTATATTTTTATTTTCGTTTTTTTTCCGTTGGATCATGTTTTCACTATTTTTATTTTTGTTTACTTTGTTTCTCACGTTTTCACCTCTTCATATACTTTTTTTTTCTTTCAACCTTGACGTTTATGTTTCATAAACTTTTGTCAATCTTTTTTTAATTGCCAATCTTTAAAAGATAACGAATTCAATAAAAAATCGAATTTTCGATTTTTACGGTCAAAAATCGATTCACTTAAAGATCGAAGAGGAAAGAATCGATTCAAAAGATCGATTTTTTCAACAAAAGAATCGATCTTTTAAAGACTCGATTTGGAATCGAACATCCTTATTTTCGATTGAACAACAATTTCTTATCACAATCGCATGGTTTTTGCAGTTAGAATTTGTAATACTTCCATCACAAAAACTTGAGAAACGTAACATTATCCCCAGATTTGGATTTTTTTTCAAATTGACAATTTCTTCAATCGTATTTGGGAAAAAATTTTCATCGAAAGAACCAAAAATAATAATGAGTGTGTTTAGAATTTTGATTATTTTCTTAACTCGATGCTAAAACAATTGAATTTATAAAAGTTTGGCAATATAAAAGATCCAGTTGAGCGAAAAACTCCTCGAGATATAATTACGTTTTCTCAGCCCTTAATACACTATATAATCCCATTTATGGCTGCTGTTATTGGGTATGCATAAATTATAACAGTTTTCCCTTTCATCCCTCTTTCGGATCGTTCTTCTCTACGGCTCTTCATATCTCCGGCTCTGGCTCTGTGTAACTTTGGTCCCGGGCTCTGACTTCGTCAAAGGAATACTGATGTTGCCAGCCACAAAAACTAATTACATTGAATAATGGAGTAGGTGCATTTATACTCGTGGACTTTTGATTCTCCGAGCACTCTTCATGCATCCCTCCTTTCGCCTTGTGCGGCATCTGCCATCCAAACTCTTTTCTCTCTCTTTGCACTTTGGTGTCAATAACAGTCATGCAAATGAGTTCCTCACAATTCCCGAATATTTCCTTGGTGAGAAAATTTCTCGCGTGCCACACATTGTAATATGTTGTTGCCTTCGAGGATCCCGTTTTGTATCCTTTCGCACAGTTCACAGAATATAATTACGCGAAACTAGAAACATATTGAGGTCACACGAAAACGTCCTACCTTACCGACAGAGTATATTATTTTTCCCGGTCATACTCATTGCTAAATATATTTAATATAAATAATGTTAACGGGAGAGCAGTGGCCAAGTGGCTTGAGCGCGGGTCTCGTAATCCGCGGGATTCGGGTTCGAACCCCGGCGACACCGCTGAAAAATATTCCAATTTTTCAAGTGTTGTTTATCAGCTGCAATCCCGGTGGGTTGGGACTCCACCTTAAGAGGAGGCTAAATACCATTTTTATTCAATCCCTACATTATCGACGTATCATCGTCGTCCAGTCTTTCTCCAACAACCATGGATGAAAATTAATTACATTTTGACAATTGAGAGGGGGATAAATTAATTAACAATTAATTGTCAATTGAGGCTAAAATGCGTTACAGCTAATGCCAACGAACTCATTCAAGCACCCTAAATATTATAGGTTACTCGTCAGAATCCATGGTGCTGCCCTCACTCGCACGTCTGTGAAGTACATTTCGCCATTTCGTTTTTCAATGAAACAACAATTTCGAGGTGTTAAAATTTTATTCAATTCCATCCATTCGTATAAGAGCAAGTTTGGATGGCAATTTCGAGGTTCTAGTGTCGGTATTTAGCCTTCTCTTAAGAGGAGGCTAAATACCGACACTAAATACCGACACTAGAACCTCGAAATTGCCATCCAAACTTGCTCTTATACAAATAGATGGAATTGAATAAAATTTTAACAACATCATCAGAACAATGGCAGGAATGGAGCCTCACTAAAAAAATTTCGAAAAACAAAAAAAAATTTACAGATTCATTTACTATCAAGAAACTGTAATTGAAAAACTTAATTAAACTTTTACTGCATTCATTTTATCAAAATGACACGCCGTAAGTTTGGATGGCGCATCAAGAGATAGTAGTCGTAGTAGTAGATCAAGAGAATTGTAGTTTTATTGAAAAACGAAATGGCGAAATGTAGTTCACAGACGTGCGAGTGAGGGCAGCACCATGGATTGTAACGAGTAACCTACAATATTTAGGGGGCTCGAATGAGTTCGTTGGCATTAGCTGTAACGCATTTTAGCCTCTCAATTGACAATTAATTGTTAATTAATTTATCCCCCTCTTAATTGTCAAAATGTAATTAATTTTCATCCACGGTTGTCGAAGAAAGACTGGACGACGATGATACGTCGATACTGTAGGGATTGAATAAAAATGGTATTTAGCCTCCTCTTAAATAATGGAATCCCAAAGACCTCATTGCGATAAGTGGGCGGTTAATTGTACGGTTTCGGTGAGGCCTGCCGACGCAGTTCTTATCGCTCGGATGGTGGTTCACCTAGATGTGCAAGCGACTGGCTCACTGGATCGCAATGGAGGAGGTAACTACCTAACCGACCGATGATAGTCGTGCTAGAGCGTGCTCGCATTGCTACCGACGGGCGCTTAGATAGAGTTTACCGTCTGTATCAGTGAAGGTTTTTCTGCAGTTTTCCCTTCACTCTCGACAGAATTGCGATACAGAATGGAAAAGGTGTAGCGTGCGGGCTGCATCCCCAGCCTTACTAGGAAAGGGGGGGGGGATTAGTATAAAGCAACGCTGTACACTGGTAATAAACAAATTTTTAAAAAGTTATAAATAACGTTAACAAGGTCATATAATTTTTGTGCGCCTGGCAGGTCAATTTTGAAGTTTAGCAAAAATTGCTTTTTTTGGGACTATCCAAATTTAGTAATTACAAAATCTTTCCCTGTGTAAAGTTTTCGCGACGAAACAAAAGTTTTTTTTTCACCCATGCAAGATTTTCGTGCTTTTCACCATATGCGTAGACAGCCGAAAAGAGCCCCTTTTTGGCTATCCACGCATATACTGAAAAGCACGAAAATCTCCCATGGGGGAAAAAAAGATCGTGTGCAACGCGGCCAGAGATTCGTCTTTTGTCTGGCGTGGTTGCGGCCCTCGCTTCGCTCGTTGCGGCAAACTTCACGCTCGACAAAAAGACTTATCTCTGGCCCTAGATGCACAAAATACTATTCTTTAAACTGAATCCTTCGTGATTTTGTTTCGAATGAGTTATCAGTGACGAATGTTTATCAATATCGATGCAAAACGGCCAGTGATCGGCAAAAAAAAATCAATCTATTTTTATTATCCAATTTTCTCGAATAATTAATAATTAACATTACTAATTTTTTCCAGGATTTAATAATTAGCGAGAAAGATATTGCTATATAACCAAGAAAATCAATAATTTGTGAAGAAATGTTGTATTAATTTCTGAAAAAGTAATAAATTAAAACAAATACTAATGCATTTTTTAATAGGTACTGATTAAATATTCGTATTAATAATAACTTATGTGATATCATATGACATTCGATACAATAAATACTAAGGTGTGAAATATTCGAAAGATCCATAGTTATTATAAAAAATAAAAAAACTTTTTTAATAGAGTTGTTTGAGCTTATGACCATGACTCAATCCGTACACACAAGTACGTAAATATACACAACACATTTCTATAAATTACTATTTTTTAAAATTAATTAGTAATATCTTCCTTACCAATTACTATATTTAGAAAAAAACCTTGGTAATATTCGCTAATTACTAATTTTTTTGGAAAAATTAGAAATATTTTGTCGCTGAAGACTAATTTTTTTGGAAAAATTAAAAATATTTTGTCACAAATTACTAAATTTTTTGGAAAAATTAGAAATATTTTGTCACTAATTACTAATTTTTTAGAAAAGTTACGAATTTTTATGAAAAATTAGTAATATTTTTTGGATAATTATTAATTTTTCGAAAAAATGATTAATTAAATCAATATTGTTGACGAAAAAATCGATACTGCCGATCACTGAAAACGGCTAAGGCCGAATTTTAAGATTTTAAGATCTATCTTAAAATCTATCTTAATATCAAACTTGCCAGTGAACTCAAGTTGGAACTCAAGATCGAACTTAAGTTCCAATTTAAGATGAATCTTAAGTTTGAACTTTAGTGTCATTATAAGTTCATACTCAAGTTCAAACTATAGTGTGAACTTCAGATCGATCTGAAGTTTGAACTTAAGATCCATCTTGAGCCTAAACTTAAGTTCAATCGAACTTAATTATTTTGCCAACTAATGTCGAAAAACACGGTCGAGGGAGGCAATGAAAAAAGTTTGATCGAACTTAAGTTGAAGCTCAACATAGATCTTGAGGTCAAACTTCAAGTTTAAGAGTTTGAACTTAAGATCGATCTAAAGTTCGCACTAAAGTTTGAACTTAAGTATGAACTTATAATGACACGTAAGTTCAAACTTTAGATTCATCTTAAAATGGAACTTAAGTTCGATCTTAAGTTCCAACTTGAGTTCAATGGAAAATTTGATCTTGAGTTTGCACTTAAGATCGACCCTAAGGTAGATCTTGAGAACTTGAAATTCGGGCCTAACAATGCATATTTTGCCTCTGAAAGTGCAGAAACATTGATTTTTTGTGCTTGCTTTGAATGCAGTACATGAGAAACCATCAAATTAATTTTTCACTTCGGTTTAAAAATATCGTACGAATAAGCTGATAGTAAAATAACAAGGTAGATACAAAGATAAATATTTGTCGTTTGTAACGGGAAAATAGAGAGTGTCGTAAGAAAATGGTAGGAAAAAAATTGATCCTCTGAGAAGATACATTGGACACGTTCGTAAACAGCTCTTAAAAAGTTTCTCTGGGGAAAAACCTAGCTTGCGATAAATGTTTTGTTGACGCTTTCGTCGACGAAGATAAAGCATAACTTAACTGTTACACCTTTTTGACGAGATACCTGACAAGACTGGGGCCAATTGAGGCACTTTTTGCATTAACATTTTTATTCTTTTATGGATCTGTGCATTAGTTTGATGTTCAATGTTCGTGAAGTTACAACTGCAAAGTTTTAGCGGCGAACGAAGTTTGTTTAATTTATTTTGCCGTACTTTGGTACTTTGCAATAAGCACATTGCTGCTATAGAAGAATTGCACGGTAATGTAGAAATGAGAAAACGGAATACCGATGTATGTTTGGTAGTTTTATACCGAGGATAGAATAGAACGAGAAAGAGAAATGATCCTCGTGTTCACCGTAAATCTTCGTACGTACTTCTCATTGATTCCACGAGCTACGTGATTTTCACCGAGCTCGAAGCATACAAAGAGGGATTCCCCACACGAATTCCATTCGGTAGTGCAGCTCGTGCCCTTTAGCACCGAAAAACGTACAGGATTAAAACATTTATGGGCCTTTTTACTTTAAAAGAATCGTCATGTACACTTATCCATAAAACTTCGGTATGTTATTGCACTGAGAACATTTTTTTGTTGGAAATGCAAAAATTTGTTTGAGTCAACCAAATATTTGTTTCCGGACGTTCAACGAGATCATTTTGGTAATTCAACAAAGGTACAGTGGAAGTTTTAGTTAAATCGGTCAAATCGTTGCTTGAATGGGCAAAGTTTCAGTTCAATCAAATAAATATCTTTGTACCAAATAAATGGTGTGATTGAAAATACGAATTGTTTTTTTGTTGTAGCTAAATTTATTTAGTTAAAATACACTAGAAATCAACGAAATATTTCTGTACATCAACTCAGTAATGTGTAAATTGGACTAAAGTGTATCTGGAAATTGACCAAATAATTTCGTTCACCTCATCTTATGGTTAACCAAATTCATTTGTTGAATTAATCATAGTTTCATTATTTCAAACAAATTAATATTGAATCAACTAAATTTTTTTCAACAAAATGGATTTAGTTGTTTTAACTGAACTTTTTTCTCAGTGCGGTGTAGCTGATGTAAGTTGGCTGCATCTTGCGAGCGTTAAGGATGTTGAGTCCCAAATCGCAAATGATGAGAAAATTCTGAAAATTTGGTATGTTTTTGGATGAATTATTTAAGAGGTCATGTAAAAATTTCACGACGATTAGGAAGCTCGTTATCGAACAATTGACATTAACAAATTAAATTAAATTAAATGTAGTCTTATGGAAACTGATACACCTACAAAAAAAAATTTATTAGAATCACATGAATTCACATATTTGCGAAAATTTTATTTAGAATTAATAAGGATTTATTTGTATTGACGAAGATTTTATTTGATCATGCCATTTAGTCATACTTGAAGCAAATATATAAATTTATTTACTGGTGCCGAATAAATACCATATTTATATTGGTTCGTCGAAATAGCGATTTACTTACATCAAATAAATGATCTATTTAAAATATTAAATTTGAATAGCAATTTATTTACGTCAAATACAATTTATTTAAATGTGCGCTGCGTCGTACTGCGCGCACAATATGGCGTCGTTCGCCGGCGTGATGACGCTCAGCAGTCCAGAGTTGGCATATTCACGTGTATGTACGTGTTTCCGTTTGTACGTGATTTTGTGATTTTAGTGAAATATTGTGATGTGGACGAGGAAACGCTAGATTTTCTTTGCGATTCGGGGTTCGAAAAATATATCGACATCTTCGAAAGTCAATAGGTTGTTAACATGCATGATTCACATGAGTGAGCAAACAACCAAGACTGATTGTCCAAAAAAGTTATTCACACCCAAAAATAGGATGATCTCGTATATTCCCATATTGATCAAAATTCCCTAATTTTCTATATTATTCCCATATTCCCATATTAAGGTGATGTGAAAGGTTCCCCACTCCTTAACCCCCACTCCGTCATACCGCAGTCGGTAAATCATCAGTAAATTCAATTTTTTTCATAAATGCATTGACTTTTCGAAAAAACGCAAAATCTTAGGAAGTGGGAATCCCAATTACGCATCTACTAAGATGTGTTGTTTGCCGAAAAAACCAAAACACCCTAGTAAAAACATATTAAATATTCCGAATTCTATCATCATTACTTCAACCTCCTTAAGGGTTAAAATGAAAAATGATGAGAAAATTCTGAAAATTTGGTACGTTTTTGTATGAAGTATTTAAGAGGTCGTGTAAAAATTTCACGACGATTAGGAAGCTCGTTATTAAAATATTAACATTTTGTTAAGAACAATTTTTTGAACAAATGAAAAAACATTTATCAATAAACTTCATTTTATTTCCGTTGCTTTCAATATAGTGTAGATATTAAAAAATTGAGAGGTCTAAAAAAAACTTATCGCAAAGTTATACACCCACAGAAAAGATTTATTTGAAACAAATAAAATTTGCTCGAAACAAATAAAATTTCTTATTTAAATATGGGCCTAATACGGTTTTATTAGTATCAAATATTTGGATTTGTTTAAATTCAAGTTCACTATTTCTTAGCTTCTTTTATTTGGGCCTAATGAAATATTTATTTGCCTGCAATAAATAAGTTATTTGCTTCAAATAAAAATTTATTTGATAGTAATACAAAATTTATTTAAAAATGCTCTTATTGAATTTATATTAGTTGCCACGAATAATTTTTTATTTGTTACAAATAAAGAATTTATTTGGTCATGACCATCTGTTCCATGACCATCCGTAACCTAAAAATTTAGGACTCACGATTAATATGGGAATATGGGAATAATATGGAAAATCAGGGAATTTTGATTGATATGGGAATATACGAGATCATCCTATTTTTGGGTGTGAATAACTTTTTTGGACAATCAGTCTTGGTTGTTAGCTCACTCATGTGAATCATGCATGTTAACAACCTATTAACTTTTGAAGATGTCGATATATTCTTCGAACCCCGAATCGCAAAGAAAATCTAGCGTTTCCTCGTCCACATCACAATATATCACTAGAATCACAAAATCATGTACAAACGGAAACACGTACATACACGTGAATATGCCAACTCTGGACTGCTGAGCGTCATCACGCCGGCGGGTGGGGGTCGAAAAGTCGACTAACCAATATTTCGAACGGCTGAAATCCCGAATTTCACGATTACGAGCGTTAGAATAACGAAGCGCCTAAATCCCGATCGCCAGAAAAGAGAAAGGCCAGAGAGCCGCCCCATGCGTAAGAGAGAGAGGAGGCGCATCTCTCTCTCTCTTACGCATGGGTCGGCTCTCTCCGCTTTCGCTTTTCTGGCGTTCGGGATTTCGGCGCTTCGTTATTCGAACGCTCGTAAGCGTGAGATTCGGGATTTCGGCCGTTCGAAATATTCGTTAGTCGACTCTTCGACCCCCACCCAAATATGGTATTTATTCGGCACCAGTAAATAAATTTATATATTTGTTTCAAGTATGACTAAATGGCATGATCAAATAAAATCTTCGTCCATACAAATCCTTATTAATTCTAAATAAAATTTTCGCAAATATTTATTTGATTCTGATAAATTTTTTCTGTGGGTGCAAGCGCATCGGGAGGTGGAGGGGGGGGAGAGGAGACAGGAAGTTGAAGCTGGTTGATGCTTTATCTCGGGCTGCTGTTGCTGTTGCCGCTGCTACTACTGCCTTACATTTCCATTTTCTCCTCAGTGATGCATATAATGTTCATATATAGATAGAGTTGCGTTTTACCGCGAGAAAGATGGAGCATGATAATATAAAAATGGGAGACTGATGTATTCGAAAAATTTATAGTAGTAGATGCACAGCGCATTCTTGTTTTCCCGGAACTACGGAATGTGATGATGTTTGCATCGTTGGAATGCAACAAATATGGATTTCATTAAAAATCATATTCGCCTTCTCCCTTATAACAATAAATTCTTATTGGAAAAAAATCGTTGAAAAAGAAATTTCTCACCGGACTCGAGACTCTAATTGTACAAAAAAAGCTTTTGTAATGGGGGAGGGTGGGGCACAACGGCCTACTTCAAAAATTTGGTAAAAAAAAAAGAAACGAATTTTTTTTTTAAACAAGCTTTTATTAGTTGTTAATAAAAAATAACTAAAAACCTAAAAATAAAGGTATTCCGATTGGAAATGAGTTTTCAATCGGAATAGCTTTATTTTTAACTTTTTAGTTATTTTTTATTAATAACTAATAAAAGCTTGTGTACATTTTTTTTTTCGTTTGTTTATTTTTTACTTTTTAGTATTTATGATGTTAAATAACCAGTTTAGTAATGTATATCTAATTTAGCATAATTTTTGCAAAAAAAATGTTTCGCAAAATTTTTAGCACCAAAATTATTTTGCAAAATTTGTTAGACAAAATTATTTCACACAATTAATTTGCAACATTTTTGTGCAAAATTTATGCAAACAATGTTTTCAGACAATTTTTTCGGAAAAAGACTGTTGCGCAAAATTTTCGTTGAGAAATGTTGTAAATCAATTACTTAAAATCGTTTTGTAAACAAAATGTAGCAAAACAATTTTCAAGCAAATTTGTAATAAAAATTTTGCGAAACAATTTTTTTTTGCAAAAAAGATGCAAATTTTTTGTGATAATATTGCATTGTCATCCGATTTACATATGCATGACAAATTTCAACTCAATCGGAAACCGGGAAGTGGGTCAAATTTAACTTGCAAGATTTGACACCGGGACAGGTGAAACTAAATAAAAGCTTTTAAAAAACTTTTGGTTTCTTGTCAAATTATCATAAATTTGATATATTGACTCATTTTTAGGCCGATTCACGATTCCTGGGGCATAATGGACCACCCTAAAAATTAGATCAGATTTTTTTTTTCTTCAAATTATGATGAATTTGATGTATTCATCCAGCTTTAGGTCGATGCACCAATTTCGGGGTAAAATGAACCATCAAAAAAAAAATTTGAAAAAAATTTATTTTTAACAAAATTGAATCATTTTTAAAAGAAAACAAAATTATCTATTATCTAGAAAATTGAAAAAAAAATTGGTCTAAAAAAATAATTGAAAAATGTAGAAATCATTTATTGTTTAATGAATTTTTATTTGATCAACATATTTTTTATGTTAAAGAAATAAACAATAACATTAATTATGATTACATTAAAATGACATTAAAATGAAGCAACAACAAAATTTGATAATAATTTTTCTTTAAAAAAGGTGACAAATTTTCAAAAGGAAACAAAATTATCTATTATCTAAAAATATAAAATAATTTTTTTTTGTTTTAAAAACTAATAGCTGGAAAATATATAAGTTACTTATTATTTAACGAATTTTAAATTAATCTATATATTTTTTATGTCAAACAACTAAACAAGAACATTAATTATGATTTATGATAATTGTTTAAAAACGTAACAAGAACAAAATTTCTGAATGAAACATTAAATTACGTGAAGAATGTAATAAATTACTTTTCACAATAATCACAAATATATTGGTCGGAATAATCTTTGTCTAATATCTGCACAGGAATCATAAGACCATCCCTTACAATTTTTACACTGAATCCATGATTCGTTACATTCCGAGTAAAGTCCATTACAATAAAGACACTGGCAATAATTATTTTCAACTTTTGAATAATTTTTCATAAAATTCTTTTGCGTGATTAATTTTTCATTTTTTGCGTATGATAAAGAAAAATGTTTTATCATTTTTTAGAGGGGGGCCGACATGCTCCAGGAATCATTATTTTTTTTTTAGTTTTGACAAAATGTCGGTAAATTGGTTGAAGATAGGACAAAAGTAAACTGATTTGATGGTTGAAAGCCACAAACAGTATTAACCGGCTTAGGGGGGCCGTCGTGCCCCACCCTCCCCTACTGAAAATCAGCAAGAAACATATTTTTGAGTTTTAACGATGCAAACTTCAACGTAATAAAATGTCTATACACATATTATGAAAAACATGAATTGGGATTAATTGGATGACATTTTTGCGCATTTGCAGCTCTACCAAAAATTTTCCTCCCCGAATTGACGTAATGAGAAAATCTCTACCAAATGAATCGGAAATTTAGTCACGTGGTCAGATATTGTTGCCTTTGAAAATTCATACTTTTTTATCCGATAAATATGGTAAAGTGACCAAAGAAAGTGAATTAACTGAATGTAATTAAAATTCTAATTAAGGATGTTGAGTCCCTATGAAATCTTTTGATGTTAATTGTTCAATAAATAGCTTCTTAATCATCGTGAAATTTTTACACGACCTTCTGAATACCTCATGTAAAAACATATTAAATTTTCAGAATTCTATCATCATTCCTTCAACCTCCTTAAGGGTTAAAATGAAAAATGATGAGAAAATTCTGAAAATTTGTTATGTTTTTGTATGAAGTATTCAAGAGGTCGTGTAAAAATTTCACGACGATTGAGAAGCTCGTTATTAAAATATTAACATTTTGTTAAGAACAATTTTTTAAACAAATTTAAAAAAAACATTTGCCAATAAATTTCGTTTTGTTTCCGTTGCTTTCAATATAGTGTAGATATTAAAAAATTGAGAGGTCAAAAAAAAACTTATCGCAAAGTTATATCAGTTTCCATAAGACTACATTTAATTTAATTAAATTTGTTAATGTTAATTTTCGACAACGAGCTTCCTAATCGTCGTGAAATTTTTACACGACCTCTTAGATAATTCATCCAAAAACATACCAAATTTTCAGAATTCTCTCATCATTTGCGATTTGGGACTCAACATACTTAAGGCCTTAGGCCACTCTAGAGACCGAAAAAAATAGGCTTTTTGGGGATTTATTTTCAGAAATACTACAAAATAAATCGAGATTACAAAAACGGGGTGTTATCATACATATCAGTGACTGCTTACAATATTTTTTTTGAAGCGATTAATTTCAAAATGGCGGCTGCGCAGCGTTTTCGCGATAACGTCTCCGTTTTTTCAGAGTTCACGGCCGGACTAACAGCTCCTGTAATTTTTTAATCATAATAAGCCAATAAATTTTTTTCGATCATATGTAATCACTGCTATAGAAGTACGTAGGATTTTTGCGATATATTGATTTTTGGTAAAATGGCGCACTTCTAAGGTGGAAAGTGAAAAATCTACCTAGAAAATCGTCAGATAATTGTTAATAACAAATGAACTATGCAATATAAAAAAAAAAACCTACGTACTTCCACAGACAATGTCGTTTTCGAGATATATTCAAAATTTTAAGTGAATCGGTGGAAAATTGTCTGAGTTATGAGTCCGGCCAACTGAAAAAATGCAGTTTTGAGATAAACGCGTTTGAAGTTTTGAGTAGTACCAGACGGTCTTGTATTAAAATTTGAAAACCGAGTTCTTAGAGATTTTTCCCGGTCATAAACTTTTGAGACATCATTTTTGAGGTCCTGTTAGACCATGTAAAGTAAAAGAAATTTTCAATAATAATGCAATTGTGAGATAAAGGCGTTTGAAGTTTTTAGTAGGACCAGACGGCCTTGTACTAAAATTCGAAAGACGAGTACTTAGAGATTTTTCCCGGCCATAAACTTTTGGGACATCATTTCTGAGGGACACCATTTCCATTTAAAATAAAATTTAAAAAAATCAATTTTTCAAAAGTGCTAGGGTGGCCTAAGGCCTTAAGAGCGGGTGATAGTTACAAAGGCTCGAGGCAAGAGTGAACGATGGTGTTGGTTTAATTCTCGGTGGTATTTTCATAAGTGAATGGAAGCGCATGTGGCTGAGTCGGGTCTTCACTCTTGAGGAGTTTGTGGGAAGAGTTGCGATAACTATTACGCTATAGATTTTTCTTGTCATCATTTTCAATAGCTACTACATACACACAAGCATGTACAAAACGTTGATGCATCAAGCAACGCTTTATGTTCTTCGGTGCAACTTCTCATTAACCACCAATTCCCATGTGCACACAGGGTTTCCAATATCGTGAAATAAACGAGTTGATCGAGATGGTAAATTGATCGTTATAAAGTTTAACCTAGCATCGAAACTACAATCGAACCTCGCTAACTCCAATCTCAGGGGTAGAGCTAATTTCTTTGAGTAAGAGAGGTTTCGTCTTATCGAAGTTTTCGAACTATAGAGGGTGGCCAAAACAATATTCGACTTATAGAGGCTCGTACAAATTCGCCAAATATAGTGGAGATATTATTTATTTTAGGACCCACATATAGGGTTACCATCCGATCGGATTTGTCCGGACATGTCCGGACGTTCGGCCTTCCATCCGGACCTTGTCCGGCTTTTTAATTTGTCCGGATTTTTGACTTGGATGAAAAATTTTGAATGAATATTACATTTTTACATTATATTACTTAAAAGTAAAACACAGGCATTGAACCAGTCTTCAATCTTTAGTCAACTACATACAACTAGTTCAACTAGAATCAGTCTCATCTCAACTTAAAACAATCAACTTAGGGTTCGAACATGAAGTATTAATCTTCTCTTGACAATCAACATTACTAGTTTAGACATAAAATAATAATATTTTTTTATCAATCAACTTGACTAGTCCAAACATAAAATAATAATCGTTTTTTATCAATCAACTTGACTAGTACAAGAATAAAATAATAATCTTTTATGGAACTCCGTGCGCAAAGTGCCACTTTGCGCACGCTGCGCGTGCTCAAACTGGCACTTTGCGCACTCGTACAATAAAATTTCGTACGATACTATTGCGAGAAATTTTTTCTCAACTCGTGTGATTGCAACATTCGCCTTCGGCTCATGCTGCAAACTCATACTCGTCAGAAAAAGTTTCATCGCACTAGTATCGTAATATACTATTTTGTCAATCAACTTGACCCGTTCAAATATAAAATAACAATCTTTTTTTATCCATCAACGTGTCTAGTTCAAACATAAATTAATAACCTTTTTTTCATCAATCAACTTCACCAGTTCAAACATAAAATAATAATTTTTGTCAATCGATCAACTCCTTGACTTGACCAAAATGTCTGGACCATTTTTTTTAAGTCCGGCTTTGTCAGGACTTTTCAAATTTCGAAATGGTGACTCCCCAGTTCTAAGAACGGACAGCACAAAATGAGCATCAAAAAAACCTCATTGCTTTTTTGGATAAAAATAATTTTTTATTTCTTTAGAAAAAGTAGTTTTACGACTTTCAAAGTTCAAGCTCAAAGTTCCGATCATCGTAGCATATATCCTGTGTCCGATATATCGAACGGCTAAGGCACTTTGGACTTGGACTTATTCTGCTTCTTAACTTCATCCCTGACGTTCACTTTTGCCACATACAAAAACAGGGACAAACACACACACGTCCATCGAATCTATTTCCTCGTTCTCTTCCCTCTTTCTTCTTCTGGTTTTTAACTCTCTTTTGTTCTATCTAGCTCACGAAACAGATCCGTGCTTTCACGTGACACACGGCTTTACGGACTTAGTTCGGGGATTAGCCGGAATATCCGAGAACGTAGTCAGCCCGATAGGGTTCTCTTTTACAGGCTTTTTTCACATGTTTTGCCATATTGACTTACTGGCACTGTATATACGATAGTTAATAGTTATAGTAGCCAGCGACTCGGTATAACTTTCTTCATCATCAAAATACGTGCTAATCACTCTTTGTATTTCGTGTCAATTATCCTGAAACTCGAAAAATAAATACAAGGACAATCCTTACGTTTCTTACATTGTCATCTTTTTAACCTTTATTTGACACGCTGGGGTCGTTTGTACCCCAGCTAGAGATGTTCGATTCTATGGAAAGAATCGATTCTCTAATCGATTCTGAATCAAGAAAATCGATCTTCATGAAAAATCGAATCCAAAGAATCGATTTCGTAAGAACCGATTAAAAATCTTTAAAAAAATTAGATGCTAATTAAAGCTTACGTAAGTATTCATTGAGTTCTTGCTATGGAAAATGATTAGATTGAATTAATTTATCTTTAATACAAAATTATGTATACAAAACAACAAATATAAAACAGTTTTCATTCTGGCTAAACGTAGTTTGATTCTTTTACACATTTGCACTTTTTAATATATTTTTAAAAATATTATGAATGTATTTAACAAATCAGACTTTTTTTTCTATTACATAAGTTTCTGTTATTTTAAGATATTTTGTATATTTTTTATTTAGATTTTTTTTCACTGCATCATGTTTCCAATGCCTTAAATTTTATTTTTTCTTACTCTTTTTCTCACGTTTTCACATTTTCTTGACGTTGATGTTCATAGAATTTTCTCAGTTTTTATTTAATTGTCTTTAATATAGACAATGAATTTAAGAAAAAAATCGAATTTTCGATTTTTAAGTTATAAACTCGATTCACTCAAAGATTGAAATGGAAAGAATTGATTAAAAAAATCGATCTTTTAAAGAATCGAATCGGAATCGAACATCCCTAACCCCAGCGATAAAAATTCTTGTAAAAAATACACCATTTCATATTTAAACTTGCAAATTTTGTTAGAACTTCTTAAGAGGTTACTTTCCAAAGTTATACAGGAGTTATTGTAAAATATCAAAGTTAAATATGATTAAAAAAACTGAAAAAATGACAACTTTTACGAAAAAATCATAACTTTTTTATTTTTCGACAAGAATGGTTAAAAATTTAACTCAGTTTGCTTATAGCACTATAAGAAAAAAAAAATAGTAGTGTTAAAATAAAATAACAGGAAAAAAATTCGCACAAAATTTTCGCACTTGACCTCACTTGACACACTGGGGTACAAAACACCCCAGGCCTAAATGTCCTTAATTTTAAGAATCTAAATTTAAAAAAATGGGACCTATAGCGACGTTTGTCATTAGTTCGAGGATGCCACTACTCCTTCAAGTTTATAGCGTGACTCTAAGACAATAAGTTTTTATAATAGCACGAGTGCGAAATAAGGTCGAGATCGAAAATTGTGTGCAAATTTTCTTCCTGTTATATTATTTTACTAACACTACTTTTTTCTTATAGTGCTATATATTAAGGAAACTCAGTTTCAACCATTTTTGTCGGAAAATAAAAAAGTTATGATATTTTCGCAAAAGTTGTCATTTTTTCAGTTCCTTAGATAGTTAAATTTTTTAAGTCATATTTAACTTTAATATTTTACTATAAATTCTGTATAACTTTGGGAAGTAACCTCTTAAGAAGTTCTAAAAAAATGTGCAAGTTAAAATATTAAATGGTATTGTTTTTATTAGAATTTCTATCGCTGGGGTATAAACGACCCCAGTTTGTCAAGTGAGGGTTGAGTTGGTTGGTTACTGTTTTCTTTTTGCACTTTTTAGATAGATCTTTTTTGCCTTCAAACTTGGCTGAGTCAACTCTAACTTATAGTGTTTTTGGAAAAATGGACTCTTCCGCTTTTTCAAAAAGGAAAACATTTTCACACGATTTTTTTCTCCTCAAAAACTCATTAGCTTTTTACGTTTAAGAAGTCTCAAAATATCGAGCTGTCAATTACTGTATCTGCGCATTGCATCTTCGATGCACTCTCGTTTGTTTCTCGCCTTAAGAGGATACACTTCCTCTTTCTCGCCACTCCCAATTTCCGGGCTGACTCTTTCATCTAAAGCTCGCGGAATCAACCCCTGACGAAAGTATCCCTTATCCCATCTGCAGTCTTCCGTAGGTTTTTCCGTTAAATCTCCTTCCGGAATGACTAACCTAGAAGCTAAAGGAGATTCTTTCATCCCTCGTTCTTCTTCTTTTTCTGCTCAGTGGAAGAAGTTTCACTTCCTCGCGAGAAAATTCAATAATCCCGCCAACGTTGGTTGAAACATAATTTTCGTTTCCTTCCTTCGTGCACGTGACTTCCAAGACTGATCACGTCTCGATTTTCACACCTCTAATTTAGGTCAAATGAGAATTTTGGCGGAAGGATATTTTGCGAAATTTGTGCACACAACGTGACACATTTTGCAAGAATTCTGTGATTAATTTTACGATATTTGAAAATTCATCATCCGTGAACGCGAAATCCCCTACAGTACACAATATTCCTGCAATGTTGCTGAAATGTTGCACGACAAGATTGTAATATTCCAAAAAACATTGCTGCAATCTTGCTGCAATGTTGCTATGTCCGACGATTGAAATATTGCTGCAATGTTCCCCAATATTCCAGAAATATTGCATCCAATCAATATGCAATATTCCAGCAATCCTACTCGTACTGCATATTCAATATTTCATCAATATTACCTCCAATGGAAACTGTATCTTTTGAATTATTGCATAAAATAAAAATATGTAGTTTTAAGACTGCGCAACTACAGAGCGCGGGTAAATATTCCAACAATTGATTGTTAATTGAGGACCCCGGTGCAGGTAATACACCGGACCTTTATCGGTGCTCGGTTGCTCTCTCGCCAGCGCGAGAGCGCCCATCGCCCGCGGCCACCTAACGGATCTCAGGCGAAGTGCCGAGATCGTGGCGGGCCCCAGGTCGTCCCGTTACAGTATATAGTCATATTTTACGAATAAGAATCATTCAGAAACAAAATATATTTTGGTTTTATAACTTTTTCGATATTAAACATTTTTTCAATGCGAATATCACAATGTCTTAATATTATTAATATCACATGTCCTATTAATGTGAAAAGCACAACAAAATTTGGAAAATAAATATGAAAAAAGAAAAAGAAAATGACTCGAAATCAATCGTTATTGATATTTTATGAGGAAAATGAATAGATCTTTTTCATTTTTATTACGCTCGTGTAGTTGTAAAATTTGAAGTTTGATCTCATCAATATTGCTGCAATTTACTCGCAACGTTTCAACAAAATATTGCAGGTATGTTGCTTAGGAACATTCCCGAAACATTGCTGAGAAGTTTTAGTGCAATGTTGTGTAGTAATGTTGCCACAACATGTCTGCAATATATCATTGCACGTGCAATATGACAACATTGCTGCAACATTGCAGCAATGTTATGTGCTGTGGGGGATGGCTTATCAATGTCTTATCAATCATACGGAAATTTAACATTTTTTAACTGGAGGGGGGGGGAGAAGGAATAGAAACTGTGTAAGCCATGTGGAATGCGAGACACATTTGTACTCGAGTTTTTTCTTTTTTTTAAATATATCGTTGGCAAACTGCAAAGAGATAAGATGGCAGTGCAAAAGATTTGGGGACGTTTCGTTTCAAATATTTTACCGAGAAACCGTGACATTCCTTTTCCATTTTACGCGCGACAGCTAATATTTGATCGACCACAAATAGAAATATGCACATCTATATTTGCATCCGTCAATATTAGTCACAGTTTGAATGTCTGCGCCGGGGTTTCTCGAAACTTTCTTTTCACAAATTCTCAGACGATGATTCGGCCAATTTCAGTGACGAAGTTGTCAAAATTAACTAAAGAAGGGTCGGGCACAACGGCACCCCTCAAAAATTTGGTCCAAACAAAATTTGTTTTTCGAAATTATCATAAATTTAATGCATTGATGCATTTTTAGACCGATACGCGATACCTGGGGCATAAGGGACCACCCTAAAAACCCGTAGTAAAAAACTCCATTCGTCGCCATTGAAAAATCCCCATTCATTCCCCATTGCCAAAATAACCAACGGAGATGAATGCCGAATTGCCTAAGGGGATTTTCGCCATTGAATTCCCCATTTGAAATCGAATGAGGATTTTCCAATGAGGATTGACTTCCCCATTTGAAACGGAATGGGGATTATCCTATGGGGATTCAATGAAGAAAATCCCCATAGGCAATTCGGCATTGATCTCCATTGGTTTTTGTAGGCAATGGGGAATGAATGGCGATAATTAATGGAGATTCTTTCAAATAGTAAAAAACTCCATTCCCCACCATTGAAAAATCGCTATGCATTCCCCATTGCCAAAATAACCAATGGAGATCAATGCCGAATTGCCCAAGGACATTTTCGCCATTGAATTCCCCATTTGAAATCGAATAGGGATTTTCCAATGAGGATTGACTTCCCCATTTCAAACGGAATAGGGATTATCCCATGGGCATCAGTCGGCAAGAACTCCTTGCATGGATTTTTTGGACACCGACTTCTGCTAATATTCCGTGCTCACACTCGTCTAGATAAGCATACTCTTCGCATAATCCGTATGGGAGTTTAGCGGGTTGCCGTCCTGCGGCATATCGCGCCAAGTCTCGGAACTAACGCGACGCGGTTTCCACTGGGCATCTTTGGGTAATCTTGATCATTCAGTTCATCCGCATTTACTTCCCAATGGACATCATTGGGTAAAGCTGATCATTTCGTTCATCAGCATTTGTCTTCCAATGGACACCATTGGGCAATGCTGATGGCTCGGTCCATCAGCATTTGCTTTCCAATGGGCATCATTGAGTAATGGTGATCATTCGGTTCATCCGCATTTGCTGTCTAATGGACGTCATTGGGTAATGGTGACTTTTCAATGGATATCCATTCAATGGTCGTTCCTATACACCATTGAAAAATGCGGAAATCTCAATGGGTCCCCATTCATCGTCCAATGGAGTCGTGCGAGGACCATTGGTTACCATTGGCGATTCAATGGAGTTTTTTACTACGGGAATTAGTTCAGAATTTTTTTTAAATTTTTTTCAAATTATGATAAGTTTGATGTCCTCATCCATTTTTAGGCTGATGCACTACATCAGGGGTAAAATGAACCATCAAAAAATTTGAAAAAAGCTTATGTTCAACAAAATTGATAAAATTTCAAAAGAACACAAAATTATCTATTAGGTGAAAAATTTTAAAAATCTTTTTTTGGGTTAAAAAAAATAATAATTGAAAAAGTTAGAAGTTATTTATTATTTAACGAATTTGTAATTAATCTGTATATTTTTTCATGTTAAATGAATGAACAATAACATTAATTATGATTCATGATAATTGTTTAAAAACGTAACAAAAATAAAAATTTTAAATGAAACATTAAATGACGTGAAAAATGTAATAAATTACTTCTCACAATGATCACAAATATATTCGTTGGACTAATTTTTGTCTATACCTGCACAGGAATCATGAGACTATCCCTTAGAATTTTTACACTGAATCCATAACTTCTTAGATTCCGATTCAAGTCCATTACAATAAAGGCGATAGCAATCATTATTTTCAACTTTTGAACAATTAAAAAAAAAATTCTTTTGTGTGATAAATTTTAAAATTCTTGTGTGTAATAAAGAAAAATGTTATCATTTTTTAGCGGGGGGCCATCGTGCCCCACCCTCCCCTCCCAAAATGTTCGAAATTCTTAAATCGTTTGTCCAACGAACGAATTATGATTTTTTCATTACCTTGATTTTTCAAATTTAACAATTTTGGTTACCGATGGAAAAAACTATCTTTGGAAATAGTAGGGGTTACACCGGTGTCCCAAAAAAATGTGCATCGCGATATTGACAATTAATATGTTCAAGAAAAATATTTTATATTAAATATTATGTACCTGCGTATTATCATGAGGAAAAGTGCGGAATGCGGCTTTCCTTATCGGCGCATGTGTCGTCTGCAAATAACGGATAAATCATACATCTCCTCACATACTTAAATATATAATATATGGGGTGTTCTGAGTTAACTCAATGAGCTTTCTACCCTCACTTATTCGGATTTGGTTCATGATTTTTCTTAAAATTACACTGATGCGAAAAAGCACTCTAATTTTCTCAAATTTTTTTCTATCAGCTGTTAATTTTTGATAAATTTTCGTTCAAAGTGAATCGCCCAATTAGCAGAATCTGTAAAAATTATTAATTATTTAAGATGACCCATTTTTTTACGATCCTTTTTAGGTACAGTCACTATTTTTCCAAAATCGTGAAAAATTAAAGAATAACAAGTTGGTTCATCCTATGCCGTTGCTTAATTATTTTTATATGGAAAACATTTTTTTATTACCGATTTCTTCAATTATAAAACCGGATTATATTTACTAATTTTTTAGGAAAGAATCTTCGTTTTCTAATATTATGAAAAATAAAGTTTGCAACTACTTTAGAGCTGTCAAAGATTTTTCTGTTAAGATTTTTCTGGTGTTGAGAAATAAAAAAAAAATGCAATCGCCAAGAAAATAGACTTATTTTGTTACAAGTAGTGATTATTATTTTTTTTTAATATCTCGTGATCTGCTGACGAAATAAAATTAAAAAAAACATCTGAAGTGTTTTTTATCAGTACACTCTGGAAAAAAAATATCAACCAAATCCAAAGCAGAGAGGACTAAACGTTTGTCGATTTAAATCGATATAGTCCATATATATATCGTTCTCGTGAAATTCCGGAATGCTTGTACTGCGCATGACGAAACCCGAAGGACAATACATATAAGCGACGGTGATCTACTTTTTTTCGGGGCTCGAGTTCGCGATAATTATCGCGATTCTCAAGAGAGTCGATAGCAAGCGACATTTCGACGACGCATCGTAAAACAATTTTTCGTAAAGTGATATCGATTTTATTCCCATTTGCCAAATATATCTAGCCAAAAATCTTAATGGGACATCACTTTAGATATTAAATTTTGTACATAGATGGATAGATATCACTTTTTGCAGGACAACTAATTTTTTCCTAGAGATATATTTATCTTGCCACATACAGGGAGAGAAATATTTTGCTAAATATGCTGCTACCGCAGCAAATTTTCTATGTTAACATAGTGACAGCAAAAGTATTTGCCACAGTTACAAGAATGGCGTGCTACAGTTTAATTTGCTACTCTAGCAAATACCGCTTGCTGGTCCCTAGCAAATTCGGTATGTTACGGCAACAAATCATGTGCGAGAATCCTGCGCCGAAAAACAACATGGCCGTCGTTTGATTTGCTAGGAGAACAAACTGATTTGCTAACGACTGCCATATGTTTTCTCCGCTATGCTCTTTTTTGCGTGAGAAAAACCAACCGGAGAAAAAAATGTAAACAAATTAAAAAAATCACGCAAATTAGAAATTAGCACATAGCTTCCTCATTTTTTTCCGTCGTTCGTCAACCCTCCTTTATGAGGATCTTCTTGACCACCTTTATGACATGTATGTTTATTATCATGGCTTCCTCATAAAGGAAGCTTCACGAACGACGGAAACAAATGAACGAGCTATGTGCAAATTTCTAATTTGCATGATTTTTTAGAAATTCCCTTCAATTGCATTATTAATTGTTTTTGTCGTCCAGTGTATTGGTGATAGAGAAGTGAACTCTATAGCTGTTAAATTAGGAAACTTAGTGTTGAGAAGTATTTTTCGAAAATTTCAAAAAAATTTTGCGAACGAACATCCTGAGCGTTTTTCACTAAATTCAACCCTAACCATTCTTATCATCTAGTGTATTTGTGCAAAAAGTTTTAGCTCGATACTTCTAAAAATGCGGATGTTGGAGTTAACAAAATTTTGATGGAAATTTCAAAAAAAAATTTTTAACCAAACCCTTCGGGTTATTTTTATGAAATTCGGTATCATTTTTCATTGTCATTGAGTGTATCGTCACAAAAAAAATCAGCTCCATAAATGCAAAATTACAAAAGTTAGAGAACTTACAAATTTTTTGCGAAAAATTAAAAAAATATTTCAAACCGAACCTCTTGAGCGATTTTTCCCAAATTCAATCCCAACCGTCCTTATTATAAAGTGTATCTGCACATAAAATGTCAGGGTGGTAATTGCAAAATTACGAAAGTTAGACGACTAACAAGCAATTTACAGAAAATACGAAATCCAGCTAAATAGACAATTATTTTTCAATTTCAAAAAAAATTGCACTTACAATAGGGACATACGTAGTCTATTTGTATACCAAATTTCGAGTTCATCGGCCACAGCGTTTTCCAGACATATTCATGTTAAAGAATGCACAAAGCGTACACACACACACGCACGCACACACACACACACACACGTCCGGACATTTTTTCTAAATGTGATTTCTTGACGTTTTGGGACATTTTGAACATACTGACATGAAACTTGCAAAAAAAATTTTTTTCGCGAAAACAAAGCTTCCTTTATGAGGAAGCAATATTATTTTATTTTCTTAAATTAGTTTATTGTAGATTTTCTGTTATTGGGAATGGGTAGGTAATTGATTGTAGCGAAGAAAATTTTCTGCCTATATGGGGATTCGAACCTGATACCTGCCTTACCTAACTACCTAAACGAATGCACACGCTAACCGACGACTTGGGAAAACATTTTATTGAAATAATATAATAGTTGCATCGGTGTCATTTGCAATTATTCCGTCGTAAATTTCATATAGGACTTGATGTGATGATGTACACGTTCCTAACCTCTGTACCTGAAGAATTTGCTTTTTAACACAAATATGTTTTCTTGTAATACTGTGACAAATCATAACCTTTATAAATAAATTAACAATTCATATATATGTGAAACAAGTCAAATTTTCCTTTCGGAGGACAACTAATATTCATAAAAATCCCTTCGTGCGAAGGAAGTTTTATGCATTTCAAAGTTTCCCTTCGAAGAAGTATTTTTCACAAAATCCTCTTTGCAGATTATAAATATCTTGAAATTGTTTTCTTCGCTTAATGGCAAAATATGAATTTTGTCATTGAGCAAAGGGTTTTAGGCATTTCGAACTTTCCCTTCGGAGAACTATTTTTCACAAAATCCTCTTTGCGGATTCTAAATATCTTGAAACTGTTTTCTTTGCTTAATGGAAAAATATGAATTTTGGCAAAATATGAATTTTGTATAAAATTCGTGTAAAGTTTGTATAAAAATTACTATTGTTGTTATTACTCATTAATTTATCTCCTTTCGTAAATGCAAATGTTGAGTGACGTTTTTGCATTTATCTCGGTTGATATTATGTATGCACTAAAAACCGACAAAGAATGTCCCGTGGCTTCAAAAGGAAACAAAATGATGTATTATCTGAAAAATTAATACAAATTTTTGTGGGCTACACAAAATAATTGTTGAAAAATAGGAAAGTTATTGATTATTTAACGAATTTTTACTGAATCCATTTATTGTTTATGTTACACAAATAAACGATAATATAATTATGATTTATGATAATTGTTTGAAAACGTAACAAAAGTAAAATTTTGAATTGAAACATTAAATCCGTGAAAAATGTAATAAATTACTTTTTACAATAATCACAAATATGTTCGTCGGAATAATCTTTGTCTATACCTGCAAATGGAATCATGAGACCATTCCTTACCAATTTTAGACTGAATCCATGAATCCTTAGATTACGAACAAAGTCCATTACAATAAAGACAATGGCAATCATTATTTTAAAATAAATTAAAAAATAAAAAAGTTCTTTATAATTTCTTAGAGGGGAGCCGTCATGCCCCAGAATTTTTAAAAATTTTTTTTGGAATTTCGGCAAAATGTCATTTGGATCTTGTTTATTTTAAAATACTCACTATTTAAGTTGCTACAATGATTTTTGTAGAGGATATTTTATTCAGAACACTTTGCTGAGTGGCGACGGATAATCTGAAATAAAAAATTCAAACGGATTTGCTTTTTTGTATGCGAAGGATTAGTCCTTGAACGAATGATTTTCCGAAACATTGAATTCCTATAAAATAAACTCTACCCCAAGTATGAACGGATTTTTGGTGAAAAACGCTCCATATTCATTGATTTGAAATAAATTATTTATCTAAAGGAAAATTCTCCATTCAAGAAATGTTCTCTTATGCTATAACGAAGCTTGCATAATTTACAGCACGTGATCGTTGCACAGGTTTTTCAGATATTATGTACTTGAAGTTCTGAACGTTCAGATGAACGAAAAATCAGAAGTAGTATTTATTTAACGTGAAATTAGAAGAGCTTGCAAGTATTTGTTAAATAATCATTTAAAAAATTCGAAGATATTTAATGTAGGGGTGTGCGAATAGCATTCGAATCGAATTGAATTATATTCGAATAATTCCCATCAAATCTTCGAATTATTCAAATAATTATTTTTTGCTCTTACAATTAAACAGATCGATTTCGATGAAGAAGTTATTATGTTGCTCTGTCATATATTTTTTAATCATAATATTTTTTTCATAGCTCACTACTGAAATAATGAAAATTTTAATGAAACAACTTTCAAAAAAAAGTTTCATTACGAAACTTTTAATGAAATGTTAAATTTAAAGTATTCTTTTATATATTATGAAAATACATCGTTAGAAAAATTAACAAATAAATTCAATACGCTGATTATTTGTCAAGTGTAAGTTTTTCAAAAGTTATACGCTTTTTGTTTGTTTGTTTATAATATGCAATATATTTCTCCGAAATTTTGAAAAAATTTCAACGACAATCAAAAAAAGTTAATCGTAAGCAATTGAATGGTAAATAAGAATTGATTTTTTATTGGGGGTGGGCGAATATTTTAAGAATAATTACCAAAATTAATTATCAAAATTGTTCTCTGAATGAATAGATTCGTCGATTACCGTAAAACGAGGCTACTTTGACTTTGGGGGTTACTCTGTTGATTTTTGGGGCTACTTTGCACGAGCAGCAAAATACGGTAAAAACGTGTGCGCAGTGAACCCTCGTGACCTTGTGGAGCGGGAGGGGGTGTGGGGAGTGGGTAGAAGAGGAAAAAAAGTCATTCATAAACCAGGTACACAGATATGTGTAACAAGCCAAGATCTCCGAACAATCGATGATGCCATTCGCATGAAAGGAATACAGAAGGGCACGAAGAACGACTCCAACCTCTGTTACATCTGTAAGGTCCGAATTTCAAGTCACAAGTCTTACCCTAAGATCGAACTTTCCATGGAACTCAAGTTGGAACTTAAGATCGAACTTAAGTTCCAATTTAAGATGAATCGTAAGTTGAACGAAAGTGCCATTATAAGTTCATACTTAAGTTCAAACTTTAGTGCGAACTTCAGATCGATCTTAAGTTCAAATTTAAATTTGGTTTGAAGTTCGAACTTAAGATCCATCTTGAGCTTAAACTTAAGTTTGATCGTACTTAATTATTTCCGGAACTAATTTAAAATAACACGGTTGAGGGAGGCGATGAAAGAAGTTTGATCGAACTTAAGTTCATGCTCAAGGTGGATCTCAAGATCAAACCTCAGACCAAATTTAAGTTTGAACTTAAGATCGATTTGATGTTCGCATTAAAGTTTGAACATAAGTATGAACTTATAATGATACTCAAGTTGAAACTTAAGATTTATCTTAAATTTGAACTTAAGTTCGATCTAAAATTCAAATTTGAGTTCAATAGAAAGTTTCATCTCAAGTTTGATCTTAAGAACTTAAAATTCGGGCCTAAGTATTTGGTATTTTTATGTAAAATATTTCTTCAATAAAAATTACGAATTCATTGTCAAAAATCGTTGTTTTTCATTTAATTTCATGTATAATGTATAAAATATTATTGTTTTTTATCAAAATGATGTCAACGCTGCATTTACGATGTGGATCTTTGACATAAGTTGCATTTCAATCCCTCTCCAAAGTAGCCCCACACTCGGAGTTACTTTGGCTTTTTTTTTCTAAGTATTTAAAATTGTGAGGGTCTAGTGGAGCTTGCTTTTGTTATACATTTTATGGCCAAAGGACACATTGTTCTGTTCGAGCAAAAAAAACTTAATTTTGGACGTTAAAAAAAAGTTAGGACCAAAAAACTTTCGAAACACGAACAAAGTAGCCCTTTTCTATGGTATTCATTCATCTGAACGTTTTGAACTTCAAGTTGATGAGATATTGCAATCTGGACTTTATTTAATTGTGAACCTATTTTGCACCATGCGAATGATTTCATATTGAAGTAATAAAAAGATTAGGCAAAACCCTTTTCAAAACCTCGATTATGTCAGTCATAATAAGATTTTTCGTGTCCACTGACGTGTCCTATTTCTCCTGGAATTATGTTATCATCGACAAAGGCCGTGGCTCATACACCATGAAATCTCTCTCAGCTATTTTTTTACGATGATATTATCTCGACAGGTAATACGGAAATTCCAGTGCTTTCAGTTCACGCAGTACTGGACTCTGCTTCGTCGGACTGAATTTGACGCAAGCTCGTCATATTCGCTCACGAGTTCTCGACTTTACGAGCCAGAACATCTGGTCGATAAGATTTTCCGTTTCTCTTCTCCCAACGCGAGCATATAATGATATGAAAATGCACTTTAATGTGACAAAAGTAATTTTTTTTAATTTAAAAAACGCGGCTTGTGGATAAAAAGAATCAACAATAAAAAAATATCAACCAATATTCCATTGAAATCGTAAAAATAGATTCTTGGAATATTCAAACGATTTTCAAAAAACTAATATTAAAACTAACGTTAAACAAATGAAACGAGGATCCATAACCCAACTTTTATCAAACTTTCTGTTTTTTTAATCGGTGGATTTATCCGGATAACGAAATTATCGTCACCAAAAAAGAATTTTGAAAATCTTGCAACCAGAAAAAAGATCTAGTCGTAGGTACTATATCCGTTTATTTGATCATTTTTTAGTTACTTTAAAGAAAATTTTCTTTCCATCCAATTGTCGGCGATATTTACTTCCACTATATTTATTTATTTGAATTCCCTGTCATCGAGAAACGGGCGTTGAAGAAAAATTCTATTCGTTGTTACTGAATACCTATTCACCCGTAATCGCATCCAATCATATCTGCAGATTTGTCAGTACCCCAAAAATCCGCCAGGTGGCTACCTCTCGCACAAGCGAACCTGCCTCTCGACGCCTATATCCTTTCCAAGCTCGTCTATGTTTGACATCCTTATTTTTCAGTATGGATATTTAATATATTGAACATTGCGGCAAAACGCAATCCCCGAAAAGGAATCCCATAAAAAAGGGTCTTTTTTCTTTTCCCTTCTGTCAAAGAAAAGCCGAAGCTTTACGAAATTGTAGAGTTCATATGTGTAGCTATAACATTCAAAGATTGAAATGTTTAAAAATATATATTGTGTAAATATTAAAAAAAAAATGATTTCATTTAAATACATATTTGTTCAGTTTGAAATAATATTTATTAATATTAAATAAAAATGTATTAGATCGCAATATATTTTCCTAGTAGGTCTTTAAAAAAAAAAAAATTTCGTTGACATGAATAGAGTTGTATTAGGCCGGCCTACACTAAAAAAATTTATTTGGCTTGACTGGGATTTAGTTAAATTTACTAGATCTTTTTTCTGGGTGCAAAAAATGAATCTGAAGGTCCTGGAAATATTTGGTAAAATTCTTTTTTTTTAATTTGAAAATGATTTCAAGGCCTTATTCGTTTGACCAGAGATGTAGAAACCTCCTTCGCTCATCGAATTTTCAAAGGTTTGCCGGTTAATGATTGATAGTTTCAAAAATGGCCTATAGTGCGTTATTCGTCCTTTCACTGGTCGGACCACCCTATCATAGTCCTTGATAACGTTTGGAATACATGTCCCATTAATTCACATACAATGTTGTTCTGCTAGAGATACAAGGTTATATTTAAATAAATTTGCTTTGAAATTTATGCTTGCTTAAGACAAAATCTATGATTTTTTTCCGGATCTCGTAGCGTGTAATTATTTAATCGATAAGCGTCTAATGCTGAACAGTGCAATCGTGCACGATACGAGAGACGGAAGCGAAAGGTGAACTGTGCATTAGGTTACAGAGCCTTGCATTATAATTACGTTTATGGCTGTCCGTGTCTCGCATTGATACTCCCACACCCCAACACACACACATAGCCATGTATATGTGTATATATTTATGCCATACGTATACATTAGGGTGGTCCTTAGTTAGGGCGCGAACGAATTTTTTATCAGACGCCTTCAAATAATTTAAAAACAATACCCTAATTTTTTCAGATTTTTATCTAGACTCTAACCCCTCCCGAAAAGAGGATAGATTTCCCCATTTGAGATACACGTGTTTCGGCCATATTCTCAGGATAAATTTTATTCTAAGTGTAATAATTTTTTAAAAAATCTGTAATTGCAAGATTTTAGTATTCATTGGTGCTTCTATTTGAGGGAAAATTCACATCATCATACAGGTCAATCTAGACGAAATGCAATTCGTCTAAAATTCTAATACGGGTTAATCTAGATGAATTGCAATTCGTCTAGATTGACTCGTATGATGATGTGAATTTTTTCTCAAATAGTAGCACCAATGAATACTAAAATCTTGCGGTTACAGATTGTTTCAAAAATTATTACACTTGGAAGAAAATATATCCTGAGAATATGGTTGAAACACGTGTATTTCACTGAGGAAATCTACCCTCTTTTCTGGAGGGCTTAAACTCTGGATAAAAATCTGAAAAAATTAGGGTATTGTTTTTGAATTATTTAGAGTCAATTTGGGGGACGTCTGATTAAAAATTAATCTGAGCTCTAAATCAGGGCCACCCTAGTATACATGTATATTCGTTGCAATTCCTGACATGTGAAATGATAAGCTCCTCACTTCCTCGAGGATCCTCCGGTGTCTCTTTGATGAGGGTAAAGAGAAGGGGGGAGTTGGCTGGTTCCACTGACAAGTGACAAAAGTGACAGCGCTCGCGTCGTCTGCTCGTTCTACAGTATATGCCAGGTGTCTTTATATCTATCCGTCCACTTGCGATAGCATGTGTTATCAACGATGAGTCAACTACTATGTATAACTCTAAGACGCAACGATAATACCGACTGCAACAGATATGTTTGTATATGTATATATATGAACATATGTTACACGAGGTTGATGTCCCGATCATTGGGTATGTGTACACAAAAATCTGTCATCGATGAATTAATTTAATTTTTAATTAATCTTCCTACCTTGTTGGAAATAATAAATTTTCATGATTTGCGAACAACGGATATTGAATGTCTGTGTAAGTCACGAAAAGATATTACGTTTCTAGAACAGCCAATGAAAAAAAAATCTAATTAGAGTGGGGCCGATTAACTTCTCTGTTCTTCTAATCCGGATGTTCAATCGTCAATATAATGGATATCCGATGTCTTGAACATCTTTTTGTAACAAACCTTGGATATCATGAACGTGGGATGTTCTTATTATCAATGTATCATTGAAAAGGATAATGCTGTTTACAAATATGGGATGGTTTTGAGAATTATAATAATGAACATGAATTTAAATGAACATCACGGTAATGAACTTCAAATTTTCCGAATATCTTTTATTCTTTTATAATTCGACGATCATGAATATCAGATGTGGTGAGAATGTTGATCATGAACGTTAAATGTCATGAACATCGTCCATACGAAGGTTGGACGTTATGAACATTACGATAATAAAGTGAAATTTTATGAACATCACGATAATAAAGTGAGACTTTATGAACGTCACGATGATAGAGGAGGGATTTTTATGAACATCACGAAAAAGAACTTGAGGTTTCATCAGCATCCCAATAATGAACATGATCTTTTATGAACAATGAACCTGAAATTTTATGAACATGAATCATGAATATCGGAGTTTATAAGAATTATCGTCATGAACGTCGGATGTCATGAAAATCCTTCATGCGAATACTGGATGTCCGTAGCCATTACGAGAATAAACATGAGATTTTATGAACATCACGATAATGAACGTGAAATTTTATGAACATCACGCTAATAAACTTGAGATTTCATGAAATATCGGACTTCGTAAGAACCGTCATCATAAATGTCGGATGTCATGAAAATCGTTCATGGAAATATTGGATGTTATAATCATAGGGATAATAAAAGTAAGATTTTACGACCATTAAAAGACCATGTATATTATGAAAATACGATCATTTGTGCCGGATGTTATGGATATCGTTCTATATGAACACAATTTTCCGGATGCAATGCCACAGACCTCATACATCACGAACATCCGATGATACCAACATCCGACCTCAAGAGCATTGGACATCGCAAAAAATTACAATTATGAACGTTGAATGTCGTAAATATCGATATTATGAAAGTGTTATTTTCTGAATGTCAGGGGTGTCAAATAAGCATGAACATTGGATGTTCCGAATATCTGATTTCGAGAACTTTCATATCGCGGACATTCTATGACAGAAACCTCGTTCGTATATATATACATATGTCATGGATTTTACCGATTTTAAATCCAGATATACATATATACATATATCATGAACATCGGATGTTGTGAATATCTCATGGTGAGAAAATTTGACATCATGGACATTCTCTGTCATAAACCGCATTCGTATATATACATATATCAGATTTTACCGATTTTAAATCCATATATACTATACATATACATATATCATGAACATCGGATATTGTGAATATCTCATGTCGAGAACATTTGAAATCGCGGATCTTCTATGTCATAAACCTCATTTGTTTCAAAAACTATAATGGCTTTTGGAGGTAAATAAACATCCGCAATGTTTACAATTTTCCTACCATAGAATGTTGTGTGTAAACGGAAGTTGCGAACATCCGGATGATTCTGACCTCTATATGGGGCATTCCATACCAAACCGACCAATCCGTGGATCCGACCATATGGATCATTGGAAATTGCGCAATGTTCGGCAACTTCCTCTCTCATTCTCTCTCATTCAGCCGGAATTGCTCTCAACTGGGATGTTCAATTTTTTTGTACGTGCAATTATTGACCGAAGGGGGGCGGGATCGAAAACCCGACTAGCAAATATTCCGACGGGCCGAAGTCCCGAATTTCATGACGACGAAACGTTCGAATAGCGAAGGGTCAAAGATGCGAACGCTCGGAAAACCGAAAGCCGAGACTGCGACGGGAGCGCCGCTTATGCGTGCCCCATGTGTAGGAGAGAGAGAGATGCGCTGGGCGGGGCTTCGCTTTCTGTTTTCCGGCGTTCGTAATTTTGATCCTTCGTTATTCGAACGGTTCGTCGTCGTGAAATTCGGGACTTCGGCCCGTCGGAACATTTGCTAGTCGGGTTTTCGACCCCCCCCCCGCGCCTCGTGAGACTGTCGTGAGCCTTCGCGGCAATATCTCGTCAATCGATGCAAATTGCCTCCCGCGCTTCTAATATCTTTCCCTCCTCGTTAATAATTGGAAAAAAAAATCAAAAACCCACGAGACAAGAAAAATATATTTCAGCGATATACAGCATGCAAAAAATAAAAAACATCAATAATTAAAAGGGAAATGCGGATGAGGACTCATCGATTTCCGCTGTCAAACGTCAATGACGTTTCCCGCTCTGTAGGTGTCTAATTTTATCAGTGAACTCTCAATCGTCTGAGTACAGAAGACATTATCTTTGGGGCAATTAAGTTGAAGAAAAAAAAATTTTAATTTTTTTTTTTTCGACAAAAGTGTGCGAGAGTTAGAAAAACTGAGAATAAAAGAAATATCATGCATTTTCGATTGATTGGATATAGCGAGAAAAATAAATAAGGTAAAGATTCCGAGCTCTTACACGCTGCATCGTATTGTGGTTTTGAACTTTTTTGATAAGACAGATGTTTTATCACGAATGTTTACCACACTCGCGGACGCGTGTGACTTTTTTCAATCGTTGGATTTCTCGTTGACGGACGAGTGATAATCACTTTTCAGTGTGACGATGTCGCCCAGCGTGTCGTATGTTGTCCTAGGTCTGAGCACATGTGCGTCTCGTTTCAGTAAACCCAAGTATATGGATATCAATATCGGTCATTCCATGTCAAATCGACCAATAGTTGGAATCGACCCCTTTCAATTTCGATGATATTCGGTCAGAACTTTAATTTTATCATACTACGAAATTCTACCAAAGGAGAAAAATTAAACTTTTTTTTTTTCAAAAGTTATGCGAAATTCAAAATTTCACCACTTTTTCAATTTTATTGCTTCCTCATAAAGGAAGCTTTGTTTTCGTGAAAAAATTTTTTTCTCGCGATTTTTATGCCAATATGTTCAAAATGTTCTAAAACATCGAGAAATCATATTTAGAAAAAATGTCCGGATGGATGTGTGTGTGTGTGTGTGTGTGTGTGTGTGTATCCTGAGTTTCGGATGTAAATGATTAATAACTCGAAAACGCTTGGAGATATCAAGTTAAAATTTGGCACACTTGTCGAGCACGAATTGCTCTTCATTATGAAAAAACATTTGTTTTAATTACAACAGGTGTTCAGATTTTATCGACTTTTTTCGTTTTTGCAAGAATGGCGTAAACACTCTAGCCTCTGCAATTCTCAAGATATTGCACTCAAACTTTGTACAGAATTAGTATAGCTATTAAGGTTGTTTGGTATTGAATTTGGCGAAAATCCATCGGGGGATTAAAATTTTATGAAATTTTTAATTTTTTGAAAAATAGCGTAAACGCTCCAACTTGTGCAATTTTTAAGATATTGTACTGAAATTTTGCACAGAGCTGATATAGCTATCGAGGTTGTTCGCTATTAAATTTGGCAAAAATCCATCGTGGGATTAAGATTTTATGAAATTTTTAATTTTTTGAAAAATAGCGTAAACGCTCTGACTTGTGCAATTTTTAAGATATTGCACTGAAACTTTACACACAGCTAATATAGCTATCGAGGATGTTCGTTATTAAATTTGGCGAAAATCGATCAAATGATTAAATTTTTATCAAATTTTTAATTTTTATAAAAGAAGCGTAAACGCTATAACTTTTGAAATTTTTTAGATATTGCAATGAAATTTTGTGAAGAGCCAGTATAGCTATCAATGTTATTCGCTATCACATTTGGCGAAAATCGATCGAATTTACACATTGATTACTAATATTTTTCAATAGTTAACAAAGCTTCGTTTATGAGGAAGCCAAATTTGATCGCCATACTGTGTGTTAAAGGAAGCTATATGAACTATGGATAAAGATGAGGAAACAATGTGCAAATTCCAATATGCAGGATTTTTTTTTAATATCTCGAAAACTATTATAGTTACGAAAAAATGGTTGTGGGCTCGTCTTAAAGAGTACACTTAGGGCTACGAAAGAAAAATATATTACGGAAAAAAATTTTGAACAATGATGAATTTCGAGAAGTTTGAATTTAAAAAAATCGTAAAAATCCACGATCAACCTTAAATTTTTAGTTCGATTTTTTAAATATAATACCTCACACTGATCGCAAAAGATCCTGAAATTTTCAGAAAAGTGTTTTTTTTTAATATGAATTTTTGAAGAAAAAAAAAACAATTTTACATCTTTCAAGATATTTGGGTATCTTAAATAAGGAATAAAAAGCAATGGGATAAAATATAATGCTATTTGTGTCTTGGATATTAAAAAATTCCAACATTTTAAAAGTATATTGTAATTTTTTTGTTGCTCTTGTATAAAAACAGTCAGAATGCAAAAACATTAGAGAAAAATCACAAAAATCAACGTTTACGCTCAGGAAAAAGTCTATTCACTTCTACGTTAGAAGATTCTTTTTCATGCCTCAATGATTGTTGAATTTTCCTTAAATTTGCAAAACTAATGCGCTAACACTAGCTTATTGTTTTTGATACTATTTCGATCGTAGTTGATTGTAGTAACAATAATTTTATTGCTCTAAACAAAAATTAAGGGGGGTTGAAAAAATGTCCGCACCCCATTTCCGAAAAATGAAAATTTCACGGTTGATTCCCATTTAAAATCGTTTTTAGGTGATTGTAGTGCCCTTATTTCCGTTTGGAATTACGAGGAAATTAAAAAAAAAAAATAAATAAAAGAAATTGTAAATTGGAATTCTATAACTTGATACTGTGAATAGCTGACAGCAAAAATAACACAAAATTGTAGATACCTTTTTTTTGGCATTTACTGATGCGTAAAAATTTTGAAAAAACTTATTTGATATGTACGGTGGGTATTGAGCGTCGCATGTACGTCTATCGTAAATTCTAGCGCATGCACATAATTTGGTGTATTTTTTTTTTGCCAACGAAAAATGTCCCTCGGCTCGACCAACCGCGACTACGATTTATCGGTTCTACGGTACGGATGAATTATGGCACATCGATGTGCATATCACGAGGGCATGGACGAACGAATTATCGGGTCAAGTGGGGAGAGTCTGCGATGTAAATCCATGTATTTCAAGAATGTGGAAATTAATTATCATTTTTTTTTCATTATTACCCCATCACCGGAATTTTAGTCAAATTTTTTTGGTCGTATCAGTCACTAAAATATCACGTGGAAATTGCATTCAATTTTAGTGCTCCAATCCGTGGGTACTCAAAAAAAGATTTATCAAAAATATGACTTTTTTTAATCAACATTTGGATGCTCAATCATTCGGTGTGAGAAACCAATTGAATATATCTCGTTAAATTCAATTATTAATAAAGTTAATTATTAATTATTTCAATTGGTCGTTCATGAAAAATTCATATTAACATTAAATTTGTTTTAAAAACACAAGACTATGAAGATGTACGCAATTTCAATTATTTTTTAAGAGTATAAAGATAAAGAGAGCAAATTAGTCGTTGAATCAAGATCAGATTAATTTAGAAATTTGACAATAAATTTGACAAAAAGTCGTTGTGCTGGAAATTGATTTTCATCATTTTTTTTGTCAAGTAGGAACTCTTAATCTTCGATCTACTTAATTAAGGTAATTATAGTTTTGAATCAAAATTTAAGTATTGACTTTTATTAAATCGGAGGTTGGAATTATTCCTTTAAATATTGAATAGGAAATTAACCTGAACAAGCGGTAATCCTCGCGGGAATATTTCAACTTAATTTCAATTTTATACAGCGAAGAATTATGCAAAAAGATTTTTGTGACGGTTTTAATAAGCTTTAATAAACTTTGAACTGATTTATATATAACTTTGTCTTTTTCATACGAGTTTTGTCCTCTATATTAATGCAAATCCTTCCTCGATGCACAAAACTCATTCTCTTGAAATATATAAATTCTTACTCAGATTTTTTCTCGCTCTTCTATGGCGAGATATGAAATCGTCACGTTTCAATTTTTTACATATGCATACTTTTTTCATTATCGTTAAGTCTGTGCACTGTTATAGTAAAAAAGAAAAAAAAAAGAAGAATACACGTATCTGCTGAGCTTGTGCTGACTTTTAATGAGCTTTCGTTCCGTCATCTCGCATTTCCAGTGGTGAATGTTTATTTTTCTCTGCTTTGCACTTACTGTCCAAGTTTATTCCTCGCTTTTTAAACACCCCGTTTTCTTATTCCACTCGCAATTGATTAAAGCCCAATATTGTGAAGGAAAAAAATAAAGAATCCGAATAATTTGTCAATCATCCGAGATTATATTAGGTGTACAAATAAGTTTCCGCGGTTTGTCAAAAGATGGCCCCACCAGAAGGTTATGGAGAAATTGTCAGATGTAAAACGTAATATCCCAAGTTTCGTCATCCGGCAACACCATAACCTTAAAGTACTAGTGCTTCCGTATCAGCATCACGTAATTTTTTTCGTACAAAAATGTCAAGTTTTGTGCCGAATAAGCATCATTTGCGGGAACTTTTGATTTACTTCTTTAATTTGAAAAAATCTGCAGCTGAGGCGCATCGATTGCTTCTAGAAGCATATGGTGAAGCTGCTTTAAGTGAGAGAAGTTGTCAGGAATGGTTTCAAAAGTTTAAGAACGGTGAGTTTGACGTGAAGGACAAAGAACGGACAACGGAACGGAACGGACAAAGAACCTGCGAAACCATTACTGGAGCTCTCTACCGAACACAATTGATGAGATTGAGTCGGGCACTTAAGGAAAAACGCGCCCATTACTACTCCAGACACGACAAAATTATTCTTTTACACGATAATGCTCGTCCACATGTTGCGGCGCCGGTAAAAACATACTTGGAAACACTCAACTGGGAAGTTTTACCCCACCCGCCGTATTCACCAGACTTAGCCCCTTCCGATTATCACCTGTTCCGGTCGATGGCACATGGTCTGTCTGAGCAGCGCTTCACATCATATGAAGACACCAAAAATTGGATAGATTTGTGGATAGCGTCAAAAGATGAAGAGTTTTCTCGACGGGGTATCCGAATGTTGCCAGAAAGATGGGGAAAAGTAGTGGCAAATGATGGAAAATACTTTGAATAAAACGTAATGTACTGTTCCTTCACAATAAATTCCTAATTTTTTATAAAAAACCGCGGAAACTTATTTGTACACCTAATATCAAACCCCATTTTTCCATCAATACAATTATCATAATACACCGCGACCTCGATAATCGGAATTGTGCGGGACCGGCCCTTGCCAGAAGTGGGGTTGCGCACATCGCACAGAACCGTCTCCGCGCCGCTGGTGGCTGACGGCGGCCTGACGCGATTGGCTTGGCGCTTCTCTCACTACGCTGCAATTGCAAAGATCGAGGTGCCGAGAATCGAGGTCGCAGTGTACAAATATAAATATAATTTCTTCAAGACGTTTATAAAAAGAATAATCAAAACGAAATTCATTTACTTTGGAGAACTTTTTTCCAAATGATGTTATTTTTTTTTGAATCACACTCTTGTCAATTTATATAGATCAAATTTTTGACAAGTGTCAAAAACTGATTTTATAATACAAAAAATATTGTCGACAAACGAAGCGACATTTGGGTGTTAAAAATATATACAATTTTCAATGACGTTTCTAAATTCAATTGTTGGCAATTATAAAGATATAAATAGTTGAAGCAATAAGTCACGTCGTTGTCTTGAAATGATCGTTATATCACAAAAGCGTTATCAAAGAAAATGCACATATGAGCTTGATAAGAATATCGATCGAATTCGTCAGTAATCGTTTTTTTTTTATCGCAATGGCAGTCATAATGCATTTCAAGTGTGTGTTTTGATATTACATACCGCCGGAATGACCATTAATCTCAATTCAGACTTCCACCTTGATTGCAAAGTCTTAAGGACGATCGCAGATAAGATGATAATAATCGCTTCGATTACGAATCTTTCGAAATTACGTGTAACAATTACAAGAAAAACAAACTTCCGTTTAATCCTTACTTGACACGGTTCTGCAGAATAACGTACTTTACACACTGGGGTCTTTTGTACCCCAGCGATAAAAATTCTTATAAAAAATATGCCATTTAATATTTCAACTTGCAATTTTTTTTAGAACTTCTTAAGAGGTTACTTCCCAAAGTTATATAGGATTTATAGTAAAATATCATAGATAAATATGATTAAAAAATTTTAATATCCAAACAAACTGAAAAAATTCGAACCTTTACGAAAAAAATCACAACTTTTTTATTTTCCGACAAAAATGGTTAAAAATTTAACTGAGGTTGCTTAATATATATAACTACAAGAAAAAAATAGTAGTAGTAAAATAATACAACAGGAAACAAATTCGCACAACATTTTCGGACTCGACCTTACTTGGCCTGGGGTGTTTTGTACCCCAGTGTGTCAAGTATAAGGGTTCTTTTTTTTACTTCTTTTTGGATATTTGATTACGTTTTGACGTTTCAAAACATTACTGATTTTTCTGACAATTTCACAAAGTTCAAAAATGTTAAACAGAGGCGTAACAAAAATTTTGACGATTTTTGAGTATAAGTTATTGAAATTTTGAAAATTGAAAATTTCACGTGACCATAATTCTATTTTGAGTTATTGAGTTGATGAATCTTTTTGATCAAAAACTCGAAAATGCCGTATATTTCCAAATTGACTCAAGATGACTCTTTTCTCCCTTCATTTTTGACTCAAATACTTCAATACTTCTTTACCCGTTAAGGCGAGGCTAAATACCGACATTATTTCTGAAGTCCTATATTATCGACTTAAAATCGCTGTCCAAACTTTTTCCAATACCGGTGGATGAATATCAATTAAATTTACCAATGAATGATGAATGAATTGCAAAATGCAAACGCGAGACATAAATCAACGTTTTCGTTAATTGCCACTTACTTGTTAGACAGTTCGGATAGAATCTGATGAGAATAATATTTATTTCATGAGAATTCCACATGGGGCTGCCCTCTTTCGGATTTTTGTGAACTTGATTTCGCCATTTTTTTTTTCGATAATACACTAAATTTATCAACATTTATCTCGTGATTTGGATTCCAAACTTACGTCGCGGTTTTTTCATAAAATAATGTCGAAGTCGTATCGATATTCGTACTTTAGCGTTCGTCATGGAGCCCGACTCTTTGGTTTTAGCCGAAATGCAGTAGAAACATTATAATTTGATATTTTCAATTACAGATTCCTGATGATAATCGGATCTGTAATTTTTTTTCTTGTATTTCGAAAAAATTTTAGTGGGGCTCCATTCGTGCCATAATTCTGATGATACTGTCAAAATTTTATTGATGTGCATCCATTCGTGCCAGAGCAAGTTTGGAATCCATTTTCGAGGTGCGAATGTCGGTATTTAGCCTCCCCTTAAAAGAAAAAAAAAATAGTATACAAACATCAATGAATTTGCTTGCACTTGAAAAGAAAGTTACAACAATTCACGTTTTTGTTGGATCTGAAAAATAGTCAACAATATGCGTCAAATGAGCACGAGTTCAATTTTGCGTAATGGGATTATGGGAACCGTTGTTTAGTTTTATTTTTGTTTCATCGATGTACAAAAAAAAATGGGTTCCATTCGGTATTGCACAATCTCATGTATGCTCGACATAATGTGAAATCGAAACGAGAATACAATGCGGATTTTTGTTAACTCGCTGGTGCATAACGGCGTCATAATTTCCCAATGTAATTGTTCGGGGGTGAATCGTCGAATTTTCGACCATTTGCATGGAAAATTTATGGCTACAGAGCAACAGAATGGGCGAAAAGTTCAATTTGCGCAGTGTCGATGCACGCCATCAAAACTATCCGAGTTTGAATCGATGATAACGTCCCTCACTGATCCTCATTCACTCTTTCCCCTCGTTTCACCTTATCCATTCGTTTGATTCACTCTAATGGACTGAATGGTAATTTTCATAGGAGTGCAAACATTCAAAAAAATTTCATCTATATAAATCCATGGAAGTAAATATTCAAAAACTGCTTTATAAATCGATCGTACCCTTTTCTTTCCAATAATCGTATTTTATAAAACGATTGACACTTTTTAGAGTGAATTTTAATTCTGTCAATATCAGCATCTCTTGCTAAAGAAAAATTTATGAAGCGGTCACTTGACTTATGAGGGGCCTTACACTTAACTTTCGAAGTGACTCTTAACTCATGAAGAGTCTCTTAATTTACAAACTCTATAACTTATAAGCCCTATTAGAAGGTCACTAAACTCATAAAGGTTTACTTAAGTTATGGAGAGTCACTTAACTTATGAGGACTCACTCAACCTGTGATGGATCGCTTGATTTATGAAGGGCCTTAGATTTAACTTATGAGGGGTCACTTAAGTTGTGCGGGATCACTTTACTTATGAAGAGACTCAACTTATAGAGGGCCACTCAACTTATGGAGAGACTTTTAACTTATAGAGGGTCACTCTAAACTTAGGAAGGGTTACTTAACTTATCGGGGATCACTTGAATTATGAGGGGTTAGAGACCTTAGGTTCAATTTATGGAAGCGTAACTTGACTTATGCTCCCAGTGTAAGCAAATAATTGAAAAAAATGATTTTTCCAGTGTAAGAAAATACTTCGAGTGTAAAAAAATAATTGAAAAAACAAACGAATTTTTTTTTAATACAAGCTTTAATTAGTTGTTAATAAAAAATAACTAAAAAGTTAAAAATAAAGCTATTCCGATTGGAAATGAGTTTTCGAATAAAAGCGTGTTACACCCAATTTTTTTTTCTTGCTGTCAAAATAGCTTTATTTTTAACTTTTTATTTATTTTTTATTAACATAACTAATAAAAGCTTGTTCAATTTTTTTTTCTTCTGTTTATTTTTTACTTTTTAGTATTTATGATGTTAAATAACTAGTTTAGTAATGTATATCTAGTTTCGCATAATTTGTTAGACAAAATTATTTCACACAATTAATTTGCAACATTTTTCTACAAAATTTATGCAAAAAAATGTTTTCAGAAAATTTTTTGGAAAAAGACGTAGAGAAATGTTGTAAATCAATTGGTTAAAACCATTTTGTAAATAAAATTTAGCAAAACAATATTTTCGCAAACAATTTTGCGAAACATTTTTTTTTTGCAAAAAATTATGCGAAACATTTTTTGTTGCAAAACAATTTTCAAGCAAATTTGTAATAAAAATTTTGCGAAACCATTTTTTTTTGCAAAAAATTTGCACATTTTTTGTGATAATAGTGCATTGTCATCCGATTTACATATGCATGACAAATTTTAACTCAATCAGAAACCGGGAAGTGGGTCAAATTTAACTTGCAATATTTGATTACAGACAGACACCGGAACAGGTGAAACTAAATAAAAGCTTTTAAAAATGACAAACTTCGAGAAAAATATGATTTTTCTTGAGAAAGTGAAAAATTTAACAGATTTTAATATCTTAAAATTTTTTGTATTTTTTTCGGAAAGTACCTTCAAAGACAAAAATGATAATAAGAAAAACATCCGAATTAGTCAATTTTTGAAGAAGTTATAGCTATTTGAAAAAAAACCTCTCTTTTGGGTTGGGTAAAAAAATTTGAAAATTTCCTGAAAAATGTTTTTAATGGGGTAAATAAAGGAAAAAAAATCAGTCAAATCGAAAGGGGTCGGGTTCAAAAGTGGTCGATTTGACATGGAACGACCCATATACTTTAAGAAAATGGGAAAAAATCGACTTTTTTACCCTTCACAATGCCATTCCCCCCTAAATCACTTTTTTTCTATCGCTATTTAAGAATTATTGTAATCAAAGTTTTTTTATCTCGTCAGGTTTTTCCCCTTGTTGTTCACTTTGACGCACAGCCAGGATTTTGTGGTCACGGTTATGAATGCGTGTACTGGTCAATTATCACAACGACATCTCGTCATTGTTGCTGTTTATTCATGCTGAAATGATCGTCGAATCGCTGCAGATGTAAGGAATAATATCAAAACACAGAAAAGGGTCAAGAATTAGGGCCAACAAATTTTTTATACCGGTTCATGAGTCCTGCAAGGCCTGAGGTGTCTTTTCACTTTGCGGTGGAGGATAAAAATAAACTTATCGGGATATCAAGTGTCGTAACAAGAGAAAATAAAAAGTACAGATGAACCGGCGGGATATCGCGAGAGGCCGGGATTAAAGATTGAAAATTTTATTTCGACAACCGGATCGGGGTTAAGGAACCGAGCGACAGCGGTCAGCAATTATTTTTACGGTTTTTTTTCAACGGGATCTTATATACACAAGCTTACATTGCTGTATCTATGTACCCCTATAAAAATTGCATAACAATGTTATATACCGCTCTGCAGGTATATTCATTATAGCCCTGAGTACCAGCCTTGATCCTTTCGAATTTTCATAATGCGGGGTAATACGGATCACTTTGATCGAATGCGTCCAATCCTGAAGATTTATTTAAGCTCCTTGTATTTTCAGAGACTCTCTTTTATCCAAGAGTGTTTATGAAAAATAACACTTCATACTCTGACCATTAATATAGAAATTTCAATAAAATGCCCTGAAATGTTTGTACTAAGGCTAGAGCATTGATATAGAAACTTGAAAAAAAACTTCCTTGTTTACTTCTTGTCAATTTACTTGTTTCCCTTCGCAAGTAAATTATAACGAGCGAAATTGCTCTCGATAGTTATTAAAATTTCGTCTATCACTGTCATTTTTTAATAACTGACATAATTATGTGATGATCTCGAATTTTGTAATTAATTTAATTCAACGATAGTCATCTCTCAAGTAAGCGAAAAAAGTAAATTCGAATAACCGTGGTTTTCAAAGGTCGTTTGAATTTAAGCTTTTCATTCAATTTTCGGGGTGGTCCATATTGCCCCGAAAATCCGGAATTCTCTTTTTCTCTATCGCAGTCAGAAATGTGATTCTTCTATCTCTTAAGGGAACATTTTCCAGTATCAGTTTGTCTATCTCTTGTGAAAAATTGCATTATCATTGCTGTAATTGAAAAATGATAGTGACCACCATTACCCCACGATTCTCATAATCCTCGTTAGATTTGCATGTGTTTGTCCGTTCGTTTGCGAGAATCCAGATGCGGATGTCGATAACTACGACGCTGTCGCTTTAAAAAAAAAGACGTTTGCCGCGGGCCTGGCGCCTCCGCTTTATTTATCCTGCGCGCGTACTCTTCATGATGCGAAATTAAGGTTATCGTCCCTCCCTTCTTCCCAGTAGCGGGTCTTGGCCTCGGACCCAAACCAAACATTCCACATGCACGACCATATTTATTTCCACATATGCAGGCTGAAGTAAGTACAACGGGTTTTAAAATCAAGTAAAATGGCGTAAGTGACATTCAAATTAATTTTGAATCCATAATTTCGCGCCCTTTTGCCTGAAGAGTCATATTTTTGGTCATAAGTGTGCTCGGGGAATGAATAAGTATGGTTAACCACGCCAACATCAAAGAAATACACATACACTCTCAAAAATAATTTTAAAAAATGTTTAATCTTAACATTTTATTTTCAACGTTCAAAATGTTTTTCTTTTTGATCGTCCATTTCATCCCTGATGTAGTGCATCGGCCTTAAAATGCATGAATACATAAAATTCATGATAATTTGAAGAAAAACAAAAATTTTCTGACCTAGTTATTTAAGGTGTTCCATTATGCCCCAGGTATCGCGGATCAGCCTAAAAATGAGTAAGTCTATCAAATTTAACATAATTTGACAAGAAAACAATTTTTTTCGAACGAATTTTTTAGGGGGGGGGGGCGTCGTGCCTCGCCTTCCCCCATTTACATCAATACACACTTCGATTTGTACGTATATTTATCAATTGGGCCGTAACAGGATTCATTTGCATGTGGGAAATTATTTCAACTCAATCCCATTGCCCTGAAAGCAGAGTGGGGGAAACTTTAGTTTGGCTTTTCAATCGACGCAAATCGATTCTTTTACTTTAAACCACGCTCATATATTTTTAAGATATTTACAAATTTTTTAAATATTTTTTATTTTTGAAATCTGAAAACTGAGACAACAGGAAATTGATTGAGATTATATGTGAAATGATCTAATCCTTCAATGATGGATTTTTATGAATATTTATTTAAGTAAAATAAACGTAGTTACGAAGAAGAGTAAATTTTCATAACCAACATTTTTTTTATTTCTTCTTCGAAGTAATGGTAAGGGTTATTATGGCAACATTATACCATTGATGGCAAATATCCCGCAGAAAAATCACTATATCTTCACCCAAAAATGATTGAATGTCGAAAAAAAACTTCTTTCAGGAGGAGATAAAATTAGATTTTTGAAATTTTGAAATTTTTGTTACCTGCGGATTTTTAAAATTTCAAGAAATAGAGCGTTTTTCGTGTTTTTCATTCGATTTCCGGTCAAGTAGCCTTAAACATTCCCTTGAAGTTAAAAAAAAAAAAATCGTCACATTTTAACAGACACATATTTTTGGATTGATTTTTCGTGATTCTCAAAATTTTTTTATGATAACGATAATTGAGATAGCTGGATAAATCAAACGCCATTCTCTAAGTTTGTCTAAGACGTACCGATAGAAAAAACCAAGTCCCAATTGGACAAAAAGAAACCGAATTATCAACGCCAAAAATGGAGTTTTTGACATTTTTGAAAAATGTATCAAATTTAGTTTTTTGCCATTTCAACCAAATGTTAAGAAATGGGGGGATGAAAAATGTCTAGCTGATGATGAATATACCATTAAAAAACCTTATCTCAAGGAAAACGTGGTTTCATAACAAAAAAAAAAGGTTTGTGAAGGTTTTTGAGTTTTCCTTAACACATCAATATAAAACATCTGTTTAAAAAAATTCCTATTAATAAGATACTTTCATATATCCAGAAAAAGCGTAAAAGGTGAAGTTTACTTACGAATATCATAACTATATCATTACCGCGCAAAACTACTTTGATTTTCAACGAATGGAATGACTTGAAGATTTGATACTATTCCTAAACATTGCATAACATTAAATATTTTGAGAAACCATAAAATTGCCGAATTGAATTAAGGTACCGTTCTACTTTAGAAAGCCAAAAAAAGCGAATTTTTTAGATTTTTTTTTCTCAGCTCCTTTATGAGGTATGACTATAAAACTGTTATTACAACATTTTCTTACCCTTCGAAAGTACAAGACAAATTTTTTTTTTTATTTCGATTCTTTTAATAATTTATAGAAAGCGCCAAAGTCAAAAATGTGTTGTCCCATGGCCGAAAGTTAATCTCAGGATCGGCAAGTCTGAAACAAAAAAATGAAAAAGCATTTTAAAGAGCACGGTTTCTTACACAACAATTAACCACCGTTAATGAAAAATCGATTTAAAAAAAAAGGCCGATGTTTGAAATGAAAATAAAAATTTAATATTCACAATTTATTTCAAACATCCGCCATTTTTTTTTCAAATCGATTTTTCATTAACGGTGGTTAATTTTTTTGTAAAAAACCTTCCTCTAAAATCCTCTTTTTTGTTTCAGACTTGCCAATCCTAAGATTAACCGTCGGCCATGGGACAAGACATTTTCGACATTGGCGCCTTCTATAAACTATTCAAAGAATAAAAATATAAAAGAAAAATTATTTTGTACTTTCGAAGGATGACACAATGTTGTAATAACAGTTTTATAGTCATATCTGATAAAGGAGCTAAAAAAAAATCTTGAAAATTTGCTTTATTTATTGGTCTTCTAAACTAGACTAGTACCTTAATCAAAAATTTCAACTAGGCCCTTGGAAGATGAATTTTGAAAATTTGCTTCTTTTTCGTCTGCTAAAGTACACCAGTACCTGGGTGGAGGTCGAGGAGTTGACTAACCAATATTTCGAACGGCCGAAATCCCGAATTTTACGATTACGAGCGTTAGAATAACGAAGCGCCGTAATCCCGATCGCCAGAAAAGAGAAAGTCGAGAGAGCTGCCCCATGCGTAAGAGAGAGAGGACGCGCATCTCTCTCTCTCTTACGCATGGAGCGGCTCTCGCCGCTTTCGCTTTTCTGGCGTTTGGGATTTCGGCGCTTCGTTATTCCAACGCTCGTAATCGTGAAATTCGGGATTTCGGCCGTTCGAAATATTGGTTTGTCGACTCTTCGACCCCCACCCCAGTACCTTAATCAAAACTTTGAACTAGGCCCTTGGAAGATAAATTTTGAAAATAGCTAAGCTGCAGCACTGGTCGGTTAAATTAAGAGAGACTGGTCTGTACGTTGGTATAGCTGTGCTGGGCACGTCACGTTAACCAGCATGTACCATGGCAAACGAACGAATTTATGTGAGCTCTCTTTCTCTCGTTGTACTCGTACTCTGGCAGTGAAAGAAAAAAAACGAAGAAAAAAAAATAAAGCAAAGGAAAAAAATAAAGTAAAATAAATAAAATGCAAGGGAACGAGATGACACGAAAGAAAGGGGATGGAGAGGGGCGGGGATGGGGGGGGGGGGATGAACACGAAAATTCTCTTTACCCGAGTTCCTCCAAAGTGTGTACGTGGACCATGACGGGGACGAAACTTGCGCAATGTGTACATCGGATTTGCAGACTGACAGAAGGGCGTAAGCAAGTTGCATCTTAAGATCCAAGAGTCTTCAGATTGTGCCCTTTCAGCTGGCAAAGTTCATAGTACGTACATACGCCCTCGCGTAATTGTAAGACGTAGAATGAGAAAGAGTTGCGGTCCTCGGAGAAGGAATATGAATGTGTATGATATTTTTGTGCGCTGTACATCGCAGTTTATATCTCGTCCTTATAAGGCTCGATCCTTCGAGACTGTACTCAAGACTGTGACCGTAGAGCTCAAGAAAAATGCAGAACAAAATGAAGATATCATATATGTTTTATTTGGTTTTATTACTATTTTTCTCTTTTGAGCTTTTTTGCTCTCGTTCGTGAGTGGAAAAAAAGTCCTTCGAGACGAAGGACGATTCTGTAATGTGAAGAACTTCGAGTGAAGGAAAGTAGTTTTTTTTAAATCATTTTTTGGTATTGATGATTTTTTAGAAAGACAAAAATGCTAATGGACTTTGCCAATGGACAAAATGGAGATTTGCTTTTAATAGCGTTTGAGAAGCGATTTTTTTGTTGAGTTCACTCGAAGCCTTTTTTCAATTTTTGAAATGACTTTGAAAAGACACGTCGTTTGTCAAAAAACGTATTCGTTGTAGTGAAATTCATAATTTATTATTTTATTATTATTCATTTAATGTTATTATTATCGTTGTTATTGTTGTTGTCGTTGTTGTTGTTGTTGTTGTTATTTATTGTTTATAACGGCAAATAAATTTTTCCATCGATTAGTAATGAAAGAGTACACTAAGTATCTCGAAGAAAATTCAAAAGTAGATTAACTAACAGATTTATTACTCTGTACTTCTATTTTAATGAGACTTATCTCAAAGAGGATTCTCTTTCGTACATTTTTAATGGAATTCGGAACTTTTTATTTCCTTCAGCGTTCTTTTTAAATGTGAAGCAATTTGCATTATCCGATTTTCTTCGTATACCCAAAAGAATTAAGTCTTATAATAGTCTTATTCCGTTCAGCTATGTACGGACTTTATATATGAAACATTCTCGCCCAAGTGCGCGACATTTTGAAAGAATGAAATCGATAAGGGCATCAAAACATTTCTTAAACAAATCGAATGCGTTAATGGTTCTGAACGCATATATGAATTTTTTCAGAATTTTCTCTGTGTTTTGAAATTTTTAGAATAGCTGTATTTGCGTATTTTTTGGTCTATCGTCAACCTTTTTAAAGCTGAGAATAAACCAGTGTGTAAAATCATATATAAAATTGACAATTTTTTGTTTACATTTCAGAATTTTGTTTATAATATTTCAAAATAGAGAGAAAATTCTGAATAAATTTATATGCATTCAGAATGATTAACGCATTCGATTTATTTAAGAAAAAAAAAGAATTTACTGAAAAATTGTTGAATAATCATTTGTTTAAACAATTCATTAATAACTTTTGGGCAATATTACTATTGATAATTGTTGTTTACGGCATGCCAAACGTTGCTGAATTTTTTAAGATTTTTATTGTATCACGGCAAAAAAAAAAATGAAAAAAATAAGAAGCAGAGGTCAATTTAATTTAGGGTGTTGCTCAAAATTTTGTATGCATAATACGTATTATGCATACAAAATTACGAGCAACAGTCTACAGTAAATTGACCTCTGCTTCTTATTTTTTTCATTTTTTTGCTCATAAAGCTAAAAAACGGATTGAAGCAATTTTGCACCAACATTTTTTATATCTGACACTGCATTTTTGGAAATTTGTTCAGATTTTTCGATGACGGCCTTTGAGGTGTTCAAAAAAAAATTCAAAAATTCATGGCGTGCCCAAATTTATTTTGAAAAATCTGAAGAAAATTGTAATTGCTTGATAGAGTGAGAGTAATGATAGGAAAAATCGGGAACCAGATTTGAGGTGTCGAGGGTCAGACCCAGGTCGAATTGGTATGGAATGCCCCATAGGCAGTACATTCTTAACGAATGCACATACAACATGAATTTTTTAAAATCATCTTTCTCGGTTTTCCATATAATAATAATGTTTGCGACACATTATATTATGCTCGGAAGAATTTTGAGAAGCAGAGCTTTGTTTTAAAAGCTTCTTAGCAAGTGGTCAGCAAAATATTCTAAAAACTGTCGAAACGATCGACTTCAAAATTAAACTAGATATTTAGCAAACATTCTCTCAACGTTTGACGAACCAGAAAAGTAAAACACAATGAAATCCATTTTTATACTAAACAAACTTTCATACCAAACAAACTCAAATCAGACATTCGAGTCTGACAAATCATCATTATCCCCAAACTGACCCTGAATGGACTCAGAACTGACCCCCAACCTCCCTTAATTCATCTGAAAGTAGGTGTTCACCTACAGAATAAAATTCCATTCTATTTTTTGTTTACTTATATCAACGGAAATGAAAAAATGCTAAAAATCAGTCCCAAAACATTGCGTGGCCTCATTGTCGCCCTAGTTTTGATTCCCTATGAAAAGGCTGGATTTTTTTTTCATAAATAATACCTGAAGTAGCAATATGTATACAACTTTTGCGATTAATCGTTTGCATATCTTGATGGAAAATTGGCGAAAAGGAATAATTTCAATGGAAAAAGCAGAAAGTCTTTACATAAAAACAGCGAGAAAAAGGTTTGGTAAAGAGAAAAAAATTTAAAATTAATTGAAGACTCCGACGCTGGTAAAACACTGGTACTTATCGGTGCTCAGTGGCTGTCTCGCTGGCGCGAGAACGCGCGCTGATTGTCGCCACCTTACGGATGTCGGGCGAAGTGCGTGGCAGTTACTATCCGTACTATCGATTAAATGTGTTCTGATCGTATTGAAATATTTAGTCATATTTATCAAAAAATTTAATCGACTCCAAAGCATTTACTATTCTTTTTAACTGGATGAATAGCTCAAATTAAAACCAGATTTTGTTGATGAGACGAAACATACAGTTAAAACAATTTTATTTTCTTCCAGTAAATGACTGAATATTCGATTGAATGAGAAAACAAATTGTTGAATCAATCTCATTTGAAATCATTTTGATCAAATATTGTAATTGCGGTGAATGCAGTATACATTCGAAACAACGACACCGGTTTTATTATTTCAACAACGGTGTAATCAAATCAAACATCTGACGATTGATTCAAACGAATTTTCCGTGATCGCAGCTGAGTAGTTGATATTACTGAACCTTTTTTTCTGTGAAGCCTCTTAAACGAATGATACTGGGATTGATTGCGAAATTAGGGGTCGTTTGACGGAGAACCCTTTATATATACCTTGTAATGCACTTTTACAGTTCAAGTGCATGGTTTATGTCGTTACACGGTTGGAAAATGACGATATCCCATGTGGCGTAGTCTCAGCCCGGGCACTTATACCTCTCGCATTTGCCCAGTGGTTTCAGGAAGATGCAATTGCATTTGCGAACACTTGTGCCCAGTATCCATCCACCTATCTCTATATGCCACCTCCTTCGGGGCTGAAGCTGATGGGGTAATTTAAATTTCTAATCGTACCACAGCCGTGCAAAATCCCACGCTCAATTTCGTTGACGACGCACATACGTTACGTTCGACAAAACAAATCGTCATTTCACGCCTTAAACGCACACTGATTGATGTTATCATAAGAAATATTCTCCTACTTACCTTTCAGAGAATCGCCATTCGTTTCCTAACCCTTTTTGTATTTTTCCCACGATATGAAAAAAAATAGATCACTTTCGATGACTTGGGGAAGGATTATTTATTCTAGGATTTTTAATCTTAATAATTTTCTTGCAGAAAGTATGGTTGGAATAACAATAATTCCGCAGAAGAAAATTTCTTCTACGGGAAAAGTTGTCTTATTATTATGGAAAAAGTCATTTGTTTTTTAAATAATAATTAAATTTTTTAAGTATTTTACACATTAGTATTTATTGTATCGAATTTCATACCATATCACATAAGTTATTATTAATAAGAATATTTAATCAGTACTTATCAAAAAATGCATTCCTAATTTTTTATTTATTACATTTTCCAAAATTAAAACAACATTTCCCCACAACTTATTGATTTTTTTGGTTATTTGGCCATTTCTTTCTCGCTAATCACTAATTCTTGAAAAAATTAGAAATATTTTATCGTTATAATTACTAATTTTTTTGGAAAAATTAGAAACATTTTGCCACTGATTACTTATTTATTTAAAAAGTTAGATATATTTTTTTGTTGATTAACGAATTTTTCTAAAAAATTAACAATATTTTTTTGCTAATCACAAATTTTTTAATAAAAATTGGAAACATTTTGTGGCTGAACCCCTGACGTGAGTTAAAACTGCTGAACGTTGTAAGCCCCTATAATTTTTACTATAATATACCCCCATAATATACTAATTTTTTAGAAAAATGTTGTCCCTAATTACTAATTTTTTAGAAAAACTTTGTCACTAATTACTAATTACTATTACTATTATAGTGTAATTAGTGACAAAGTTTTTCTAACAAATTACTAATTAGGGACAACATTTTTCTAAAAAAATTAGTAATGTTAGTAATTTTTTAGAAAAATTTGTTATATTTTCTTGCTAATTATGAATTTTTCGAAAAAATTGGATAATAAAAATAGATAGTTTTTTTTTTCTTATCACTGGAAGAAATAAATTGATAAAAATGTGGAGGGACCATAAAAAAAATGATTGCATCGTTGCTTCGATCATTGATTGCTTGGAAAATGTAGGAACAATTTAAGTGCGGAAGGAAGGTCATGGATATTTGCAGTCGTGGCAAATCTTTTATCGTTTATTGTCTCTCTTATCGCTTGACGTGGTATCTTCCGTCTGTGTACGGTACTGCGATAAGAAGACTCGTCCGCTACGTCAGCTATAGGTCACTATGTATGACGACTATATGACAACGATAGAAGCCGGGAATAGGAATTCCGAATTCTCCGACGAGCGACGTCTATTCTTACGGCAAATTACTCTGTCTTATCATTGCCGAAACTATTTTTATACTTTACTCGTTTCTTCGTACTTTCTGGTTCATCGATAATACATATATGAGGCATTCTCCGATATTCCTGCCACTGTTTTCGTGACCCGTTTGGAAATTTTTGATACCTTGTCAATTTGTGAAAACATTCATAAAATTGTGTCTCGAATATGGCAGATTTTTTAACTTAACCAATTTGGAAGTGCTGTATTGTCAAATTAGCATATCTTGATAATTATAATTCACTGGTTAAATATTATTCAAAATAGGAGTAGTAATTGTTACTTCCTTTTTTTTTGAAACTTGATTTTTGCCAAATAACATAAGAATATTTTTCCTATATATGGGGCATTCCATACCGATTTGACCTGGATCTGACCCTTCACTTCTCCGATTTTGTCCGCAATTTTTTATGGTTTTGTAGCACCTCTGACAAACACTCAGGATTTTTTTCTGATTGTTTGGAGCAATTTGACTTAACTATGATCAAGTTTTTTTTTCGAAAAAGCTTGTTATAGACGGAAGGAAACTCTTGTCCACTTTCGCTCAACGCTTGAAATTTTCCATATAAAAAATGAGATTTTTTGTGATTTTTTCAGATTTTTAGATTTGGGCTAAAAGTAATTGGTTTGTAAACTTATAATTTTATAAACAAACTAGAAGCAGACCAAGGTTAAATCGGTGTGGAATGCTCCATATATTCTTTTATATATGTTTCTTAGGAGGGGTGTCTGAAATTTATGCAAATTTTTTAGTGTCATAAAAACCAAACCAATTACCTTCATTAATTGATCACAAACAATTCAGTAAGGGATTTAATACTATGATTCAATACTTCAATGATTTGATCAAAAAAATGAAGAAAATCATTTGATTCTGTAATCTATTGACTACCTGAAAATAATACAAGAAAAATGTATGAGACTCTTAATAATAATTTAATAAAAATAGAAAGAATATCTATATCTGGATTTCGAAAAGGGCGAAATTTCGAAATTTTTTCATTAATTTTTTTAAGTAACAAAATTAAATGCGATCGTTTTGAAATTTTTACATGTCGTTATTTGCATCTTGAAAAGTACAAAAAATCTTTTGTTTACTTAATTTTACATAAATTTGTTTATGATTTTGTACATCAAAGTGGAGTTCTCGAAAAAAGGTGACTTGTGTTCCGTGGTCATCTGAAATCAAAAATCCAAAGAAATTATTGTTTTGTAGGTTTAATTCTAGTGCCCTAACCTGTAAAATGCATATTTAAAAAAAACGAAATGGCGGACTTGTGAACAAAAAGGTCTCCGAAATGGATTTTTTTTTGGATAAATTCCTTTAAAAAATGCATTTACTATCAAAAAATTGAATGTTCTAAAGGCCAGGTATGTAGCTAGGTGTGTTTAAAATAACGGGTAAAATTTTCAGCAAAATCGGTTGAATTGTTTTTAGTCAGTGCTTCCCCGAAATTTCGAAAACGTAGTTTCAAGAAAAACGCGTTCAAAGTTTTGACAACAGATTTTGTATAAAAAAAAATGTACTTACATTAATCAGCTATGCCTGGTGCATAGAGCCGCTTCCGTTTCCTGCAAGTTATCTCAAAGCTCTCTTCATTTCATCAAGACATTCACAGTTTCTGGTGATTGCCAAACCGTAGTAACTAGTCATCTTTAATATTAACTTATTTAATTGCCCTCTTCTTTTGGGTATAACTTTAAAAATATTTTCAATTTCGATCCGAAACTTTTACAGTTTATTCTTAAGATGTTTATCTTGCGAAAAATGTAAATAAAATCGATTTTTTGAACCCATCACATCGGACTTACCTACCTACTTACCTACCTACACTACCTACCTCAAATTCTGGGAGTTACAACGTTAAGCACTTTTAACTCATTTAAGAAATCTTTTTGAGTGCAACTTACCTTTTTTTTGAAAAATCCCCATCAACGAAATTTTTGAAGGTACAAAAAGTCCCTTCAGCATTTTTCCTTCGCAATACTATCTCGGGGGTCGTCTATTCTCATTTGATTTGTTTGAAATTCATTTTTGTTTTATTTACTTGTACCGTTACACCGGCACAACATGATGTAGTTCCAATCTCGCGCAGCCTCTCAAGTCGACCCCCGTGACGAAAGATAAGTGCGTTGTGCGACGAGGACCGAGAGAGCACACGGCATTTGCGATATACTCGGATTACGGTGTGCACTTCTTTGATATTGATACTGCGTTCGATTAAAATCAGAACGGCGTATCCCGCATGATCCAACATTGAAACAATACGCCCTTCTTATTTCCACCATATATCTGTATGTACGTACAAACGTGTAAATTCGTTTATTCTTTATTTCTCGAGGTCGCGCTGTTCCACTTTGCAAATTCTCATTTTTCGTCTTCGTGGACTTTCAAAAAAAATCTGTCATTTGTTTTTTTTTCCTCATGATCATACTGCCGCAACTCCGAGTTACGAACACTCTTATTAAAAGAGAGATCTCTCCCCCCCCCCCTTAATTTGTTTTGGTGAATAATAGGATTTTAGTGACTTTATTGATGTAAATTATGAATGTTTGTTGATCAATGTGACCTTCCCGGAAGGTTGATGTGACATTCCCGGTATCAATATCACCCTTTTTTGCTTCGACCAATGGTTTTCTTCAAGATTGAGGAAATCTGTTATTGTTGGAAAACAGAGTTACAGGAATTCAATGTTTGTCCTGTTTATTTTGAAAAAACGAGCCATTGTGCGATACCGGAGAGTACCGTTTGTGTTACGATGCTTCAGCGCGAATGTTTACGTAGGCTAATGTAATAAGAGAGGTGATGTCAGCAGCTGTAAGCCATACAAGCTGATATACAAAAGTGTGAAAAGGATGCATGTATGTGGAGGAAGCGATACAGTGATTCACGTAATTGGCTAGGATAAGTGAGGAACTGATTTTAAAAAATGTCTGCCTGGTTCAGATGTTATTTCACTTTCACGATTCAACTTAAAGAAAATTAATCACCGATTATTCGAAAAAAGTGACATAATTTCTTCGATAAAAGATTGATAAATAAATTTTCGGTTTGGGTTTATGTGGGTTTATGTGGGTGATAAATTAAATGTTCATCAATATAGCTCAATTAGCCAAGCTTTTTTAATTGTTGTGTTGCTTCAGAATTTTAATTAAAGAAAATTAATCACCGATTGTTCGAAAAAACTCAAAATTAGATTATCAGCGAACGATTTTAATAATAAGTGTTTTTCTTAACCACACTCATATTGCATAATTTTTGTTACCTGAAAAATGGATTAATATAAATGTTATTCAAAAACTTGTTATCTGGCTTATAAGTAAAAGTAAACCAAAATTTAAGGTGCCCCCAAAAATGGTTCATCTAGATCGGCGACAAAAAATGAGGGTGACGTAATTTCTTCGATAAAAGAATGGATAAATAAATTTTGATAAATAAATTTTCGTGATAACAGCTTATAACTTATTTCTTATAACTTATAACTATTAACTAACTATATAATAAACTATATATAACTTATAACTTATTTCATTTTCATTTTTTTCTCTAAAATTTTTTTGCTTGTTGTAAAAATATTGATAAATATGTTGTAAAAAAAAGAATGATAAAAAAACTTTTTTTTTTTATCGAGCTCGACAAAACGCTCAAAATGTATGTCTCTAGACCAGAATACCGCCTTGACTCTGCTGACTCTGGTCAATTAGTCACTTTCAATGTTTCCAACAATTTTGGGTTTACCAGAGTCGGCATCACATCAAACTGCTGGCAAACAAAAGAGCGTAACTGCAATTCTACAATTTGAAAGTTCAGGTTAGTGACGCTATTCTGTTGGCTAGGGGTCCTTGGAGTTAAGCGTATACCAGACTAATCCGGTACTTAATGGAGGTACTACAAAATGTTATATCACATTGGACCTATATTCATTGTCACAGCAGTTTAGGGACTCGGACATTCGGTGCTCATACGTCGTTGAACTTTGCGAGGATGCGCCATGGGAGAGTTTCTTTCGGCTAAATCCACGTCGTTTTGTCACTCAGTAGAAAGAACGACGTGGATGTCACGGTGGTCGAACACAGGAATTCTCAGCGGAAATGTCCAAGCGAGAACTTGGTGGTTTTCGTGCTGAATGAAATTCCACATTGGATCACTAAACCTACCTTGTTCATTCCCACTCTCGTTTATAACCTGACTTTTATGTCATTCTCGGGTCCAGTCGAAATTCAGCTTACTAGGTCATGATTGATAAACGAGACATTGCCACACGTGTCGTTCCACGAGTCTCGCAAGAGCGCCAAACTCTTGGGTAAACTACGTGACGATAGTCCGATAGTTTACATCGTTGCCAGGATAGAATGAGAACGATAATGGGAGTCAGAGAACAAGGTAGAAGTTTCTTTGACGTTAGACACGAGCGAAGATATAATATCTATGATTCCTGACTGAATTTAGCAATATTGTAACTTAGAACCTTTAACTATTCTGATTTTTAACTCCTGATTGAAACTAAGTTGCGGATAATGAGAGCAATTGTTGATTTAGTCTCAAACCTATTTTAGTTGAACTGCACGGAAAAAGCGACTTAGTTGGTTCAACCAAACAGCTTAGTGCTCTGAGCGCTAGACGAGAATTTGGTTGGATTAACGAGATAGTTGGTTGGGTCAACTAACCAACCAACTGTCTAGTTGATCCAACTAATTTCTCGTCTGGCGCTCAGAGCACTAAGCTGTTTTGTTGAACCAACTAAGTCGTTTTTTCCGTGTGGAAGTTGAAGATTATGAGATGTCATTCTAATTATGATTGACTTTAATGAAGGGTTTATAAATCGAGGTATAAGTACAGTTCTCTTTGATTCTTGGAATCCCGCTAAGATCCTATAAATGCAAATCGTTCTTACTGGAAATTTATCCAGCACTAATGATGGTTATTACAATTCTGGATTAAACTCCAATTTAGTCGTAATTTTAGTTAGTTTAAAAATGGACTTTAAAAGCCAGGATGTGGACTGGGTTGTTTCTCGTTCAAAATTCATGGGATTCTCCAGTAATTTTTCGAGGGTAGCTCCATATGAAATAGCACTAGATTTGAAGCTCGGATTGTTCTACTATGGGATCACCCATGAATAATAATAATAATAATAATAATAATAATAATAATAATAATAATAATAATAATACTTCTGTATTTTTGCAGTGTATGACTGGTTTTCAAACCTACCCGAGCTCAGATGGTTTAAAGGGAGACATCGCGAAAATCATACTTCAAATGATAAAAAAAATTGAAAGGGGTCGATGCGAACTATTGGTCGATTTAACATGGAATGACCCAGTTGGCATATGACATTTCAAAATTCTTAACCTATCTTCTCATCGACTCGAATTTAGAGACTTAACGTTTTTTCCAGACCCGTCTTCAAAGCTTCAAAGTCTTCCTTCAAAGTCGACTTCAAAGTCATAAGGTTTCTGGAATTGTAAATAGAGTTCAGATTTTTCATTGACCTTGGCGATGTTTCATGTAGATTCGCAATGATCTCTGGCTTTGAAAAATAGTGAAAGGGAAATCTGAGGAACGAATGATCGACGAAGAAAGATAGGGCGGGGAAAAAATGTTGTGGGATCAGACCTCCATAATTGATAAGACGATGGGTGAGAAAGTGCGTGACGCAGGCGGACTATCCGAGAGAGTCCAACATTATGAATGCGTCGCGTGACTTTCATCGTAGATGGCACTAAGAAAAAGAGAAGAGTACGATGCGCCACCGAGGCGCGTGCCGGCGCAAATGAAACACGTGGCAGCAAAGAAGACACCGTATATGAAGCATTCCACGCCAAGTGGACCACTGAAAAATCGTGTGACTCAAAATATTATGAAACATTTTTTTAAAGGTTATTCGATTGTCAAAAGCGAGCAGGATATTTTTTCAGATTTTTAAATCCGATTTTACACCCCCAATTTGGATACGAATGTTGTAATTCTTTTTTTCGATTCATTTTACATGCGAAAAGATCCATTGCACCCAAAAAACACCTTCACATAAAATTTAGGTTTTCCAATATACTTTATAATCTCATCTTTTTTAAAGCTGTCCAGAATCCTTTTCGTGTATTTTTCAGCGAAACAAGGCAATAATATTTTTTTTCGTCGAGTTCGCCGTTTCCAATTTTCCTACAACTTCGAGAGAACTTTCGTTGATTAACCGAAACCAGAACGATTTTCGTAACTATAACAGCTTTCAATACATTTGAAAGAACAACTTGAAAAATTGAAAAAATTGTCAAATTTTGAATTTTGCATAACTTACGAGAATTTTTTTTTTATTCGTTTCCCTCGGCAGAACTTCGTTTTATGATAAAAGAAAACTTCCGACCAAATTTAATTGAAATTGAAAAGGGTCGATTGCAACTATTGATCGATTTGACATGGAATGACCCAAATAAATATATGAACGATGAATTAAATTCATTTTTTCGTTCACGATTTTGCCTCTTTATAATGAAATAATTTACGTCAACGAAATAGGATGATAACGAGATTCCAAGGATGGACAAAAAATTTAATTGATTAAATCATCGTTATCATTGATGTGGAAAACGATCGATGAATTATTCCATCACATTGGAATGGAATGCTTTCAAGCGATGCTCTCGGTGTCTATCTATCGCTCTCGTGCCCATTCATTGACGTAATTTCGAGATATTTCGCGTATATAGTATAATAATACCATATATATATTACATATCATGACTGTATATACGTCTATTACTACAGACGTCATAAATACGTTGGTATTTCTCGATGTAATACACTCATAGACAAATCGCAAGTGGTATTTGCACGCGATATAAATTCCTAGAAGTTCTTTCAACCTAAATATGTCTCACTCAAAAGAGATAAATTAATTTGCTCGTATCAATTATATAATACCACTTGTCAATTTGAATTATGGTAATTGCAAAATGATTATTGATGTATTTTAGCACAGTTATTTTTATTAATAGATTGTGAATTCTGCGGGAATCGTGAGGACGATTTTTGGGTGTCTACTTAACTAGCCTCGATTCAACCTAAACCAACCTAAACCTACTTAATCTACATATATTGCAGCATGAATAAATTTAACGTGACTCGATCGGCCCTAACTTGACCCTTATAAAGGTTGAGTTGGGTTAGTTTGGTTAGGACAAATGGACAAACGTACAACTTTCTAAAATATATATCACACTTAATAACTAATGGTTAACCAAACCTTAATGAATGATATCATTTTGGCATAAATTATGTCACTTTGCAATCCCTAACATTTTCCAGTAGTCCAAAACCATAAAATGTGACACTCACAACTATAGCAATTTGTAATTTAACAAAAAAAGTGATAACTCAATAGTTATTCAGTTATAGTTGTCATGTTTATAATTGGGGTTACCGTATTTTTAGTTGTGGTTCCTCAATCAAATTACTATAAATGTAATAAACCATTTCTTCCATAAAGTAGGTATCTGCAATGAAAAAATGGTTTATTGTATTTATAATAATTTGATTATAATAATAGAAATTATAATAATAAGTATAATAGATAATTTTTTAAATAATATTCCCCCATGCAAATTCCATAATATTTGTAAATAACTTTAATTTATATTGGCGGAAATATGCATAATATTTGAGGAATATAACTTAAATGAAAAATATATGTTAGGTATATTTTCCGCATATACCTCCATAATTTTCTCTAAGGAATTTTGGCAGAAAATCTCTTATCCTTGATATATTCATAAATATTAAATTAATATATCAGATATAAAAAAAATTAAAAAGAAATGAAGAGATGAATTCTAATATATTTATTGATATATCTCTTTACGGTTACATGTCTACATAACACAGCGTCAAAATAACACGTCAAAATCACCGACCCCAAAATAACATAACGTCAAAATAACACACGTCAAAATAATATAGCGTCAAAATCACACACAATGTATAGAAACTCTACATGTGAGGATTCAGACAGCACCAAAACCACAAAAACCCTGCAACGGGGATATCTATTCTAGTAGCAAATTTCCAGCAAAGTTCAAATGGTTACATGTCTATACATAACAGTATCACATAATATATTTACGAGTCTTATCTAGACATGTCACCCATTCAAATAACATGTGCTCTTTATACAATATTCACAAACAAACCCAAACATAGCCCAAACAATCGCTGTGTTATTTTGGCTAAATATTAGGTCCACGGGAAAACTCGGTCCGTTTTTAGAATAAAACAAAATATCTATATTATGGCCACCACCCCTGAGAGGGTGGGAGGATTTATAGAAAAAGCCTCCCTGAATGATATGGTCAGATTCATATCTTCCATATTCCATTCCATTATAAGAAACTCTGCAAGTCAGATTTCAAACATCACCAAAACCCCAGAAATTCTGCAACAGGGATATCTATTCCAGTAGCAAATTTCGACTTCAAACCCCATAACTTTTTACGGGGGATCGACCGCCGCAATTTCTTTTCGGCAATGTATTCAGGGAGCTTTTTCTAGAAATACCCTGTTTGATGCTGTGTTATTTCAGCGAAATTTATTTTGACGCTATGTTATTTTTGCCTGCGTCATTTTTGTGTGTTATTTTTGTAAATAATAACATTTACGAGTGTTATCTAGACGTGTCACCCTCTTCACCGTAATGGATATTTTGCATTTTTTTACTATTCAAGGTGTCACGTAAGTAATGGGACGGCTGAATATTTCCTCAGCTAAGATATTTGTCCAAAAGGTCAAGGTCATGCTTGTAGTAACTGTTGACGAAAAATTCAATTGTGACCTTAATTTTGACCTTGCCGATCACCTTCGATGATATTTCAAGGTCAACTTTTATTTTTCAAATGGAAACCCCCTTTTTTGACATGGACAATCGAAAGAGCGGAACATTTCACGTTCAAATATGTACTTAGGTCATATGTACAATTTGACCTCGAAGGTCCTCTGAAGTCAATTAAACTTAAAAAAGGTGTGGATACCTCTGGGAATTGAAGTTTTTCACATTCTTTAGTAAGGCCCAAAGTTATTAATTTCAACAAGGCGCATTTAGTAGTGACCTTGACGATGATCTCCAAGGTAATTCTAAGGTCACCTTTCTTTTTCTAACGGAAACATGTATTTTTGAGTTTTGAAATCAAACTTATTCCGAAAAAATTGATTGATTTTTTCCGAATCTTTTAATGTAAATGTAAAAATGTTCGTTCCATTGATTTCAGAACTCAAAAATAGAAGTTTCCATTGAAAACAAAGTTGACCTCGAAATCACTTCGAAGGTCATCGTCAAGGGCACTACTAAATGCACTTGTTAAAATTAATAACTTTGGTCCTTACAAAAGAATGTGAAAAGCTTTAATTCTCAGAGCTATCCACACCTTGTTAAGGTTTAATCGACTTTAGTGGACCTCAAGGTCAAAATGTACCTATGACCTATACATATTTGAACGTGAAATTTTTCGCTCTTTCGATTGCTGATGTCAAAAAGGGGGTTCCTATTTGAAAAACAAAAGTTGACCTTGTAATAACCTTGAAGGTGATAGTCAAGGTCAAAATTAAGGTTACCATTGAATTCCTCGTCAAAAGTTACTACGAGGGTGACCTTGACCTTTTATAAAAATATCTTAGCTGAGGAAATATTCAGCTATCCCGTTACTCATGTGACACCCTGTATGGACATCTATGTCTACCACCCCCGCATATCGATGAGATATTCGAAGTAACAGTGACCTCTTTCTTTTGAGACTAAGAGAACGAGAAACGTCCGCTTTCACCGTGACCTTACCCTGACTTTTGAATGTCTTCATCGAGTGGATCGCGTTTGCGTGGGTGATCGTTTTAAATTTCCACCGACGCGTATATGTCTACCTTAAGAACGTACACAATGCTATAGCGTAGAAATACGCACGTGCATAGGCAAGGTAGCCATTCAGATCGGTACACAGGTTCTAAAAATATCAGGTGCTTCGCTTACGAATACGTTGTAAATAGATTCGTAAATTTATTTCTGTAAGCTCAAGCTCTCCATTCTCTCTCTCGCTACCTACTCACGTTTTTTCGCCGTCATACCTAAATCATGATAACGCCTCGTAGCGATAAATAACGATAATAAAGAAGGAAGAAAACAACGAGAAATACCGTAAAACGGGGCTACTTTGTTCGTGTTTCGGAAGTTTTTTGGTCGTAACTTTTTTTTAACCACCAAAATTAAGTTTTTTTTGCTCTAACAGAACAATGTGTCCTTTGGCTATAAAATGTATAACAATAGCAAGCCTCACTAGACCCCCACAACTTTATATATTTGGGGAAAAAAAGTAAAGGCATTGAAATGCAACTTATGTCAAAGATCCACATCGTAAATGCAGCTTTGACATCATTTTGATAAAAAAACAATAATATTTGATACATTATACATGAAATTAAATGAAAAACAACGATTTTTGACAATGAATTCGTCATTTATATTGAAGAAATATTTTACATAAAAATACCAAATACTCAGGCCCGAATTTTAAGTTCTTAAGATCAAACTTGAGATCAAACTTTGTATTAACTCAAATTTGAATTTTAGTCCGAACCTAAGTTCAAATTTAAGATGAATCTTAAGTTTGAACTTGAGTATCATTAAAAGTTCATACTTATGTTCAAACTTCAATGCGAACTTCAAATCGATCGTAAGTTCAAATTTTAATTTGGTTTGAGGTTTGATCTTGAGATCCATCTTGAGCATGAACTTAAGTCCGATCAAACTTCTTTCATCGCCTCCCTCAACCGTGTTATTTTAAATTAGTTGTGGAAATAATTAAGTACGATCAAACTTAAGTTTAAGCTCAAGAAGGATCTTAAGTTCGAACTTCAAACGAAATTTAAATTTGAACTTAAGATCGATCTGAAGTCCGAACTAAAGTTTGAACTTGAGTATGAACTTATAATGGCACTTTAGTTCAACTTACGATTTATGTTAAATTGGAACTCAAGTTCGATCTTAAGTTCCAACTTGAGTTCCATGGAAAGTTCGATCTTAGGGTAGGACTTGTGACTTGAAATTCGGGCCTTACAGATGTAACAGAGGTTGGAGTCGTTCTTCTTGCCCTTCTTTATTCCCTTCATGCGAATGGCATCATCGATTGTTCGGACATCTGGGCTTGTTACACATATCTGTGTACCTGGTTTATGAATGATTTTTTTCCTCTTCAACCCACTCCCCACACCCCCTCCCGCCCCACAAGGTCACGAGGCTTCACTGCGCACACGTTTTTACCGTATTTTGCTGCTCGTCCAAAGTAGCCCCAAAAACCAACAAAGTAACCCCCAAAGTCAAAGTAGCTCCATTTTACGGTAATGGACTTGAAGTTCAGAACGTTCAAATGAATGGAAAATCGATTAACTTATTTTTTTAAAGGACAGTTTTGAGCCCCCTCAATACTTTGGAAATGATTCTTTAAAACTTCTTTTCATTTCAAAAATGATTATTCACCAAGTACTTACCTATTTGAGCCCATCGATCGGCCATCGATGGGCTGAAAATCATGGCGCCATAAATTACTGAATTTTTCTTTTCTTTACGCCTGAACTCTCACTTTCTCTTCATTTATCCGTGGAATGTGCCCTTTCGATCGCCCGTTGTCCTTTGTTCGTGCAAAAAGGTACTTGAGGGCTGGTGGCACGTGAAAAATTACTCGAAACGACATATTGTACATGACACTTCTGGTGGTGAACACGTTGAGACAGGGTGGTCGATATGGCGGTTCGTTCAAAGTTTCTCCGCGATAGAGCACGTACAACACCGTGCTCTCCAAAGACGTGGAGTTGTAAAATAGGGGGTTGGTACCAGAGCAGCGAGGGAGGAGGAAGAAATGACAAGGTCCAAGAGCCATAAACACAAACAACCACGCGGTATTTTTGCGGTGGGTAGATGTGAACACCTGGTGCAGGGGACAACTGCAGTATTTGTGGAAAGTGAGCTGCTGAATGACGAGAGATTACGAGACCAGCGTAACTCAGGTTATCACATATACAATATGATATATATGGGGTATTCCACACCGTTTTGACCTGGGTCTGACCCTTCACTTCTCCGATTTTGTCCGAAATTTTTCATGGTAAAGTAAGTACCTCTGAAGTGCACTCAGATTTTTTTTCAGATTTATTTGGTGCGATTTAACTTAACTCTAATTTTACAATCAAATTATAGTCAAGTCAAATCGCTCTTAAAAAATTTGAAAAAAATCGTGAGTGCTCTTCAGAGGTATCTACTGCAAAACTATAAAAAATCGCGCCCAAAATCGGTGAGGTGGAGGGTCGGACCTAGGTCGAATCAGTGTGGAATGCCTCATATATATGCATCGTCCGTCATCAGAGTGTCCGATTTTATTTTCTCCACCGAAAACGATGGGTTTTATTTTTCAACAGAGGAGTCGGGTGTGTTGGCCGTAATGCGGGGGTGGTTTTCCTTATAGAGGGAGCTTTTTGTGAAAAATGTCTCTCTTGAAATAACCTTTATGCCGTATTATGACAACACAATTTTTGTAAAGATTCCTGAAAGGCATTTTGTGAGATTTTTTTGTATGATAAAGTATGCACTTACTGTTTATGCCATTTTTTTCTAAAATCTATTGTGCATTTTCCTTGTCGTCTCAAATATCCATGACTGTACCGAATTTGGGTCACATAGAAAAAATAGTTTTCGAGAATAATGGCTCCGTTTCACTATGGAACCCTCGATGGAACCCCAAAAGTGTCTGATAACTCATTTCACTAATTTAATTGAATTATATTGAAAAAACAAACGATTGATGTATATGGGGCATTCCATAGCAATTCGACCTGGGTCTAATCCTCGAGCCCTCAAATCTGGTTCCCGATATTTCCTATTATTACTCTCACTCTATCAAGCAATCACAATTTTTTTTTCACATTTTTCAAAATAAATTTGAGCACGTCATGAATTTTTGAATTTTTTTTGTAACACCCCATTGGCCGTAATCAAAAAATCTGAAAAAATTTCAAAAAATGCAGTGTCAAATATGAAAAATTTTGGTTTTACTCCATAATGTCCTTCATAATGTCTGGGGTTTTGCTTCAAGCCGTTTTTTTAGCTTTTTGAGCAAAAAAAAAATAAGAAGAAGCAGAAGTCAATTTACTGTAGACTGGTGCTCGAAATTTTGTATGCATAATACGTAATACATAATACATAATACAAAAATTTCGAGCAACAATATACAGTAAATTGACCTCTGCTTCTTATTTTTTTCATTCTTTTTTTGCTCAAAGAGCTAAAAAACGGGTTGAAGCAAAAGCCCAGACATTATGAATTTTACGCAAACATTTTTTATATCTGACACTGTATTTTTGGGAATTTTTTCAGATTTTTCAATTACGGCCATCGAGGTGTTCAGAAAAAAAATTCAAAAATTCATGACCCGCTCAAATTTATTTTGAAAAATCTGAAAAAATTGTAATTACTTGAAAAAGTGAAAGTAATGGTAGGAAAAATCTGGAACTATATTTGAGGGGTCGAGGGTCAGACCCAGGTCGAATTGGTATGGAATGCCCCATATTCAGTAGAATAGAAGCAAACTCAGGGTTAAAATCTGTTATCGTGAAACGTGAAGGATCCTTCGGAAATTATATATAATACAGGGGGGATGCTTCTGTTCGTGCTTTTACAGCGGAGAATGAGCTTTGGGATCGGCTTTAATCCTTTACGCGAGAAAAATCGATCGAGAAAAAAGGGAGAAAACAAAAAAAGGCTCAGAGAAAGGGTGAAAAAGGCTGAAGCACGTGTACACACACGAGAATGTGAATCTCTCTTCTCCACAAATAGAGAAAAAGATTTTCAGAGGATCGTGGAAAAAGCTACCGGGTGAGGATTAATATACAGATATGTATCTCGTCGGAGCTCTCGAGACATGAGAAAGCATTGCCCAACACTGTCTGGCTGTGTTTGTCGATGAATGTTTTTGTACATGTACATTAGGGTGGTCCTTAATTGGAGCTCGGGCGAATTCTTTATCAGACGCCCCCCAAATCGACTCCAAATAATTAAAAAACAATACCCTAATTTTTTCAGATTTTTATCCAGACTAACCCCTCAAGAAAAGAGGGTAGATTTTCCCACCAAATACACGTGTTCCGGTCATATCCTCAGGATATATTTTATTCTGAGTGTAATAATCTTTAAAAAAAATCTGTAACTGCAAGATTTTAGTGTTCATTGATGCTTCTATTTGAGGAAAAATTCACATTATTATACGGGCCAATCTAGACGAATTGCAATTCATCTAGATTGACCCGTATTAGAATTTTAGACGAATTGCAATTCGTCTAGATTGACCCGTATGATAATGTGAATTTTTCCTCAAATAGTAGCACCAATGAACACTAAAATGTTGCAGTTACAGATTTTTTAAAAAATTATTACGCCCAGAATAAAATATATCCTGAGAATATGGCAGAAACACGTGTGTTTCAAATAGGGAAATCAACCCTCTTTACGGGGGGGGGGTTAGAGTCTAGATAAAAATCTGAAAAAATTAGGGTATTGTTTTTGAATCATTTGGAGTCGATTTGGGGGCCGTCTGATAAAAAATTCGTCCGAGCTCTAAATAGAGACCACCCTAATGTGTATGTATGGCTGAATTTATACGCTACTGTGTTAAAGAATACGTCCCCGCGCGACGCGTATTAATTTCTAAATCAAGAAGTGATACGCGAGCGAGAAAGAGAAGAAGGAGAAGCAAGGAAGATGGTTGGCCATGCATCAACGTCGTTGCAACGGATTGAGAAGGTCGCGATCCTTTGAGCTTCGACCCGGTTTCCTCTCTTTCTCGCGCTCGAGAGACTTCTCTTGTAAAACGGGGCCAAGAGATCGCGGCTCGTGTGCCAAAGCATCGGCACACATCCTGCCAAAGTCGATACACGAGCGTCACGCTTGCGAGTGCGATGCTTTTTCCAAAATTTCACGACCCCAAGAAATAAATGTTCATATTTGAACATTTATTTTTTGCTCTTACAGTATTTATTTGTCTAGTAGTATCCAGTAGTATTTATCACCTCGTTCATGGACATAAACTGCATGCCTTGTATGCAGCAAAAATACCTCGGATATATTAAAGAAATTCAGGAATTTCTAAAATTTTAGATCTAAAAAAATTTTTTGGACCTTTTGAAATTTTCATGTTCACAAAGTTCTGATTTTATGAGTGATGAAGACTATTCGATACTGAAATCTAATTTTTTTAGATTATATTTTAGTTTTAGAAATTTTAGATTTTTCTGAATTTTTTTTTTTTTTATGTTTTGCAATTCTCAATTTTTCATGAAATTCCGATTTGATAACTCTAGATTGTAATCGATATTGAAATCCCAGTTTTTTTTAATTATAAATTTGAAAAATCTAGAATCTCGGAATATTCATATTTTAGAATTTACAATTTTGAATATTTGTGTTAAATACTTAGAGCTGGAAGAGATTAAAAAATGTCTTTTTCTTATCAATTCTACAATTATAGATGTTTTTTTATTTTCTTTATTAACTCGCATAAAACAAGTGTAGGCTCTTCACGCTAATAAAATCAAGGCTGTCTGTTTAAAATTGTTTTTACAAGTGATACTTATTGATCGATCGCCAATAACGAATAATCTTTTTCACTGCAGCGTGCATTGTACTAATTATGAAAAATATTTGTAAAAATGCATTCTCAAAAATATCTCGTTGGTTTTACGACAAAGTCCAACAGGGGGCCTTATTTTCAATCAGTCTGTCTCAAGAATAATTTGCAATTCTTATCGGATTTCGGTCCGTTTTTTGTTTTTTAAAAAAATATCGATCAACTCTGTTTGATCAAGTATCAACTTTAAGGGGTTAGGCTACCCTATGGACCAAAAAAGGCATTTTTCGCGATTTTTTTTCAGCGAAACCATAAAATAAATCGGATTTACAAAAAAAGTGTTTTATTATACATCTAATTGGCAATACAAAATTATTTTTTCATGGCGATATATGTCAAAATGGCGACTGTGCAGCATATTTCCTATGACGCCGTTATTTTTGGAAGGTCGACGGCCGAACCAACAGCTTTTATAATTTTTGGGTTACAATACTTACAATAAAGCACCAAAGTTTTTTCGATTATATATGGGGCATTCCATGTCAAATCGACTAGTTTTGAACCCGACCTCTTTCGATTTGGCTGAAAAATTTTGTTCCTTTTCTACCACATTAAAAACATTTTTCAGGAAATTTTCAAACCCAAAAAAAGTTATGCATTTTTCAAAAAAAGGCTTTTATTTTTTCAAATAGCTGTAACTTCTTCAAAAATTGATTAATCGGGACGTTTTTTATTTGTTTTCGTTTTCAAATGTACTTTCCGAAAAAAAATACAAAAAAATGTTAAGACATTAAAAATCTATACAATTTTTCATTTTTTCGAGAAAAATCATCGTTTCCTCGAAGATGCCATTTTTTATTTTATTTTTTTATACTCAAAAAAAACTTTGATGAATTCCGGAAAGAATGTCGACCGAACTGGAGTGGGTGGAATTTTCCTTCTATTCTTTTTATCGATAGAAAAAAAATTCCCAGCTGGGCTTTTTTCACAAAACACCACTCTGGAATTTTTCAATCATGACCTCAGAGTTGAAAATCAGAGAAGAAAAAAAACGTAAGCGGTAATCCTCGAAAAATTTTGTTTTCATTATTTTTGTGTGAAAATGATGCATTTTTAAAGCCAAAAGTAAAAAATGCCATGAGAAAATAGTCAAAAAAAAGTTTATAAAAAAGTAACTATGCAATATAATGGCAAAATTCTACGTAGTGCCTTAGAAAACGTTATTTTGAATGTACAGTTGAAATTTGAGATGAATCGGTTAAAATTTGTTCGAGTTATGAGTTCGGCTGACTTGAAAAATGTAGTTCTGAGATAAACGCGTTTAAAGTTTGTAAAAAGGTTGGTGCGGATGAAGAATACGAAAATCGAGTACTTAGGGATTATTCACGCACATAATCTTTTAGAATATAAATCTTCAGATACTAAGGTACCTTTTTGGCAAAAAAAAATCCATTTTTTGAAAATCCTAGAGTGGTCTGACCCCTCAAGTTACAAAACTTGGATGTTTCACTTTATCCAGTGAAAAATCGAAAGGTTTCAGTTTTTGCTTATTATTCTCAACAACAATCGAAATGATCAATTCGCAAAAAATATTTCCGACCAAAATGAGTTCCGAATCACCGAATTCCAAAAAAAAATTGACAATTTCAGCGATTTCAGCGATTACGTCAGAGTAATCGCTGCGAGTGTTTCTCTAGGTTAGACACCCACAGTTACAGTGCAAACTTTTCGTTATTGGCGATTTTCGTACAAATATTTGTGGATGAAATTACCCAAATTTAGCTTGAATACGAATAAGATTGTGAGGCCCACCAAACTCCTCAATGCCAGCCAAAAAAGACCGTCTTAAGGGGGTCGAGTCAGCGTCAAAACGGCGGTTTTTAATAATAGTTTATAATTTTTGTAGAATGCCTACAAATATGATGTATCGTCCACCATTTGAGGTACCAAATGAACAATTTTTTGGGACTAGTTAAAACCCTTAAGGTGCACCAATGTCCTGAAAAACCTAGTTTTGAGTTTTTACACTCTGCGCATAATTCAGAAAGAACTGCTAGACGGATTTTGTTCTACGACATCTCATTTACTTCGCAACGCTTCTTTCCACGGGATGAACGCAGCACATTTTGATTCAAGTCAAAATTGTGAGCAGGACATTGCCTGGAAAGTTCAAAATAGGCTACCAATTTCAAAACTGGCCTGCAAATCTAAAATTAAGGGCAAAAAACGAAATGTGCCGCGTTCATCCCGTGGGAAACAGCGTTACGAAAGAAATGAGACGCCGTAGAACAAAATCCGTCCAGCGGTTCATTCTGAATCATGCGCAGAGTGTAAAAACTCAAAACTGGGCTTTTTAGAACACCGGTGCACCTCAAGGGTTCTAACTAGCCCCAAAAAATTGTTCATTTGGTACCTCAAATGGTGGACATAACATCATATTTGTAAGTATTCTACAAAAATTATAATTTCTTATTAAAAATCGCCGTTTTGACGCTGACTCGACCCCCTTAAACGTTTTCGTTTATCCATAAACGTCGCACGATATATACGTTAATATTATTCACGTGCATTCGCTGCAAACTCACGTCACTCCTCTCGTTTCGGTATATTTCTTGCATAAATTATACCTGATTGCAGCGTTTTACATATGACGTTATGTCGCGTTTATGTATTGACTCGCTTCTCTCTCCCCCTCCCTCTCACTCACACACACACACACACATACAGATACTTTTTCTCCTTCCCAGTGCCGTCTCCTTTTGGTTTCGATCTTGCCTCCGTCGTTCGCTTAATTGCTCCATCGTGGACCCTTAATAACGAAAGTTTGTCAAGTACGCGACTGCGAGCGCTGTAAGCGCGCCAACTTTTCCGCGTCTCCGCGCTGTCTGTGTTGGCTTTGCGGCCTGGTACATATCTGCTTGGGGCAACCCTCTCTCGCGAGTTTCTCCGTCACACTGGTTTCCTAAACACCGCGGCCAAAGTATGTTGCTCGTCGCTAAAAGCGTTTGCACGTGTGTGTGTGTGTGTATATGTGAGGGTGCTATTTAATGTGAACGGCAACAATTATACGTCTAGTCGGTTTTCCATCCAGAAAGCTTTTGCCCTTTCCGTGCCACGATTACACCGTCGAAAATTACTGAAATCAGCCCTTAGTGTCGAGGCTTAAGGGGAAATATACACCTGGCACGTTCCGAAAAATCGACTTTTTATTTTTACATTTTCTTAAAGTTTGACATCCCGTGCATGAATTTGATTGAGGCCCCGATCGGTTTTCCCTAACTTACTTCGGGCCCTTGACTGCAAGCCCAATAGGGCCCCTGAATGGGCGGTCCTGCTTTTTCGACAAGGGCCTTAGAAGGTTGCCAAATGAGGGCCTTTACAACCGACTCACGTCCGCCATGTCGAATCCACGACAAGTCCATGGTCAAGCCCTATCAGGGCCTTAGTACGTACGTAGTATCGCTATGCGTATAGATTGCAAAATTGAATTATTTAAATAATAATAATACATTATCAAGAATTATTATTATATATTATTATCAATTCTCCAAGAGAATTTTTACAAAAAAATAGTATAAAGCAGAGGATTTCTATGTAGAAATCTTGCAGGTATGACTTCCTGAGAGGCCTGACTCTGCGGTGTCGAATGCAACCCGTGCTCCCATTTCGGCTATATAAGCATACTATTTGTATATTACGTATGGGAAAGAGCGCACGCCGTATGCGACATCTCATAGCGAGTCTTGGAACTTACTCCTCGTGAAGCCCGATTAGGCCCTCAAAGGGTTGCCACGTCAGTGCCATGTTTGAAATAATTAGGGCTCCGATACTTTCGCCCTATTTGGGCCCGATTTGGTTCTGTTGTAATTATTCCGACTTCTTTAAATGTGGGTTGCCCGATCGGAGCCCGACAAGGTCCTCAACGGGTTGCCTTAGGTCAGCCATATTGTAAGTAAGCCTGGCAACCTTGGCATTGCCCTGTTACGGCCCAACCTGGCGGTATTATGGCAATTCATGACAGAGCATCCACATTTAAGCCGACAAGGTCCTCAACGAGTTGCCTTAAGTTAGCCATATTGTAAGTAAGCCTGGAAACCTTGGCACTGCCATGTCGGGGTCCAACCTGGCGGTGATATGGCAATTCATGACCAGGCATCCACGTTTAAGCCCGACAAGATCCTCAACGGGTTGCCTTAGGTCAGCCATATTGTAAATAGGCCTGGCAATCTTGGCATTCCTCTGTCGGGGCCCAACCTGGCGGTGGAAAGGCAATTCCTGACAGGGCATCCACGTTCAAGCCCGACAAGGTCCCGACTTAAGTTAGGGCTTCCCTAGAATTTTCACGCACGGGATGTTAAATTTCAAATTGGAAATCGCATCCGTTTACTAATGCCAAGTCTTTTAGTAGGATAAAAATTCTTAAATATCGTGTTTTTCGTATTTAACAGTTCTCTGACATGTTGTATATTTTTTTTTACGAATTTTGAATTTAATAAATTTAATTATATTAATTTAATAAATTTATTAAATTCAAAATTCGTTGAAAAAACTCCATATGATATATCTATCAGAGAACGGTTGAATACGAAAAACACCTTCAGAACTGTGCTCGTTGAGTGAAAAGTGAAAACGCGATGGAGAGAAGGATGATTAATAAGTCGTAAGAAAAACCAGATAGTGAGAATAAAAATTGACTGGCAGAAGAGAGAAAAAAGGGGAGTCATCGTTCAGGATGAGAGCGTCCGAAGCGCTCCTTGTCTTCTCGTGTGTTATCGGTGAGTCGACGAACTACTATTATTATTGTTTTTTTTACCGTCATGAACATATCTTGTTTTTCAACGATCTAAAAGAATATTATTCTACACTTTTTGAGTCGAATCACGTGTTTGACCTTTTTTGGACTCACTTTTCCTCGCTAGTAGTCGGTATGACTTTTTTTTTCTGATAAATACGTTTTAGTTATTGATAAGAAAAAATGTAGATGTCCCTCTGCAGATAAATGATAATTATCATTTATCATTTATTTATGAATTATTTTCGATTTAATCCGAATATAGTTGTCGATAAAAATACACGTGGAGTTTCAAAAATTTCTTGTGATATTCGTAAATACTTTATTATTTATTTAATATTAATTTATTATTTCCTTCATTTTGTCTCGTTGATTTATCGACTCACTTTTTTCAAAGGTTTGCATAATATCAGTAATTGAAAAGAATGTGAGGGCTTGCAATAGTTAAAAATAATAGAGGGAGTAAACGAAACTTGAAACCTTTTTGCTAGTCGTGCGATTTCGAATAATTTATTGAAACAACCTTTTTTCAATTGGCTTACGTATAAATAAAAAAATTACAACCACATAAAACGACAACGTCTAGAGAAGAAACAACATTTTCTCATTACATTTATTACACGAGTCATACATTTCCAGTTCTAATATCGATTTGGGAATAATTAAAAATTTTGTAAAATAGTTTTGGCATTTGATCTTTTGATTTTTTTCATTAATATTTTCAGTATTTTTGAATCTGCACGGAGAAAAATGCCACCTCGAACTCTAGTCTTGGTTACCAGAAAGTATAGTAATTTACTTCCAGTCCGGAATTCTCAGACTTATTACTATACCATATTGTAATGAATACTATGCTACTGTAAAATATACTATTTATACCGCGATAAGTATTAAATGGAAGATAGTGATTACGATATGGTATAGTAATAAGTCTCAGAATTCCGGACTGGAAGTAAATTACTATATTTCTAGTGGTGGATATTAGAATTCTGGTAACCAGGACTAGAATTCGAGGTGGCATTTTTCTCCGTGTGCCGAAAGTATCCAATTTAAGGTCAAACATGAAATAAAAGTTCCCTCGTCCTTACTCAAACATTATTTTTCTCCACGATTTGAAAATATCAGTAATTATCAAAACAAGTTGGAAGAAACCTACTCTATCGGACAAAAAATTTATTTAAATGTATCTTAATTTAGAAGCAGAAAAAAAAACTGAATTCGCACTAAACAAGTTTAATTTTAGAGTCAATGTTAGGACTTAAATTTTGCATAAGATTTATAATAAATTCAAGAACGAGGTCAGCTTTGAATCATATTTAAAAAAAAAGTTGCTCTCTCGCCGAAAAGTCTGGCTTTTTAAACGTTTCTCGCTCCAACCCAAAAGCTAATCGCCCTCTTTACGTTCTCGTGAATTCTATTTCCACAAAATAAAACCATTTATTATAATTTTTTTTAATCTCGCTCCTCCATTGCTTGCCACATTCTTCCAACGATTCCTCCTTTCTTTTCACTGTTTGCCTCGTCTTTGCTGCTGAAGTCGCTCCTCCACTTGCTTTCGCCTCGTTATTCTTGCCCTTCTTGCTGTAATATCCACTGGAATTTGTCACCTGTTTCGGGCAAAAGCCGTGTGGGCAAGAATTTGTGTGTGTTTGCAAGCCTTCGTTGCTCTTGCAACGTCCTTGACGCTGGTATTCGTGCGAAAAACCTGCTTTTCTCGTAACTCTCTTCCTCGGTGTCGCGAGAACAGAGGCTCGAAGTAACTTTCGCACTTTTCGGTGAAACAATCCGAGACTCTCGTGAATCAATTTACGAGAAGAGAAAACAAAAAGCTCTCTTATACAAAGACATTGCCAGTGTCAAGGAGACGCGAGCGAAGTGAGGCGGAGAATAGAAGCGAAGAAATGAGAAAGAAGATTAAATGAGAATTGTTAAAGAGCGCGGTGAACGTGCCAAGAACGCCTCTGGGCGCAACACGTTGACTTCGAGTCACCGCGTTGGATTCTTGCCATGATTGTCGAAAGGTGCAACGATCTTTGAAATTTGTCGAAAAATATCCTGTAAATCAGGACAGAAATCACATTAAAAAAACGTAATCGTTATTCGGGTCAAACTTTGTGAAATCGCCCATTTGGTCTGCCTTGAACGGCTAAGCCACTTTTATCAGCAAGTACGGTCGTCAATTGTAATCAGTCCATCGATTTTTACAACCTTCTTATATCCAATATGGACCAATTAAGACCTTTTTTGAAGTTTTGTCCGGAAACTTATCGCCGGTAGTGTATTTAGGTTTTTATACACAGACATTGCAATAACATAGTCTCTTATTTTTTACTAGTATTTAGGGGTGTTCGAATATGTATCTCAAGGCAAAAGCAAAACATTTGTGGTCTGGATTCCAAACAGAAACATATCAATTTCAAGATCGTTTCCCAAGATCAAGTCACTTCTATCAACCATTCTCCCGTCTACCGATTCTCATCTGTCCCCTTCTCCACCTTTTTCAGTTCTCTTTTTTTTTCCCTCCCGATATGTCTTCATCAGACTTGGCTAATTTTCCTGCCAACGGCCATTGGTTTATCGCCCATAAGACATTTGATGTATCATCGCAAGACGTATGACCTGTCGAGCACTTTAGAGACACGTTGCATCCAAGAAGCATATTAAACGCAGGATTTATGGATGAGGTTTGGCTGCAGTCTTCATCATCCATAAATATACAGATGATGAAGTGATGATGAGTGGCAAGAAGCAAAAGCAGTCGCAAGATGAATCGTATGAATATTTGCCGACCGCCACTGAATGACAGTGATGGAAGAAAGAATAGACCTTTTCTAGTGGAGTTAATGGTACGAAGACAAAGATGCGCAGACTCCGAATAATGTGGAGAATGACGAATATGGTGTGAGAGGTTTAGGAATAATGGACCAAAACCCGTTGATGCTGATGATTGTGCCGCAGCACAACGATTACGTACCTGGCGATGGGTTATCCACTGCGGTCTGTTTCAACCCATTCATTCAAAGCACATAGGAACGATAATAGGTATACCACGTGGCAATTTCCTATTTACCCGAGCATGCTTTGTCCGTTGACCCGGGAAGGCTCCTGCTTATGGTGTTATCAGCTTATGTACACAACAAAATAGCAAACTGAAACTTATCGAAAACTATCTTCCCTCGGCCATAAGCGTGGCACATAGTTCAGCCTGCATTTTCATATTCTCTCCAGCGAGAAATGCGAAAATTCTTGGCTGTAGAAGCGTGACCACTTGCATGCGCATACATGGAGAACAAGCATTGTACGGGAGCCATTGACGCGGATACAAATACAAATATAACACACGTGCTAGGAGTTGACGAGCAAAAGCGACATAAACGCGAAATAGTTTTCGTTGGAATCCTCCTGAAACGGGGCCACAGTGTTTTGCCTCTTATTGCCATTTCCTCCCTGAAACGCAGCGTCCAACGAGAAACATTTTGCAGTTTCCGTGTCGGATAGCCATAACCCTCCGCTGGATTATTTTTTTTTCTTTCCATTCTTCTTTTTCGTACTTCATTCCCCCTTGTACTTAATAACACTTCTACAGTGCCCACTGTACAGTGTATTCGCTCTATGTGCTGCGTAGTGTACCGCGAATACTTCCTCTGGCATTTGCCGCGGTGTGCACATTCGTGTAACGCGAGCGCGGAAAATGTGTTGCGGGACCATGAAAACCGAGCTCCTGAGTTTAGAATAGAGGGTTAGGGTATCAGTGAAGCGTCGGATTAGGAGGGGGAGGAGGAGGAGAAGGCGAAACCTACGAGCACGAATGGCGAAACAAGCACCCCATTGTTGGAGGGTGCGGAATGCAACCTAACCCAAACCCTCCATCGCTTTGCTGGTCGGCCGCTATCTCACGCTCGATCTCTATCGCGAACGTGCTTTTCCTCTATTTTCCTCGTGTTCAACACCCTGAGACCTCCCGTGTGGACGATTCTCACGTTTTTGGTACCTACCGATCGTATTATATGGACTCGAACTAATTAAACCATGAACGATACGGACGGTGCCTCTGGTAGTTAAGCGGATATCGAAGCTGGAAAAATAGGTATTGGGTCGATTAACGGATCAAAGACTAAGAGGAAGACATGGCAATCTCTAGTTCTGAGCTTACCCATGAAGGGACGTGATTCTTGAAAAAAAGGCGTTCAGTGCTATTGACACACTGGGTTCAGAACGGGAGATTGTTTTCTGAGCTATGAAGGAGCGTAGGGTTTGTTGTAACAGTTTTTGGAAAAAGTCCTGTATTGCCTAAAATATGCATACTTTTATGATTGTGAGTAAGAGGGTTTGTAAAGTATGTGTCTGAGCACTAATTCCAATTAAAAAATAATTTAAAATCTTGACCTTAGACCATGTACTACATGGACTGAGCATAGTCGTATATTTTCTGCAGAAAGAAGTGAAGCCGAGAAGGGCGCTGCCATCTTTAGACAAGTAAGTCTATAAGCCGATAGGGACGTATGAATATTCTTATGTGCCCTATGCAATTCAGGGACGTACATTTTTTTTTCTTCTTCAAATTTATGTTTTAAACACAAATTCCGTGAATTTGAATGAAAAATGTTTTAATTATTAATTTTGAAACATCAGGCTACAAAAATATAGGGACGTATGCATATTCTTAGGTTATCAACACTTGCGAGTCCTTTTATTTTTAAGGTTATGTAAGCAAGTCAACTGCTTGAAGTCAACCAAGATCTAGTCGATCTGAGTTGATCTAGGCTCTTGAAGTCAACTGTTTCGGCTTATAGGCCTCATTTGTCCAACATGGCGACGCCCTTCTCGGCTTCACCCCCACTCCTGCTATGCTCAGTCCATGTAGTACATGGTCTAAGATCTTGACCCATCTTTTACACCAGACACTTTTTGAAAACATGGGAGTTGTTACAACTTACCCCATGTTTAGGGTAACAAACTCGGGGAAAATGGTAACAATGAAAAGATTGGCAATATTGATAAGAAACAATACATTTTTATTGGTTATCATGTCTCATGTCTCTTATTGGTTATTGGTTTCAATGTCTGGTGGGGTACTGGCGGTGTTTACGTTATGCCTCGAGTTATAAGAAGGACATTCAGCCAAAAATTGAAATCAAAATGTTTTAAATTCCCGGTCAAAATTGAATGTTACTACACTTACCCCCGTTACAAGAAGCCCCATACTCCCCTATCCATTGCTTCCAGTTGATGCTAATCGCAGAATTACACGTGTCAATCAGTGGTAATCCAGCCCATTAGCAGAATAATGGTGATCGTATATCTAAGCCAACCCATTGCGGAGATAATTGAAATCTCTCTGATTGGTTGGTAATTCAGCAAAAGGAGCGGAATGCGGCTACTCAGGGTCACTTAGGTCCTTGATTCCATCGATTTTGGGAGGATATTTCGATGGTTAGAACTAATTCGCTTGAAACCACTTAAAATCAATGATTATTGGCAATTGCTTACAGAGTCATTAAATTCCAGCTTCCGGCCAATTTGGGCTTTACATTGTTACCACAACGAACCATTTAATGAAGAAACAATTGAAACGCGAATGGAAATATCGCATTCAGAGTTTGGGCCTGTATAACAATCGCCTCATGTCAATTGTCATGTGAATTGAAAAGTTTATTCTGAGTTCAGAGTCTGGTTTGAACGTTACATCCGATAGAAATAACTCGTGACGAAGACACATCCGCAATCTTTTATTTTGTTCTCCAGAGCTACGAATTTTCAATCAAACCACTGCGGGTCTTTATCAATACACATTGAACGAAACGACATTGGTATGCATTGGTATTTCGTACGATGCATCCGATATATCCCTCACACAAATGGGCTCGATGTTTTTTCCCCTTGAAATGCCGGATACGTCACTCATACGTCACTGGCACCATTGCTTCCATTGTACATGGAGTACAATCGTGATATATCTCGCGTTCGTTTGCATCGGTTCGTTGTATACTGTACAGAGTAAATGGATTATTTGTCCCCCCGACCCGAATCGATTGGAGCGGAGTATCATTATCTGTATACTGTTCGATGCCAGCTGCTGGTGGTTGAAGTCAAATACAGTATTATTTGTGGCTAAGGGTCCCGTAGAACTGCCAGAGATCTCAGCGACTATGTAGAATGGTCGATTTCCCGCGAGGGCTGGGTCAGTTGGTCAAATCGATAAATAGTCACGAGTCGAGTCCTCCACTCGTCGTTGGCCCAATTGCATCAAGTTTCTGTGGGGTTTCTTCATTGCGTGATATAACCGATGTATCTGGTATTGTCCCCGATCACCACCCTCGTCGCCCAGTTTTCTTTCAAACATTGCATCTCCGAAGCATTTCTATGCACAGTCTGATTAACCCCTTGAGCGGCATTTTTTCCGTGCCAAAAGCGGCATTGACGCCAATTGGCGTCATCGATTTGATTGATCGATATTTCGAGATTGGCTCGATCGATTTTTACGAAATTTAGTACTCGGGGGTATTCGGGGTCGCTGAATACGGATCTACTCTCAAAATGTTGAAATTCAAAATGGCGGGTCTATGTGGCGGACCAAAATGCAAAAATTGATTCCAATCACATAAAATGTTGTACTCGGAGGTTTTCGAAGTCGCTAATTATGAATTTACCCTCAAAGTACAGAATTCAAAATGGTAGATTCAATATGGCGCACGCAAATTCGGAACGTTAAATGATTGGATTTATGTACGAGTAAGTATCATTTGACTCGTCGTAATTTGTTCAAAACAAAGAGAAACTTCCAACACAAGAGTGGACTTCTCATATTCACGTGAATCAAAACTGTATTTGTCTGTGACCGCTAACATGAATATCTGAAGTTAGTTATATGTATCCCATAAACGCTTATAAGAATCAGTCAAGATGACTAACAACAAAAGTTGCATAATGCTTCGAGAGAACTACGTGTTGGTTGTTTAGCGGTCGTCAATCAAAAAGTCGTATATTTTGTAGTTACTCATTATCGCCCTTATCGCTCGACTGGATATTATCAATTTTGCATCCAAGTCCACAATGTTTTATCTGAAAATTTTTATTCAAAATTTTGAGGACAGATTCTTATAGTTAGCAGCCTCGAAAACCCCCGAGTACAAAATTTCATCTGATTCAAATCAATTTTTGCATTTTGGTCCGCCACATTAGGATCGCCATTTTGAATTTCTACATTTTGAGGGTAGATTCGTCATCAGCGACCCCAAAAACCCCCGAGTACAAGATTTCGTCCGATTCAAATCAATTTTTGCATTTTGCTCCGCCTTATTAGATCCGCCATTTTGAATTTCAGCATTTTGAGGGTAAATTCGTATTCAGCGACCCCGCAAACCCCGAAGTACCAAATTTCGCAAAAATCTAAATACTTTTTTTCCGCGTTTGGGGCACTAAGCGTGAAATTTTTCTTGCCGCTCAAGGGATTCAGGGGTTAGGCCACTCTAAGATTTTCAAAAAATCTATTTTTTTGGTCAAAAAGGTACCTTAGTATCTATAGATTTGTATTCCAAAAAATTATGTGCGTGAATAATCCCTAGGTACTCGATTTTCGTATTCTAGTGCAGCCCTTCTTCATCTGCGGCGAGCTTTCTACAAACTTTAAACGCGTTTATCTCAGAACTACATTTTTCAAGACGGTCGAACTCACAACTCAAACAAATTTCAACCGATTCATTTGAAACTTCAACTGTACACTCAAAATAACGTTCTCTAAAGCACTACGTAGGATTTTTTCATTATATTGCATGGTTCCTTTTTTATAAACAATTTCCTGACGACTTTTTCATGGCATTTTATACTTTTTGATTTAGAAATGCGCCATTTTTACGAAAAAACAATGTATCAAAACAATCTTACGTATTTCTATAGCTATTCTTATATATAATGGAAAAAACTTTGGTGCCTCATCGTAACTCAAAAATTATAGGAACTGTTGGTTCGGCCTTCCAGAAATAAAGGCGTCGTCGGAAAAATGCTGCACAGTCGCCATTTTGACATGTATCGCCATGAAAAAATAACTTTGTACTGCCAATTAAATGTATAATAAAACACCTTTTTTGTAAATTCGATTTATTTTATGGTTCCGCTGAAAAAAATCACGAGATATGCCCTTTTTTTGGTCTGTAGAGTGGCCTTACCCCTTAAAGTTCTTCGTTTTATCATCCTTTTTTGCCGTCTCATAAAGGAAGCTTTGTTCTCGTGAAAAAAATTTGTTTCGCGATTTTTATGCCAATGTGTTCAAAATGTTCAAAAAAATCGAAAAATCATATTTTAAAGAAATTCTGAATGGATTTATGTGTGTGTCTGGATTCAGATGTAAATAATTAATAACTCGAGAATGCTTCGAGATATTAAGTTAAAGTTTGGCACACTTGTCGAGCACGAATTGCCTTTCATTATGAAAATTTTTGTTTTAATTCTAACGGGTGACCAAATTTTATTGACTTTTTTCGATTTTGCAAAAATGGGGCAAACGTTCTGCGTTTTTCACGATATTGCACTGAAACTTTGTACAAAATTAGTATGGCTCTTAAGGTTGTTCGGTATCGAATTTTGCAAAAATCGATGGAAGAATTAAAATTTTATGAAATGTTTAATTTTTTTAAAAATATCGTAAATACGCTCTAATTTTTGCAACTTTTAAGGTATTGCACTGAAACTTTTTGCGGAGCTAGTATAGTCATCAATATTATTCGCTATTGAATTTGGCAAAAATCGATCACAGAATGAAAATGTTAGGAACTTTAGAATTTTTTGAAAAATAGCGCAAGCGCTCTAGCTTGCACAATTTTCAAGATATTACACTGAAACTTTGTTTAGAACTAGTATAGCTATCAAGGTTATTCGCTATTGAATGTAACGAAAATTTATCAAGGAATTAAAATTGTTTGAAATTTTTAACTTTTTGAGAAATAGTGTAAACGCTGTGCAATTTTCAAGATATTGCACTGAAACTTTGTACAGAGCTAATATTACCATTGAGGTTGTTCGTTATTAAATTTGGCAAAAATCGATCGAATAATGAAAATTTTGATTTTTTTGAAAAATAGCGTAAATACTCTAACTTTGGCTATTCGCGAGATATTGTACTGAAATTTTGTAAACATTCAAAATAGTGATCATGGTTGTTGACCATTGAATTTGGCAAGAATCAAATTTGGCAAGAAGCAAATTTAAAAGAATTTGGCAAATTTGCACATTGATCATGTTTTTCGATAGTTAACAAAGCTTCCTTTATCCTTCCTTTATGAGGAAGCCAAATTTGATCGCCATACTTTTTCATGAAGGAAGCTATGTGAACTATGGATAAAGATGAGGAAGCAATGTGCAAATGTCCAATTTTGCCCAGTGATCGGCAGTATCGATTTTTTCGTCAACGATATTGATTTTATTAATCATGTTTTCGAAAAATTAATAATTACTAAAAAAATATTAGTAATTTTTCTAAAAAATTAGTAATTAGTAAGAAAATACTATCAATTTTTCCAAAAAATTAGTATTTAGCGAAAAAATATTTCTAATTTTTCCAAAAAAATTACTAATTAGCGAAAACATATTGCTAATTAATTTAAAAAAAAAAACAGTAATTTGTAGAAAAGTATTGTGTATTTTTACGTACAAGTGTGTACGGATTGAGTCATGGTTATAAGCTCAAACAACTCTATTTAAAAAGTTGTTTTATTTTTTGTAATAACTAGATCTTTTGAATATTTCACACATTAGTATTTGTTGTATCGAATGTCATACGATATCACATAAGTTATTATTAATACGAATATTTAATCAGTACCTATTGAAAAATACATTAGTAATTTTTATTTTATTTATTACTTTTTCCAAAATTAATACAACATTTCTTCACAAATTATTGATTTTTTTGGTTATTTAGCAATATCTTTCTCGCTAATTACTAATTCTTGGAAAAAAATTAGTAATATTTTGTCACTAATTACTAATTTTTAGAAAAATTAGTAATATGTTCCCGCTAGTTACTAATGTTGGAAAAAAAATTACTAATATTTCTTTGCTAATTATTAATTTTTCGAACAAATTGGATAATATAAATCGATAGATTTTTTTTTGCCGATCACTGCATTTGACTCATCGATTGCAATCATCATCTTGAGCATTCGCCTCAAATTTTATTGAACGAATTAGGATTTTCATCGAGGTGATATATCTATTTGATCGTGCAGAGTTATTCACTTCATCCGCATCATCAGTCATAGCGAATGTGCATGAGGAAGGGAGTTGGTGGCCGAGTGTCCGTCACGTTCATGCTTTACAGGCGTTACGTGCCACTGTAACAATGGCATTTGTTCCGCTTTATTACGTCTCTCCTCACGGATCGAATGGCGCATTAACTCCATGATACGTTGACTACATGTATGCAATTATACTACGTTATATCGATAGCCCGTTATTGATCCTCAGGGGAGTGACAATGTGCAGAGGGCGCTGTTGTGCTTTTCTCAATTGCGTTATATTTGTCACGTTCGGTACACAGCTTTTGAGCATGTTGGATTGATGTGACGCTTACACGATATTACAGCGCACCGTTGTAAACATGTATATTTAATTAATTTTCATAATTGATACGTTTGATGAATCTAGGGCAAAATAAATTGCATCAAATCGAATATTGAATTCTTGCAAAATCCACATCGTTCGTGTATTCAGCATGGAAATGTAAACCCGCAGTTATCGTTGGAAGAATGATTAATTTCAATCAATTAACATCACAGAATGGTTTTTCCATTAACGAACCTCCTTTCTCCCGCATTTCGTTACGCATTCGATGACATTGCTGTAAATGGTCCGTTAAATTCATAATTAGGGGAGACTGGGGCACGACGACCCCCTTAAGCCGGTTAATTTTTTTTTGTGGCTTTCAAATATTAAATGAATTTACTTCTGTTCTATCTTGAACGATATACCGATATTTTGCCAAAAGTCACAAAAAAAAAACAAATTTTGTTATTATTGGCAAATGCGACTCATCGGAAAGGCGCATCCCAACATTTTTGTTTTATTATATTTTATTAGATAATTATACAAAAAATTATATTAACTTGGGGGTGGCTATCTTTTTGTTTATTTTATTTATTTGTTTGTATATTTTTGCTGCAAGAAATAAAATTAAGGAATTTAGCTCCTAGAATAGATATCCCCATTGTAGAGTTTCTGTTGTTTTTTATCAAACCCAAAAAAATAACAAAAGCCGCAATGGGTATATCTATTCTAGTAGCTAAATTGCTTTATTTTATTTAAAAAAATGAAATAAAATAAGATAAAAAGTTGGCCTCCCCCGAGCTAATATTTATTTTTTTATCATTATCTAATAGAAAATAAACAAAAAAAATTTAGGGATGCGCCTTTTCGATGAGTTCAACTTCCCAATAATTACCAAATTTTTATTCTGGGGCACGACGGCCCACCTTTTAAAAATGGTAACAATTTTTTTTTTAATTACACAAGAATTTCAAAATTTATTACACATGAGAATTTTTTTTTTAATTGTTCAAAATTTGAAAATAATGACTGCCATTGTCTTTATTGTAATGGACTTTACTCAGAATCTAAGGAATCATGGATTCAGTGCAAAAATTGTAAGGTATGGTCCCATGATTCCTGTGCAGGTATAGACAAAGATTATTCCGACGAATACTTTTTGTGTGATTATTGTGAAAAGTACTTTATTACATTGTTCACGTAATCTAATGTTTCACATAAAATTTTTATTTTTGTTACGTTTTTAAACATCTATCATAAATCATAATTAATGTTATCGTTTATTTGCTTAACATGAAAAAAATATATAGATTAATTCAAAATTCGTTAAATAATATATAACTTTTATATTTTTCAACTATTATTTCTTTTCACCCAAAAAAAAATTTTCAATTTTTAAGATAGTCGATAATTTTGTTTTCTTTTGAGAATTTTTCAATTTTGTCGAATATCAATTTTCTTCAAACCTTTTTGATGGTTTATTTTACCCCGGATGTAGTACATCGGCCTAAAAGTGGATGAATACATCAAATTTATTATAATTTGAAGAAAAACAAAACAAATTCTGTCCTAATTTTGGAAGGTAGTCCATTATTGGGGATCGGCCTGAAATAGTATTGCGGATCGACCTAAAAATGAGTCAATACATCAAATTTACGATAATTTGACGAGAAACCAAAAAAAATTTTTCACTAATTTTTTTAGGGAGGCCGTTGTACCCCACCCTTCTTTGTACATGCAATTTACCGTTTTTCAAATAAACGCTATTCCAGTAAAAATACTGATGATATTCCAGAGATTAGGTTGACATGAATTATCGAGTCCAGGAAATTGAGGGTGAATATCTGCGGGCAAACAGGTCTTGGGGGTTGTTTTTTTCTTTCCCTCTACAATCTGTGAAGTCTATATATCTTCCGCTGGGGAAATGTGGCATCGGAGAATTCCATCTCGTTGTTCGCTGAACGAGAATTTCTGAATTCCATGCGGACATCACGAGTGACCTCGCACTAGTGCACATTCCTCCGAGCAGATTCTTCCATCTTTTATTACACGCGAAGCGACGTTCGTGGGACCCAAAGATTCTGATGCCATCAAAACTTTACTTTCTTCGTGTATCCCACCGTCTCCTCGACTTTATGGACTCACCAAAGGCCTTAATGCGGTACTTGGATGACTTTTTATCAAATATATAATAATGGCAGTTTCCGAAGATCCTGAAGAAAAATTCCCCGTACGCTTTAGAAAAAAATAAATTCGAAAGAGTGAAAGACATTTTTGTAACTTCATTTTTTTATTTTTTTTTAAATGGAAGTTTTTTATCCAATCCTTTAATCCATTCAAGCAATGTAATGTCAAATAAGGGAATTGATGTCAAATATTTTTCATTAAAAAATATCAATTTTTTCACTTTTTGTATATTTGCTGTTAATGTTTTGCTTGTCTCGTTCAAATCTGTGAGTTCTTTAGTTCAGAATATTAGAATTGGGTCGAATAGTTGATATCTGCAACTCAATCATCTCATTCAAACTCTTCTTTGTAAATTTATATTAATCAGTATTTTAGGACAATTTGCCCTCAAACAGTTATTAATTTGCAAATCATTGTACAGTTGTATATGGGTCATTCCATGTCATATCGACCAATAGTTGGAATCGACCCCTTCCAATTTCAATGAAATTTGGTCAGAAGTTTTCTTTTAGCATAAAATGAAGTTCTACCAAAGGAAAAAAATTTGTTTCCAAAAATTTAAAATTTCACAAATTTTTTTCAATTTTTCAAGTTTATTTTTCAAATATCGCGAAAACTATTATAGTTACGAAAAAATCGTTCTTGGTTCGTCTTGAAGAGTGTATTTGGAGCTACGGAAAATAAATATTCCGCAAAAAATGATGAATTTGGAGAATTTTGAAGATTTCAAAATCGTGAAAATCCACGATCAACTTTAAATTCTTGGTTCAATTTTTTGTATATAATACCGTGTACTGATCTTAAAAGATCCAGATATTTTCAGAAAGTTTTTTTTTCAAATATGGATTTTTTACTTTTGGTAAAAAAATTTTTTTTTTGTTTCTACCTCTCAGTTGAGCAATCATGTAATTTTGCAATTTTTAGCAGTAAAAGTTTTGTAATTGCTCAACTTTACTTAACTTAGAGGTAAACAAAAAATGTACCCAATGTTCAGCAATAATGTAATTTTGTAATTTTGAGCAGTAAAAGTTTCATGATTGCTTTACTTAACTTAGAGATGGAAAAAAAATTTTTTTTTTACAAAAATTCAAAAGTTAATATTTTTGAAAAAAAAGAACACCTTTCTGATAATTTCAGGATATTTTGTGATCAGTACAAGGTATTATATAAAAAAAATTTAACCAAACATTTGATGTTGATCGTCGATTTTCACGATTTTAAAAAATTCAAAATTCTCTATATTCATCATTTTTCAAAATTTTGTTTTGGATTATTTTTTTTTCTTCGTAGTCCCAAGTACACTCTCTAAGACGGATCAGAATGATTTTTTCGCAACTGTAATAGTTTTCGAGATTAAAAAAAAACTTGAAAAATTGGTGAAATTTTGAATTTTGCATAACTATCGAAAAAAACATTTTTAATTTTTTTCCTCTGATAGAACTTTGTTTTATGATAAAAGAAAACTTCCGACCAAATTTCATGGAAATTGAAAGGGGTCGATCCCAACATTGGTCGATTTGACATGGAATGATCCATATTATGGAGTATTTTCACGCTGAAGAATATTTTTTTGCAAAATTGTCTTCAACGAAAACATTACTCCGGTATCTTGCGCAAAATAAATGAAAAGTTTCAAGAATCTTCCGTGGTACGGTAATATTTCGTCAATTTTTCTCTCTGGCTTCGTGGTCGCCCGAACAGTTCTACCTTACTCGTCCTCTCACGAATAGTCATGCACGGTAGATAAGAAGAATATACATCGCTATATTCGGTGGCGAGGTGACTGAGCGTGCACCGCCAGGAAACTCTGCGTTACTCTCTCCACCGTCTCGCTCTTTCTCTCTCTCTCTCTCTCTCTCTCTCTCTCTCTCATTCTCTCTCTCTCTCTCTCTCTCTCTCTCTCTCTCTCTCTCTCTTCATCCGTCCTTCTAGTTCTGCAGACGTGTACGATAAAGTTTCCAAAAGCCGCGAGCGTGCACCATGTGCACATAGCCCATGCACGCGAGTACATACATGAGCTCATGTATGCCCACAACGACGTTCAAACCGTACTGGGGGGAATGTGAGTACTATAGAAGTTGGCTCTCACTCTTTGGACTCTCACGAAAGTGGATGTCGGCGAAAATCGGCGGCTAGAGAGCTCGCCTATGTACGTAGTCCATCCACTCTTCCCCCCCCCCGTCGCTTCTTTCACTGGGAACATCCAGGGTCACGGAAAGAGTGGCAAAAGAGAAAACTCACTCCGTCTGGACCTGGGAACAGTGCGGAGACAACTCTGTCTGAGGTCTGGAGGAATTCCCAAATAGATCGTGTGATGATGTGTCCAGAGGTAGAATATACCAAGTCTTTTTTCGGAGAAAACTTTGGAACCATACACGGTTCTCCGTTTTATACTGTACATACTGTGTAGTCTTATCTCCGTGGAATAGGGGTAACATTGCAGAGTGATTGACCCACTTGAATCGTGGTTAAGCCATGAAAAAGTTCAGTCTCTAACCAGAGTAGAATTAACCGTTTCAGCTAAATGGACTCAAACAACCGATTATTGAATTCTTGACGATGCAGCGTTGTTTGTAGTAGAATAAAACAAGTCGAAGGGTACCTTGACCTGCTCGGGAAATTTAGTATTCGACACGGAAAACAGTCCGAAATGGGCGACGCCAGTGATCACTATTAAAATGAACCGAGAGGTCAGGGATTGTCAAGTCCAACTCCAATATTAATGGACACAGTACTTTTCACTGTTGCTCGCAGTAAAAATCTCCAGATGCAAATTCATAGAGTACTCTATTAATTTTTACTGGCAGCTCCGCGTGAGAAATCACTGGATTCACTTGGAATAGTACTGGACTAATCCACGAATTACTGGACTTTTTGTCCGTATACTGAACACATTGCATCCAGATCATTTTAAGCTTCTGCCATTCCCCGTGCGTAAAAATTCTAGGGAAGCCCCGACTTAAGTCGGGACCTTGTCGGGCTTGAACGTGGATGCCCTGTCAGGATTCGCCCTTACACCGCCAGGTTGGGCCCCAACAGGGCAATGCCAAGGTTGCCAGGCCTATTTACAACATGGCTGACCTAAGGCAACCCGTTGAGGACCTTGTCGGGCTTAAACGTGGATGCCCTGTCATGAATTGACATAACACCGCCAGGTTGGGCCCCGACGTGGCAGTGCCAAGGTTTTCAGGCCTACTTACAATATGGCTGACTTCAGGCAACCCGTTGAGGACCTTGTCGGGCTTAAATGTGCATGCCCTGTCATGAATTGCCATAACACCGCCAGGTTGGGCCGTGATAGGGTAATGCCAAGGTTGGTAGGCTTACTTACAATATGGCTGACCTAAGGCAACCCGTTGAGGACCTTGTCGGGCTTCGATCGGGCAACCCATATTTAAAGAAGTCGGTATAATTACAACAGAACCAAATCGGGCCCAAATAGGGCGAAAGTATCGGAGCCCTAATTATTTCATACATGGCACTGACGAGGCAACCCTTTGGGGGCCTAATTGGGCTTAATGGGGAGTTAGTTCCGAGACTTGCCATGAGATGTTGCATAGGGCGTGCGCTCTTTCCCATACTGAATATGCAAATAGTATGCTTATGTAGTCGAAGTGGGAGCACGGGTTGTATTCGACACCACTGAGTCAGGCCTCTCAGGAGGTCACGCCTCGAGGGTAGTCATACCCGCAAGATTTCTACGAAATCTTCTGCTTCATACTATTAAAATAATTCAATTTTACAATCTACACGTATAGCGATACTACGTACGTACAAGGGCCCTGATAGGGCTTGACCATGGGCTTGTCGTGGATTCGACCTGGCAGACGTGAGGCAGTTGTAAAGGCCCTCATTTGGCTATCTTCTAAGGTCCTTGTCGAAAAAGCGTGACCGCCCATTCAGGGGCCCTATTGGACTTCCAGTCAAGAGCCCGAAGTAAGTTAGGGAAAACCGATCGGGGCCTAGTCGGGACCTTAATCAAATTTACGCACGGGTCTCCGCAATTGATATTTGGTTGAGTTCTAGACTAAATTAGTCAGGCAAAGACGATAAACCTTTGGCTGGTGGGTCTTCGCTCTATGATTGACGCTTAAGAAGAATGATGATAAAAATATATCTGGGTTATGTTCGTGCTGTATCATTATAGCCAAGTACAATGTGGCCCACGAGAGGCGACTGTAGTGACGGTTCTGCGGTATCTTTTGTCGGCAAGTACACATAACGGTAGATGATACCGGGCATGATGAGAGACCGTCGACTTGGGCAACTTTGTTTCGCTACGAGTACGGCTGTCTTTCATCTTCGCGAATGACGGAGTATCACAAGTCGGGATTCTTCACTCTTACCTTGGCTGTATATACTGTCGAGATATAACCATGGGTATCCGACATTTCGTCGTTTTGGTGTCCCGGTCCTCTTCTGGAAAACGCTTTGTCCCTCGTTCTTCCAAAGTGAAAAAGCACACGGCTTACGGAGACCAGCGAACATCCTTTTTCTCCACACATAGAGATACGCCTCGAGAAATCACCCGGGCTTAAACGCGTCCGGCAGATTGTTCCTACCCGCGGTTGAGAGACAGCGGCAACGGGAGAAATGTGTCGGTGGTTTTTTATCGTCTGGTGATAGTGGACAAAGCTGGTATTTTTACTGGACAATGTACCGCGACAAAGCCAAGTCTCTAAGCTGGGGCTCGGTCTCTTCAATCTTCTGCAGCTGCATCACTTTTTATCCCAGATTATATTTAGTGTTGGTGTCGAGCAATTTTTTGCACAATTTCATTTTTATACAAAGTAACAACGAACAATTATTCCTATTGAAAAGGTTCCATAGCGCTCGTCGTCGAGATGAGATTTAAGAAAATATTGAAATGACGACTCAACGAAGATCGAACTGAAGTCAGCTGTATTATATATCGTCTAGAACGCCAATAAATGGCTGTATGAAATCTCTCCATATTCCGAAGAGATGACGAGTAGAAACCGGAAATTAAACGGCTTCTCACACGTCGAGTGACTTAACGAAAATCGAATGGTGAAATGAACGGAAAAAAAGTCAAACGCATTCGAAGATGGAACGACGGAGGAGAGCAAAGAGCTTGGGACTCCGAGTGGATTCGAAGTGGAAATACCCGGGGCGTTTTGTGCTTTAGTTTTCGAGTTGAGAATTGCATGTCCCAACGCTGAATCCACTGAGAACGAACATGAAGAGAGTCGTGGGAAGAGAGCGGAAAATAGAGTGAGGGAGGCAGTAAGTAGAAAACAAGAACGACGACGAAGATGTCTTCAGACGCACTTCTTGGTCCTTGGAGGTTTCGTAAAAAATAATGACCATGGTGGCCAGTACTTCCATAGACTCGAACCACCTTAAAGTTTTTAATTGGCCTGCGATGAGTCGAGGCGTTTTTTTCCTTCAGTGTCATAAACCGTATCGTATGCCTCAAATGTAACGGAAAAAAACGCCAATGTACCAGGTCCAAGCACGTAGTTACATACGATACTTTCCCAGTCGTAATTCCAACAAAACAATAAAAGTTTATTCGCTAGGAAATAGACGAGTCCATCGCAGACAAAGAAGGGGGGTGGTAAAGACTCGGGGCAATTTTGATTTAACGATCTGTTGAATAATGTTTTGGCGTTAACGTCATTCGTGGCTAGTTTGATGCCCTCTGACTGATAAACCGATTATCGAGGCTGATCTTTACCACTGGACGGAAGCATCCGACTAACGATCCGCATATCGAGGGTATCAAACATTCGTGTTCAATGTCCCAGTTAGTAGCGGAGAACCAATACTTTATTGCAGATAAATAAAATCCATCCCGTTTACTTCCTGTTCGTTTCTCTTCTTCCCTTTTTTGCAGCCATTTTCTTCCTCTTCGTAACGCGGTTCTTCTCAGTCACTTGATCTGTATACAGGGTGATTCTCCCGAAATACTCATTTTCGAGGGTACACATTTTTTTTAAAAATAATCATTTTGACCTCTAAAAGTGTTGATGACCTCAGTGTAAGGTATTTAAGCGTCAATACCACTTGGACAAGCTGGTTTTTATATTTTGCGGGATTTATCGCACTTTAAAGAAATTTTAGTGCGAGAGGAGTAAATCCGAAGGCAGAGAAACGATGCAAACCTTTTGCTATAACGTTTTTTATTAGCTTATTTCAGTATTTTCAGTTTTGTCAGAATACTTAATATTGGAACACTTACAGGCGGTTGTAATAAAAAATGAAACGCAAATACAAACTGACTATCTTACTTCCTTGCACAAACACATCAAGTGACGCAACATTTAATTTTAACGCTTCATAATGGCATGCCACTAACCTGGAGGAATTGTTTTTATTCAAACCCATTTTTATTCGTCACTCAAACCCGGTTTGAGTAATTCCTCTGGCAGAATCGTCATTCCTCTGGATCTGATCCAGAAGAATGATGCAGAGAAATGATGCGAGATGAATGGCGATTTTGATGGTTTTTAGGTAGTAATATGACATGCGAGTTGTTTTTAACTTCAAAACGAAGCGATGAACTCGTGCTCAATAGTTTGCATTAAAAATAAAAACCAAGATTCGATATAGCCACAAATATGTAATTGGCACTTGCCAGAGGAATGACGCTCCAGCTTGTGACATATGCTTGAGCCACATTGTTTTGAGAAAAAAATTCAAAAACATCGAAAATGAAACTTTGACAAATTGTCAGCTCGGTTAATTAGATCTGAAAGAGACTACTTTCGATCGCCCGAACAATTACCGTTATCTATTGCGCTAATATCGACTCATATTCATCGGCTCAGCGGAATGATGGTAAAACAGGTTACAAGATTGTCGATTTTTATTGAGATATATCTGTGGTCATTATTTTTTTTTCAGGAGGAGCTTGTAACTAGCGTTCAGTTTCAGAAAATATTTTTTATTTGCAGTTTTCTAAATTTCGAGTATTTTTCAGACCGTTACAATACGGGAAGATGCAAGGTTACAGGTCAGAGAAATGATTTTTAGGGGTCAAACACAAGACAAAAACGATTGAAATATTTTTTTAAAAATCTGTTCCGACACTTTTTTTCAAAACATTATGATCTAATATATTCTGATGAAAAAATCTAAGAAATTGGAGGGATTATTGAAAATCAACTAGGTTACAGCGAAAATGAGTAGGGGGAAGTCCCCCTAACGCCGGACGGCACCTAGTACCGAACACTGTTGATATAAGCCAAACTAGAGAGCAACGACAATAGTTCTCGTGCGTAGTTCAAACAGTGGCCACAGTGGTAACGGTGGCGCTTGAGAGCTAGCTGCAGTGCGCATGCGCGCGTTATTGAGAGTTGATTTTCGTTGGAGCCGATGAATATTTCGTGTCAGCCGTAATTTTCACACATTCATTGTTTAAAAAATAGGGGTTTTGCAGCCCCGTTTTTTGTTATTTAATCTTGCATGTTGAGTCCCCAGTTCCGGACACTCGATTTTTCTCCAGTACCGGACGCCATTTTCTTTTCGTTATTGGAATATTTATGAAAAAATGTTGTTTTTGTTGTGGTGGTATTTCACTATGACAAATCGGTTAAAAATAATGACGAAAGGAAAATGGCCCGAGGAAAATATGAAAAAGCCTCGATGACAATAATGACTAGATCCAGTGCGGTAATTGTAAGCAATGGGCTCCTAAGGCGTGCGCAGATATTCCGGAGTGTACCGATGAATGTATTTGCGACCATTGCAAAATTTAACCATTTTTTATCCATTTTTTAAAATAATATTCATAGTGTCCGGTTCTAGGTGCCACTTTTCGGACTCGACCATTTTAACTATTAAATTCAAAAACATATTTTTCTTAGATTAACGTTTTTTTAAAATCTGCACTATCATTAACACACCAAAGAATACTCCAAAGTTTGTGAAAAAAATATAAAAAACCGAAGTTCTTATATATATAATAGTTTGATTAATGAATAACCTTGAGTGTCCGGTACTGGGGGACTTCCCCCTATATCTGGAGAATCACCCATACACGTATACATTTGGGTACTCGGTATACCTGTAACGTTGTCATGGAGAAGATCTCTTCAGACGGTGCACCCTTTGTACCCCTTTGGGGGATGGAAGAACGTAAATATAAGAGAAGGTGGGTTACAGATGAGCTATAGCTACGAGAGAGATATCATCTGGGTACGCGTTGCGAAAGTCAGTCAACGGGATCCGGGCAGTAAATTCGCGCAACAAACTGCCTCTCGTCCCCGATTCTCGGGCGCAGATAAGATCCTTGATGTTGGTAGAAGGACGAGAGAGAGCTTTGGGGCGAGATGAGAGGATGATGGGAGAAAGTGCGGAGAGAATAGACCAACTATTTCTTTTCCACTTTCTTTCATCTCAACTTTTCGTTCCCCAGGACAAAGAAGGTCCTTCTATCCCTCGTGCTGCTGCTTTTACATCTTTTGCCCCTCGTCCGCATCTTCGGAGCGTTGAGTGGAGCCGGATAGGGCCGCTCATTCTCATTCCTTCTCTCACCGTCGGGTTTCTACTTTCTCGAATGGTTCCTCAGGAACTGCTATCGACGCTTCGTACATCGTTGAAGCCTTGAAGACTTTTAGGGCTTCGGATTCCTTCTCATTCCCTTCAGCTCTTCTTCATCCTCGATGTGTATTTGTGCAGACTCGATAGACACCCTACTCGAAAGATGAAGGTCCGTTATTTTCTACAGACTTTTTGGCATCTTGAGTTCCATTTTATGGTACTTCACCCAGGTTTCAAGCTGTAGGCATGCGTTGCTGATTCTTCCTTCGTGGTACTCAGTTGTCCGCATTGTTCAACGTCAGCACGTGGATTTTAATGTTGGCGAGGCCCATTCGATCGATATCGCGCAGCTTTAGGGCAAATTTGTCATGTGACAACATTATCAGTACAAACATAAGTCCGCCATACTTCCCACAGAGGTTTCAATCTTCCAATATTTGCTGGTGGACAGATTAAACAGGATCTTAGCCTCAATCGATTAAGGCCTTAGGTACTTCTAGCCACGCCGGAAATGTGTTTCTAGAGAGAATTAATTTAGCAGAGATAACAGTAGAAATAACTTAAAATGAATATTGCACATCTTTTATAGGTATTTCGAGTATTGAAAAATATTTGTTTGCTCAATTTTTACAATAATTGCTCGGTGATAAATGACGTCATTCACAGCTTTGAAAAAAACGTGACTTTATTAGCATCATATCGATCTTCGGTAAATGTTGATCGATTTGAAAAAATCAGAAAGATTATTGTAATGCAAGCTTGTTGTTGTAGTTTATCGAGTCAAATATTTAATTTAGAAAAATTACACAATTTGTAGCAGTTTAGGGAAACACATGCGTTTCGCGTCAAAAATTTTACAATTTTATTATTTATAGAAAATGTTTGAATCAAAATTGGAAAGAAAAAGTGTTGACCATAATTGGGTCTCTGTCAGCTTGACATCAAACTAGCGGAGAACTTTTCAAATTCAATTTCTGAGAAAACGAAAAGAGCACTAACTTTTCCAATTGGGCACGAAATTACCAACTATAAAAATCACCTAATTCTGATACAATTTAAATTCATTTTTGACACTTGCATATTATACTTTTACTCAGGACATACAATGACAAACTACCTATGTAGGGATAGTGTTCCGTCCCATAAGAGCGACGGATTATTTTTCTGTGTGTAATATTTCTACTTTAATTTTTACCTCTATAGTGATACTTAATATTATTCTCATATTTCAAAACTTATTATGTAGCAGATGTTTCTCGAATAAAAATAGCAATAACCGGACTTTCCCTTAATCCTGCTAATCTCAAGAAACGCTGCAATCAGTCATTTCTAATCTTTTTCCCATAATCAACTATTTCTGTCCTTCGCCTCGGTTTTCAAAAGAACCAAAAATAAAGGTAACACATTTTTCATCATTCACAATTTCCTCTTTCGGCTTTTCCACGAGTGAAATTTCCCACTTTCTTAATCCATCCTTTTTCTTCCATTCAAAAAGTATTCGTATTTTTCTCAATATTCATTTTCTAATCCTCAATTCTAGCATCGCTCTGTCCTCTTCCTGTTTATTATCCATTCCATATTCCTCAATTTCACGAGACAGCGAGCGAGCATTTTTAATCCTTTTTATTACCCTCTGACCCTTTTTTGTCCGCGCTCCGCGGTCAGCCTCCGGTGTCCCTTGTGGTGGGCGTCATCGCGAAAAATCATTTCCGTATTTTACCGCATTTTCCACCAATCGGAAAACTCTTCCTTCTTTCCTTCTATTTTTCTTCCTACCCTTAATTTCCTTAACCAATTACATTCCTTCACTTTACACTGCGATCTCGATAATCGGAATCCGTCGGGACCGCCTCTTGCAAGAAGTGGGGTTGCGCACATTGCACAGAACCGTCTCTGCGCCGCTGGTGACAGACGGCGGCCTGCCGCGATTGGCTTGGCGCTTCTCCCACTACGCTGCAATTGCAACGATCGAGGTACCGATTATCGAGGTCGCAGTGTAGTTTGTGCCACTCCTCAACGTTAACGAGGAGCGCTCAAAAATATCAATATCGAAGACTGATGCTTCGATCGGCACCCGTTCAGACTCAACAACTTGAGTCGTCTCATCGATTTCAAACTTAATACAACCCTCTTAAATATTTCGTCTATGCTCCGTTGATCTGTCTAAGATTCATCGGACTTAGAATAACTGCGTTGAACTCTGCAACTCGCCCGATAGTTGCAAGTCATTGTCAGTCATATTTAAATGCGCTATTCATAACAAAAAACATTTCAACTTTCAAAACATTCATCGTTTAATTTGTAATTTGATATTATCATTGTATTTTTTGTTATTAAATATATTATTCTTTTTTGAAATAGTTGTTTTTCATTAATTTGAGAAACAGCAGTTTGCGCCTGTTTTGGTGTCGTTTTTTATCTTTCAACGGTGTCAGGATTTACGACCCTGGCTGACTCTAATCTATAAGAGTCGCATCGAAGTCCGCGCAGCGTACAGATTGCCAACAAACATATTGGAACCTTGAATTTCATTTCTACTTCCACAAGTAGATCTGACAGGAGGTGATGAAAAAAAAAATCGATTCGATGGTTGTTTCAATCTGTCGAACAAAATTCATATCCATAGATTGCTTTCAATCGTTGATGTTGGTACGTATGAAAGCGTGTATCAACTTTACCTATATTTGAGTCATTCCATGTCAAATGGACCAATAGTTGGAACCGACCCCTTCCAATTTTGATAAAATATGGTCAGAAGTTTTCCTTTATCATAAAACGAACTTCTACGAAAGGAAAAAAATTATTATTTTTTTTTCGAAAGTTATGCAAAGTTCCAAATTCCACCGTTTTTTCAATTTTTCAAGTTTATTTTTCAAATATCTCGAAAACTATTATATTAACGTAAAAAACACTCTGAGTTCGTTTTAAACAGTATACTTGGGGGTACGAAAAAAAAACATTTCGAAAAAAATGATTAAAAAGTGATGAACTTGGAGAATTTTGAATTTTTAAAAATCGTACAAATCCACGATCAACATTAAATTTTTTATTCGATTTTTTTTATATAATACCTTGTACTGATCTTAGAAGATCCTGAAATTTTGAGAATGACGTTTTTTCAAAAATATGGATTTTTGAATTTTGGTAAAAAAAAATTTTTTTTACCTCCAAGTTAAGTAGAGTTGAGCAATCATGTATTTTTGTAATTTTGAGCAGTAAAAATTACATGATTGTTCAACTTTACTTAACTTAGAGGCTTTACTTAACTTTTTGAAATACAAAAAACGCAATTCTGAAAATTTCTGGATCTTTTAAGATCAGTACAAGAGGTATTGCATAAAAAAAAATTGAACCAAAAATTTGATGTTGATCGTGGATTTTCACGATTTTTCAAAATTAAAAACTCTATATTGATTATTTTTCAATTTTTTTTTCGGAATATTTTTTTTCGTAGCCCCAAGTATACTCTTCAAGACGAACCCATAACGATTAAAGAATTGAAAAAATGGTGAAATTTGGAATTTTGCATAACTTTCGAAAAAAAAATTTAATTTTTTTTCGTCGATAGAACTTTGTTTTAAAAGAAAAGAAAATTTATGACCAAATTTTATCGAAATTGAAAGGGGTCGATTCCAACTATTGGTCGATTTAACATGAAATGACCGGTATATAAATATATATACATTTATATAATAGGGATATATATGCCCCGCTATATTCGTGACATTGGCGCGTAATACTTTTCATCTGAATGTACGCTAGGATGTTTTGCCCATCCACGTATGTAGACGCGAAACGTTTTCATTTTGATCTGACTCTTGCGTTATCTCTCCGCGCTATGTGCTACATATATATATATTAGGGTGGTTCAAATAAAATGACTTTTTTTTTTCCTCGATATAGTGAAAAATGTATTTTTCGGCATCTCAAAAAACTCCTCTGCAAGTATTAGCCCTTCATATTTAAATTAAGAGGTCCCTCATCGCAAATTTTTATTTTCCCATTCAAATAACATAGGAAATTTTTTTTTCAACTTTGGAATTTTATTAGACCTTAACCTTGAGGTTAGGAGAGTTTTTTTTAGCAAATTTTTGTAGAACATTTGATGCTCTACAAAAAAGCTCTCTTGTGTCTAATCGATGAAACTAACTGTTCCAAAAATATCTGTCATAATAATCACTAATGATCACCGATTATTTTTTGAACGGTTAGTTTTATCGATTAGACACAGGAAAACTTTTTTGTAGAGCATCAAATGTTCTACAAAAAAGTGCTGAAAAAAATTCCCAACCTCAACGGTCTAATGAAATGACAAAGTTAAAAAAAAATTTCCTATGTTATTTAAGTGGGAAACCAAAATTTGCAATGACCGACCTCTTAATTTAAATATGAAGGGCTGATACTTGCAGAGAGTTTTTTTGAGATGCCCAACAATACATCTTGCATTATATCGAGGAAAAAAAAATTAGTCATTTTATTTGACACACCCTAATACTCATATGTATGTACGGTTCTATATATAATGCAAGACTTTATGCATATGAATGAAGGTTTATGCGAGAGCCAGAGCCAAGATCCGGTGTGTATATGTGCCGTATTGAATTCTGCACACTGAGCGGGCGTGAGCGTCGCGGACAGCGGCAAAGGGGTTGTCAGCGGGGATGGAAAGAGAGCGCATAAGGGATGTATATGTCGTGAGGATTCAACGCTGCCGGTCCTCTTGAATGGTTCCTTCTGCGTGAGCTCTAGCGTATGGCGCTTGAAATATACAAACGTTCTTCCTATATACATGTTTATAATATAAATGTTGGTCCCTGTATATCGAGTGAGCGAGAGGCATGGACCAGAATCGAAGATATTTTTTCCGATTCGCGATTGCTCGAACGTGCATCCACTTCGAATGGACACTGTGAAATATAGTTGCAGGGGATTACGGAAACGGTGAAGAAAGAAAAAAAAACGGATAAGCCTGAAAAGTGAAAACGAGAAAAATAAAATCAACAGCGTTGAAAAATTCGCGAAGGCCCTGGATTTTGTCGATACGAGAACGAAGCCGTTTTGAAAATACTTTTCAGAAAACATTAAGGCGGTATTCTGGTCTAGAGACATACATTTTGAACGCGTTTTACCGAGCTCGGTAAAAAAAAATATTTTTACTACTCTTTTTTTTAACAACATATTTTTATTCATATTTTGATAATGAACGAAAAAAAAATCGGAAAAATGAAAATTGAATAAGTGTTAAGCAGGTAAAGTTGAAGCTAAAAAAAAGCGTGTGCTCGCTGACACGATTTTGTAACCTTCCTAGTCATTCTATACAAAATTAAAAAAAAAAGATTCTTTATTAGTAAGAATGTCGTTATAGCCCTTACCTCAGAAGAAACTGAAAAAAAAAATTAATAGTAAAAAATTTTCAATAGTAAAAAAAATAATTCAATGGTAAAAAATAGTAAAAAAAAAATAATGTTGATAGAAAAGTAGTAGGGATTGGTAATATTGGTAAATATTCAATAGGTAAATTCAATAGTAAAAAATAGTAAAAAAAAAATGTTCATACAAAAGTGGTAGGGATTTGGCAATATTGGTAAAAAATTTGAAGTAAATCGGTTAAGTAGAACTTGAGATATCATGTCAGCTGTGTTGAGAAATGCAGTTTTGAGAAAAACGTCTATAGTCCGATTTGCTTCGACGTGACGTGCGAAGTTGCTGCGTCATTAAAATAGCTATAACTCCGTAAATTATAAGAATTAAAGAATTTCCTTTCAAAGATATATTCTTAAAGGTCTAAACTCTAAAAATATGCAAAAAAAATTGATTTTTTCAAAATTCTAGACCAGAATACTCCCTTAAAGATGTATTGCCTATACAGTCCCAGCCAAAAATTGTATTTGATTAGAATTTTCGTACTTCATGATGCAATAAAAATCTGAAAAAATTCAGCAACATTTGGCTTGTCATAAACAACAATTAGCACTAATAATATCGCCCAAAAGTTATTAACAAATTGTTTAAATAAATAATCAGTCAACAATTTTTCAGTAAGTTTTTTTTTGTTCTTAAACAAATCGGATGCGTTAATTTTTTAACGTGAACGCATATGAATTTTTTCAGAATTTTCTCTCTATTTTGAAATTCCCGTTTTGAAATTTTCAGAATGACTGTGTTTATGTAGTTTTTAGCCTAGTGTCTTTGAAACTTTTCAAAACTGACGATGAATCTGTATGCAAAAACATATACAAAATTGGCAATTCTTTGTTTGTATTTCAGAAAGTTTTTTATAATAATGTTTCGAAATATAGAGAAAATTCTGAAAAAAATCATATGCGTTCAGAAAAATTAACGCATTCGATGTGTTTAAGAAAATGAAACAACTTACCGAAAAATTGTGAAATAATTATTTGTTTGAACAATTTACTGATAACTTTTGGGCAATATTATTATTGATGATTGTTGTTAATGGCATGCCTAATGTTGCTGAGTTTTTTTAGATTTTTATTGTATCACGAAGTACGGAAATTTCAATCAGCTAGAATTTTTGGCTGAGACTGTACAGGTAATACATCCTTAAGAGGAACTTTGTTCTTCTTTGAAGGAGCCGATTAACTTTGGAAGTTTTGCTCTTGGAATAATTTTGCATGTTTCAAATGGTATCGATAATCTTAAGGTGCTATACAAGTGTAACCCATGAAAAATTAGGCGATTTTCGGGAATTTGTTTAAAAGAAAGTACTCGATAGAATGTTTTGAAGTTTTTTTGGACATAATAAGGTATATTTTCAGCTATATTTTAAGATTTTTTTTTTACAAATATATTGAAAAATAACGGAGTTACGTGCTGTCTTCGGAGGTGCCAAAAAAAAAAGTTCCTCAACTGCTGACATGATTCCGGCCGAATGAGTAACTGAAACAAAAAAATTCAAAAAGGTTATTAAAGTTGAAGGTATTTCCTATACAATAACCTAAAATTTTTGAAAAATATCAAAAATTAACAAAATGGCGTAGTTCTGAAAAAATTGTCGTTTTTTGGGGTTAAAAAATGGTCGTTTTTTTAATGCCAAATTGACAATTTTCAACTCAGTTTCAATGTGAAGTCGATCGGTCAATTTCTCTTTGAGTTATGATGTCAGCAATTTTGAAAAATGTCATTTGGAGAAAAGGGCGTTTAAAGTTTCAACTATATCGATCTTTTGAGGACGCCACGTGACGTATCCCCGCCTGCTTGATTCGGCTGTCATCTCTTTGAACTGCATATTCTTCCGCAATAGGGCCGACAATCACGCCCATTACATCCATCATTTTTAAAATACTATAAAAACCATCATTAAATATTGAAACTGCTAGGAAATTAGCGAGCTCAATCGTTTTCATCCCGCTGTGAAGATGCTTTGGAGCGAAGGGCCATAGCAACCCATTATAACTTTCGTTGTTGTTTTGTGCACTGTAAGAAATGTTATTAAATTTAATATACAAAAGTATATTAAATTTTAAAAATAAGTATATGAAATCGAAATTAATATACAAGGGATTAGAAAATTAACAATTTCATCTTAAATTTAATATTTGTATATTAAAATTAAAAGAGTAAGCATTGAAAATTAATATACCCGTATATGAAAATAGTTTTTGTATACTTTTTCGCAATTTTCAAATACATTATTGAAAATTAAAACACTTATTTCTTAAAATTGCAATCAACCATTGAAATTTTTTTTCAATGTTGTAATGAAATTTAATATACAGTATAGGGAATTTCACTAACAAGTATACGAACTCGAAATTAATATACATGGTATTGGAAAATTAACAATTTCATCTTAAATTTAATATTTGGATATTAAAATTAAAAGATGAACGTTGAAAAGTCAAATCCCCGTATATTAAAATGGTTTCTATATGCTTTTTCGCATTTTTAAGATACGTTATTGGAAATTAATACACTTATTTTCCAAAATTACAATCAATGTCAGCGGCCGTGCTAGTTGACGCATCCACCACTATGCGTCGCATGCGCTCGGACCTCTGTGCCCAAGCGAAATAGGCGTATGACGGTGTGATATACCGGACGGCCAGCGTGCCCAATATACTTACCTGGCGCAGAGGTTATACCGTGATGATTAAGGCGGTCCCTCCAGGGCGAAGCTCTTCCATTGCACTTTCGGTCGAGCTGACCCTTGCGAATATCCCTAATGTGGATATCTCGGGCGTACAATTTTAGTTGCACTGTAAGAAATTTTTGTATTAAATTTAATAAAAAAATATGAAGTTTTTATGCATATACAGGATACTAAATTTCATATACAATGTGTACAGTAATATTCCAGTATAAGTATATGAAAAATCAAATAATTTCTTTTAATTTTAATATACAAAAGAATATTAATTTTCATATCTTTTTTCATGATTCTGCTTTAAAAATCATACTATGTATTGGAATTTTAATATACGAACGTACATTAAAATTAATATATTGTATATGCATAAAAACTTCCTATTTTTTAAATTAAATTTAATACAAAAATTTTTTACAGTGTGTGTTTCCTCCTTTGCATCGCTCTAGCAATTCCCTTGAACTCAAATCCGTATAAATTGGTTTCAAAGCTTCCGTAACATCCTTATCAAGCGGTAAATAATCGTGTTTGAACTTTGATAAGTCCATTCCTCGAGCTTCCGCGCGACGATAGGAAGACCAGCTATTCTCATCAACGGGGCAATTTTGATGGTTTAGAACGCTGCCATTCAAAAACTTTTCAAGATACGACCTTGCCGCTTTCACAGGATATTTTTGAAAGTATAAACTATAGAATAAGCAAAAAAAATCGATTTTTGAAAGTGTCACACTGGTATAGCCCCTTAACGTTATACATCGCTGAATTCTCTGTTATTTCAGTGAAAATAAATTAAGATGGATTAATGATGCGTGACAAAAAAAATTCCTTCGCCCCATTGCATCGATGGTGCGATTAGGAAACTTTTACCCTTATATGTATTTATATATTAGTGTATATGTGTGTGTGTATCTGTTTGTACGGATACACATAGAAGTATATTGCTCATTCCTCTTTCACCGGGATTATGCCTTCTGTATACAAATCCTAGGATATCCTGCTGTGCGTTCCTCTATTTACTACCTTCCGTGCTCTCAATCCTCCGCAATGCGCAGCGAGACGATGCATCCTCGAACGAGGAATCGCTTTTACGTAAAATTCGTTGTGGCCTGCTGTACGAGCTTGAATTAATCCGAAAATCGGATTGGATGACGGGTATATATATAAATATGTATGGGACATTCCACGTCAAATCACGCGGTCATCGGCCTGACCCCCTCCGCTTTTGATGTCCAATGAATTGTGGGTTTCGTTTGGCCCAAAATATGACCTCAATTGTTTATAAATTTTTGTTTCATTTTTAAGAGATTGCCCGAGCTAAAAAATCATTAAATTGAGGGAAAGCATAAAAACTTTTTTCAAATTAATGAAATTTTTTTCACAGAAACTAGGGCCCAAAACAGATATTTTCGTCATAGTTCGATAATGGGCCAAAAATATTGCTATTTTTTTTTTTAATTTTTAATTGTGTTTGAATCATCTGTTTTATTTCAGGACGTCGAGGCTAATAAATTTTCGAAAAATGTTGACGTTTCACTTTTAAACCAACAAAAAAAAACAAGTTTCACTAGAAAAATATTTTTGTTGTTATTCTCACTACAGGAAACAATCAAAATAAGAAATTATAAAAAGAAAATAAATTAATTATATGAAATAAAACAATAAAATAGAAAAAAAAATAGTAATTATCTTTGACGTGGAATGCCCCATATACATAGAAAAGAGATGGCGCTGAAGAGTACAGCGATGGGTTGAAAAGAAAAAAAGAGGGTAAACTATAAAAAAATGTTCTACTCTCAATCCAATGTTATTTGGGATAAATCGATCTACCGACATTTCGGTTTTTTGCGATACACGAATTGTGGATATATTTCTCGTGCTAGCTACAATATTTCCCGATCTTTTGAACGAATATGTACTCAGAATCCATATTTGCGTATTCGTTTTCCGCTTGTACTTGTTGGCTCAGTTGAAAAAAAATAAATAACACTCGTTATTTCCGGAAATGAACATTTAGTCGTTTATTAGTTTTCAATGCGCATCGAATTTCAAGTGATATTTTTTTTTCGTGGATGTAAATCATTGTTGAAAATTTTTCAGTACATTTTACAGCTGTTTGACGAGTCTTCATTGTTTTTAGATAATATTTACATGCTTACACATTTACACATTCAGTATTATTTTGTCAAAAAATAAAATTATATTAATTCATATTATTAATATTAATAATATTAGTAATAAGGTCTTATTCTGTTATGAATATGACAGTGGCATATGATGAAATATAAATCCATCACCGAATCATGGCGATTGGACGCAGTTGAGTAGCGCAACACCAACTGTTCGGATATCGAGGCAAAGTGTTATTATCCCGTATGCAAAAGATTTATAATCGCTCAAACTAACTTCAGTTTAGTGTATATTCAATGAAGAATGTCGGTCAATTCTCGAAGTGTCACGACGAAGGACGTATCTCCCGCATGACGAACCATCGCTCGAAGATCGAGGTGAAGGCAGAAGCAATAATTTGCCACGTGAAATACCAGACCATCGCTCGATCAAACGTCCGAGAAATGTAACAATCGAAGCAAAAGTAAACGCCAGCTAGAGAGTCAAATGAGGAGAAATCACATGAAAATATCGTTAAAATCAGAGTTGGGCAAAGTACTTGAAAGTACTTCAAGTATCAAGTACAAAGTACCGTAGGTACATGAAGTACAAAGTACTTGTCACTTGCAAGTACTCGTCAAGACGAGTACTTGAAGTACAAGTACTTGAAAAATCAAGTACCAGTATCAAGTACTTTCCAAGTTTTCGGGTACGTCTCGTAAATTCTGGTACTTGGGTCATTCCATGTCAAATCGACTAAGAGTTGGAATGGACCACTTTCAATTTCGATGAAATTTAGTCAGAAGTTTTGTTTTATCATAAAACCAAGTTCTACCAAGGAAAAAAAATTAAAATTTTTTTTCAAAAGTTATGCAAAATTCAAAATTTAACCATTTTCCAAGTTTTTTTTCTAAATATCTTGAAAACTATGATAGTTATGAAAAATCGTTTGTTTCGTCTTGAAGAGTATACTTAGGGCTACAAAAAAAATATTCCGACAAAAAAATTTGAAAAATGATAAATTTGGAGAATTTTAAATTTTTTTGAATCGTGAAAATCCACAATCAACATCGAATTTTTTGTTCAATTTTTGAAACATAATACCTTGTACTGATTTGAAAAGATCCTGAAATTTTCAGAAAGATGTTTTTTTGTTTCGAAAATATGAATTTTTTTAAGTTAAGCAATCATGTAATTTTGTAATTTTGAGCAGTCAAAATTACATTATTGATCAACTTCACTTAACTTAGAGGTAAAAAAAAAAGTTTTACCAAAATTCAAAAATTCATATTTTTAAAACAAAAAAAAATCACATTTCTGAAAATTTCAGGATCTTTTAATATCAGTACAAGGTGTTATATAAAAAAAATAAAACCAGAAATTTAATGTTGATCGTGGATTTTCACGATTTTAAAAAGTTCACAATTCTTCAATTCATCATATTTCAAAACCTTGTTTTGGAATTTTTTTTTTTCGTAGCCCCAAGTATACTCTTGAAGCCGAACAGAGAACGATTTTTTCGTAACTATAATAGTTTTCGAAATATGTAAAAAAAAAACTTTGAAAAATGGTAAAATTTTGAATTTTCGAAAAAATAATTTAATTTTTTTCCTTTGTTAGAACTTTGTTTTATGATAAAAGAAAACTTCTGACCAAATTTCATCGAAATTGAAAGGGGTCGATTCCAAATATTGGTCGATTTTACATGGATGCCCCATATTCAAAGGCTTTGCGCATGCAACCATCAGCAAGACACATTCAAAAGTACCTGATACTTGTACTTGAAAAAAGTACTTCAAGTACAGAAAAGTACTTGAAATTTTCAAGTACAGTACTTCAAGTACAGGAAGCACTTGAAAAATTTAAGTACAATACTTCAAGTACCTGTAAGTACCGAGTACTTTCAAGTACTGCCCAGCTCTCGCTGAAATCATTTGAAATCAGAATGAAATCGCTCCGAGATGATTGAAATCGATGTGAAATCAATGTTAAATCACTTGAAATCACTTGAAATCACTTGAAATCACTTGAAATCACTTGAAATCACTTGAAATCACTTGAAATCACTTGAAATCACTTGAAATCACTTGAAATCACTTGAAATCACTTGAAATCACTTGAAATCACTTGAAATCACTTGAAATCATTCGAAATCAAGTGAAATCACATGACTTTTGAAATCACACCAAGACTTTATGAAGTCAATGAAATCATGTGAAATCAACTTCATTCTGAAATCACTTGTATACTGCATACGGTAGTGAATAGGCCCTCGGTCATACTTGACATCCCTGGAAATTACGAAGTATGATCATCAGTAAGCAACAAATCTTCACCAAATGTTTTCTATAAAATCTGTAAGGTCTTCCCCATTTCCAGCGAAAATGGAGAGGACAATTTAACATTTACACCGCACTTTGCTCAGTACACGGTCTTCGTGAATGGCTCTCCGACTCTGTGAGTCATAACGCCGAACTATCAGGTTTATAACCCGGCTTGTACTGGCGTTACAACCCAGGATTTAGCACGAAACATTTATGCATGAGTTTTGTAGTAATTCTCGCAAAAGCCACGAATAAACGCAGAATTTCCAACGAGGGGTCCCTGAACTGTCCAGATGACTTTGATATGAATTTTTTATTTGTTACTGCTATTGTTGAGTGGATATTCGTCGTTGCAAGTTCTGAACCCTGAAAACGAAATCAAAACTTGTATCTACGATCATCAAGAAAAACAACGTCTATTCCGGAAGTGACCAAAGCGCGATGAATGTCCCTCCCAATGACATCCAGAAGCAGGCTTGCAAATAATGCATCACTTTTTTAAATGCATTTACATGTTCAGTAACCATTAACTCTTATTGATAATTGAAAACAACTTCCATTAACCATTAACATTTATTGATTAATGGAAATTATTTTCATTAACCATTAACATTTAAGGGTTAATGGAAATCATTTCCATTAGCCATTTACTTTCCATTAGCCATTAAAAAAGTAATGATTGATGCATTACTTTTTCATTAAAAATTTCGCAACCCTGTCCAGAAGTACAGGATTAACAAAAATCCAGGATCGCTTACGAAACTTTTACATGGCGGGTTACATGACGATGACAACATTGTTTTGGTACATGGAAGTGAAACTTGGCGAAGGGAGCAGACGAAAGCAATTTGCCACTAGATAGCCCTCGGGATACAGGGTCATCAAGTTTGCCATCACTGTGTTCTGCGTCTTCATATTGCCGTGCATCATGCACACCGAATCCGTACTTTGGTTAGCAATGGTGCAAGCGGACATACGGATAAGCCAATTCGCGATGTAGCCCGGGGCCTTTCATTGACTCGGTGGGCTGTTGGGTAAGGGTCAATTTGGGTTATCCCCAGTTCTCATGCTTCGAGCTATCCGCATCTACTTCATTCAGGTACGTAGAGACCACATGCCAATCTCAGAAACGCACATTTCCTCTGTATGCGTTGTTCGATGGCACATCCTCGTGCCGGGCATTCAACCAGGTTCTCGAATACGGTCCACTGAGGTCGGTTCTCCGGGCAATGAGGGTTGAAACTGTTGGGCACATTTCTCACCCCGCGGGTGTTTCGGTGGATCGCACATCGAGATCGACCGAAATAGTATACATCATCGCGTTTCTATCGCTCCACTGTACACATCATCCTAGTTTCCTAGCCTAGGTCACCTGTGTCATACATGTGCCCTCCCATATGCGGGAATGTCTCCCTCCTCGTTTCCACAAGGACTACAGCGAGATCAAAAGCTGAGATTCGTGTATGCAGGTTGAGGCATACAAGACACATACGGACACTCGCAGGACACTGCTTCTGGATCAGTTACGAAGTCACCTCACTGGTATAACTAGCAATACTGCCGTGTATCCCGATTACCATTCCACTGACGCAGGTTATCTCCAACGAGGAAGCTGTATATGGCTTTTCGGTATAAACACCAAGGACTTGTCACTCGAGTTTGGTCTACGGGCTACACGGTGATTTCACGCCTACGAGAGTTTATTTGCGTGGATGCTTAACATCCTCATAAAGGCGTGAATGAATGACAAATGTAGCTCATATTGGCATCATATTGCATACATCTATGACGCATAGGAACACTCACAGCTGTGTGTCGCTTATGAGTGCCCACCTTGAGGTCATATTTGCATCATATGATGATTGACAATAACATATCATATGGGACTCATATGGCAGTCACGGCGTGACGAAATGGTGGTGCTCATATGAAGATCATATTGACGTCATACCGTGGTGAAATTAGTTGCGCTCATATGAAGCTCATATGACCGTCGGGATGTGAGGTATTGTAATTATTGTAATTTTCATACGGTTTTTTTTAAATTTCTATTGCTTGCAAAATTTTTTATTATGTATATTTTTTCATTTACATAGCTTCTGAACCGATTACATTGAAAAAAAAATTTTTAAACACCCAATTTCATTATATTTCAATTTCTTCTGTCTCCAGTGGGATTCGAACCTGCGACCTGCCTATCTATCGTACCTAACAACCTGACACGCTACCTATTACGTTAACGAGTACTTATGAATTTTCTTCACTTATAATATGATATATCAGTGCTGACATGACAGGGATAACGAGTCACATTTCAATATTATATATGTGCAGTCAGAAATGAAAGTAATTAATGAATTAAGAATTAAAAAAATAGACGATTTAATATGGCATCCAAAATTTCAAAAAAATGGGATATTCGTGAAAGTCAATTTCTTAGTTTTTTTTACAGTTTCGCGAATTCGAATATCTCAATCGAAGCTATAGGGAAATTTGTAGAATTCAAAATGGGGGTTCTATTTGATAAGAAAAATGATGAAAAATAGTGCAACTTTTGTAAAAGTTTGTTTGCTTATATGAAACTGAAATGTAAAACAAAAAACTAAAACATTAAAAAAAATTAGTTACAATAATTTTTTTTCTCTAAGAAAATGAAAACAATTTTTAAAAATTCAATATGGCGGCCGTGATTTGCAAAAATTCTCAGATGTTTTTGAACATTATATTAATAATTTTATAATGAATTTTTTGGACTTGCAAAAGATGCGAGGCTTATCACAACATGCTGTCATTTTGCAGTGATTTTGCAGCCGTCATATTGCGCGCATCGAATGTATCACTAAGAAACATGCATACCGCCGTCATATTGCGCGCATCGAATGTATAACTGAGAAACACGCATAACGCCATCATATTGCATGCATGGCATGTATACTTTCAATGCTAACCTAGTGAATGCACCAAAAAAATCATTGAATGGCTTTCATATGATATCCATCTGAAAATATTAATTGCAGAATGTACATTTGCCGGCTTATGAGTTCATCTTGTAGTCAACGAATGATGCATTTGTAAACGACATGATGAGATCGAAATGTTTTGTAAATTCATCATGCTAAATGAACTCATGGGCATGCATCACAACATGTAGCCAATATACTGGAAAATTTGCTTCATCAAATATATACACGGCATGATAATCATGGCTGCCTATCTGGGAATAGTTTCTACATTTCGTAATTTCAAGAATATCCATGCCCATTGCGGTTGGTAATGTAGAGTTTGGATCTTGAGTGTTTGGGGAACTGGGAAAAAAGAGTTCCTCCGAAACTTTTGATCAGTTGTCTTGAGAAAGTGCGGAGACAAACGTGATTCTCTTTGAAGTCTTCCTTCCAAAGCGAGATTCAGCGTGAACTTTATTTCAATTGGATTTATATCTGTGATTCGATTTAACTGATTTGTAGCTTCTGTACATGAATTATGTCTGATGAAGCACGGATAGAAAGTCTAGTTATTATACAGTAAAAATTACTGTAGTCCAATAACTAGTAAGATTTGTAGCGTCATTCCAATAATTAACGTTGCTATCGTACATGAATTATTATTGACTTTTTTCCGTGAGTATATTTATATTTTCTATTCGCTCCAGAGGTAAACCAGTCTAGCGCTGGGAAGTACCTTAAATTTTATCATTTTTAATGAGGTCATTGTTGATGGAATACAAAAAAAGAGTTTAAAAGCCCTTTGTATTTGCTGTCGTTATTTTTTTTCTAATTTACAAAATGGTGATGCTTTAAGAAAAAAATGAACAATTAATTAATTATGTGATATTAGCTCGAACATAACGCATTAGAATGAAAAGTACCATTTTTCTATGAAGATAATGCACGTTTGATTAAAAAGTTTCATTTTCAGATAAAATCTTACTTGAAAAATTGTTCATTACCAAAGAAGTGTGCAACGAACTTTGAATCCATACATTTCTCTTTGGTTACGTAATTTCTAGGCTTTGGTTGAAGTTTCAACTGAATTTATGGCGTTATCTGAAAATGTCATCAATTAAAATGTAGATTTATCCGAGGAAAAGAATATATGAAGGTACTAGTCTACTTTAAAAGACAAAAAAAATAAAATTTTCAAGATTTTTTGTTGAACGTTTGAAACTCATTTGCATCGTCCATGTAAATCGAAATAGGTAAATACATTTTTTCCAAATGGGGAAACGACGGTTTTTTGAGTTATCTATTCTTTTCCAATCGTTACGTAAAATCTCCAGGGAACAGAGGCAGAGAAAAGGCGAAAGAGCGATGGAATATCTGAGATACGTCTCGTCGAAGAAAAAAGTACGGGAAGTGCCAAAAAAAAAAAAAATGACAAAGACCTGCGACGCAATCGCGGTGTCGTCTGTGCGATGTTCGGCCAAAGGAAAATCGACAAAATATCGCGATAATAATTCACGGAACGTAAACGAGATACGAGAAATATGGCGATAGTCGAGGGGAATATGTAACGCCAGTGGCAACGTGTGTATTTGCAGTTCTGCAAGCACAGGTAGTCGATATAACGGTGCGTCTTACATGGGCAAGCGATGATACAAAGTCTGAAACGAAGAAGGTACACAAAGAAAGCGAAACGGTGAAATATTATTTTTCCTCGAACGAATTTTATTCGTGTGATATTTCTCTTTTATACGCGTCGGCTTACCAACGTGACCCGCTGTAAAAAAATGGCAAGACGGAACGAACCAAGTGCACATTAATCACGTCACTTTTTCCCGTTGTGATACTCTCGCTCATAATTCTGTTATCGAACGAAAACTGATTTTCCATGCACACCAATTTTTCTTTAATAAAGAAAAATTTACATGTAAAGGGGCCATTCATTAATTATGTAAGGGTCCCGAAAGGGAGGAGGGCTTAAAAAATCTCCACATGACTTTACCTCGGGGGCAAGAGGGTAAAAGTCATTACTCAGTGAACACGTTATATTGCAGCAATATAATATGGAAGTTACATGTAATGTTACAATATTATTCCTGTGGTGTAACATGGCTGTTATATGACGTGCAAGTAACCTGTTATGTAACATTTGTTATATGCAGGTTGCATAACTGGTATGTAACTTTGTTACATTACACTAATGTAGAAAAAAGTTTTGTAGACGTTACGTAACATGCTTGTAACGAAGTGACATTACAGTAATGTAACGTATGTTATGTTGCGGAAATATAATGTGGAAGTTACATGTAATGGCAGAATGTTATTCTTGTGATGCATAGCTGTTATATAACGTGGAAGTAACATGTTGTGTACCATTTGTTATGTGCAGGTTACATAACTGGTATATAATGTTTTTACATTAGAGTAATGTAAGCAAATTTTGTAGCCTTTCCGTAACATGATTGTAACGATATAAGTGTAACTTTGGTTATACTTATGTAAGATTAATGGGGTGTAACGAAGTGATTTGTCGTTGTTTGTCATTAAATTAAGGACCCGCGGTGAATTAATAACCGCAGTATTGCGGTAATGTAATAATATTGCAGTAATATAATTTCAATATTTCAATTGTATAACTGCAATATTAAAGTGATATCACTACAATATTGCAGTAATGTTACTGAAATATTACAATGATATCACTGCAATATTTTACTGTTATATAAATACAATGTAACAGCTAAATTAATATAACAGTTACAGAACTATTACATAACTGTTATATAGCAGTTATATAGCTGTTATGACTTGTTACATTACCTTGCGATGTAACTGTTATAAATCGGGTATATAACATGTTACATAACAATGTTATATTGCTGAGTAAGAAATTGTAACTTACATGTAACTTACATGTAACTCCTATGTAAAATTACATGTTACAATCCGTAACATTGTCGTTACACTGCTGTAACATTACCATGTCCACTGGATTCTCACGTTAGATTTCACAAGACAGAATGCACGTTTTTCAATGTAGAGTGATGGTCATTAGAGTACAAAGCGTTAGGCGAAGCAACTATGAGATCTATTTTTTTCATTTTTAATGTATAATTTTATTGACACATTATTATTAGGTTAAATTTTTTTTATTGTTGATTAAGTTTCAAAAATCTCAAATGAGTTCATTTTTACACATTTCGGAATTTATAAATGAAAATTGAATGTACATTTTTTCGTATAATATATTACTTCAATTATTTGTAAAAAATTCCTTTTTATTATCACGCAATTATGTATATCATTTAATAAATAAAAAAAAAATCAAACGGTCACCACAGCATTTAATTCAGTCCGGACAACGATTGATGATCTGAACTACTCTTTGATTTATTTCCTTTAAGATTGTTTCAAATCTAATCACTTATTATTTTACGCAAATTATTATCCGTTTGTAGTTTTTTGACTAATTTGTTTTCTCACTTTAAGATTGTTCAAAATCTTACCTCTAATTATAATATGCATTTTCCAAAGACTGAATATTTTTTTTTTTATGTAAACCTATTATTTATGTCAAGTAAAAACACATTTTAGTTCAACTGACCCTTGTCTAACGACATTTAAATATGTTAAATGCTTTTTAGGAAAACTAGGTAAAATCTTAGCTAAGAAGGCGGAGGACAAGTCATGGGGGCAGGAGGGGTCAAAAATGGCCGAAATTGTCTTTATGCAATTAATGAATAGATGACGCCGTTTTCAAATTTTCCGAGTATTCTTTCACGGATACGAATCTTCATGATCTCTGTCATGCTCATCTTCCGAAAGACCAAAACTTCTGGATTAAATGGGGTAAAATCCAGGACCTTCCGCCATTGCCAGTCCCGCTCGTAGCCCCTGGAGCTTTGAATCTCGCTCGTTTTATGTACAGTCCTTTAGCGACTTTTCTTCAAAATCTTGGGTCTTACAGAGACGAGGAAAGAAGCACGTAAGAAGGTCCAAAGTAGCGGTGCCGAACGAGGTGGAATGGAGGATCTGTGGATTAAACTTTTCCCCACAAATCCCCGAACGGGATTGCTCGAGTTGTGGTTTTTCCGAAGTATAAAAAAAAAAGCTACACTCCGTCCGTTTTTTCATTTTACTATATCCTCCCCTTCCCTTTCCCGATAACGAACCGGGAGGGAAAATTTTTCAGGAAGTGAAATGATTTATTGACTCGCCGATCGATAGTGCCCACAGCGCTGTATGAGAAATTGTAAGCGAAGTAAACATTACTTTTACTTAGCGAAAAGGGAGATAATTTGATTGATGAGAATCGCAGTATTGACGGGGAAAAAATAAAAAACATTGAAAAATACTGGATGGAGCACAAAATTGTGATTTACAATTTATCGTAAATTTTTTCGCTCGGTGATAACAATTAATGAATTCGGGTTTTTTCGATGCAGGACATTTTGGCTCAACTTTCATAATTTCATCTTTTTTTTTTGGAGTGAAATTCGGTTAAATTTAATTTTAGGCGTGAAAAATAGAATTGGGTATTTTAAAAATGATGATATGAATTACGAGCATTTCAGCATTTCCACGATTATTCGAAGTAAGCAAAAGTGAACTGGGTCACGGAACTTCTTCGAAATACGAAATTTACCCTCGAAACTATTTTATTCGCAATATTCGAAACTTTTTAAATGATGATCTATCCTTTATTGTTCCCCGTAAGATCACTTTTTTTTTTGCAAAGGAAAGGAAAAATCAAATAAAATCTTATTTGTTCCACAGTGGAGTTTTACGTTCGCCAGGACGAAGTACGTTATCAGGGAAAAAGAGAGAGGTGCATAAAAGTAGGATGATGCAACGTCATGCTGGAAATATATAGGAAATCACCGTGCCGGAACACGAAGAACGAATTCAAATAAGCCAGAGTCTATGTACGGCGAATTCGTTCAGGAAGTCTTTTTTTTTTAAACCTTTCCATACTTTTTTTCTCCGCTCATTCTCTTTCTTCGGTCCAAGAGCCGAGAGGAACGAAGATTTTAATTTGATAAGTGTAATATTGCCTCTTCGCGGATGTAATGATGCCGATATATGTATATATGAGGCATTCCACGTCGATTCGACCTAGGTCTGACCCTTCAGCGCTCCGATTTTGTCCGCAATTTTTTATGGTTTTGTAGTACCTCTGAAGAGCACTCAGGATTTTTTTCCGATTTTTTTGGAGCGATTTGACTTAACTATAATCTTATAAACAAATTATTTTTTGGCGAAATTTGAAAATCTGAAAGAAATCACAAAAATCTCGTTTTTTGTATGAAAAATTTTAAGCGTTGAGCCAAAGTAGGCTGGGGTTTCCTTCTGTTTATATTAAGTTTTTTTCGAAAAAAACAAAAAAATTTTAATAGAAGGAAAAACCTGGATTGCGCGGGCCGTTATCCAAACATTTTTATACGGATTGAAGGTGTTTGAAAAAATGTTTCAATGAGGGCCCACTCAATTCAGGTTTCTCTTTCTATTTGAAAAAAAAAAATCGAAAAAGCTCGTTACAAACAGAAGGAAACCCCTACCAACCTTGGCTCAACCATTGAAATTTTTCATATAAAAAGAGAGATTTTTGTTCAGATTTTTAAGTTTGGGCTAGGAATAATTTGTTTATAAAATTAAAGTTAAGTAAAATCGCTCCAAATAAAAATGAAAAAAATTCTGAGTGCTTTTCAGAGGGACAACAAAAGGTAAAGGGTCAGACCCAGGTCGAATCGGTGTGGAATGCCCCATATATACTTACGTACTTTTCCGCTGTAGGTAAACCCAGAAAATTTGCGGATCGATCGGAAAAATTGAGATAATGCACTTTCAGCAATTATGCATGAGGCATTATTTTTAATGTCGATTGCATGCTTGAGAGGCCACTTAGAGGTGATACATACATATTATGATTTGCATTAAGGGGTGACAGGGGTTTCAAAAGTTAAAAAAAGTATATTATTTCCATTTTTTTAAATATATAACGAATAAATTATTTTATTTAAAATTTTAAGCATTTAAAACGTTTAACCAATATATTATAAAATTTTCATTGGAAATTTTGGAACATTCATCCAGTGGGATCTGGTTTCCAGAAGGGCCTGAAAAAAGTGTCTTCGTGGCAGTCAGGATAACTCATCATAATTTATCGGAAATTTAAAAACCAAATTGGATATGTTAGCAGATAAGTGTAGCTCGTGATTGAACGAAGGATTTAGAAGATTTGAATTTTGAATTTTGGCAGAGTTGTATGTAAAACAGTACAATTTTTTTGAACAATTTACACTAGGTGTAAACTTACAAAATTCGTTGTAGTAGAACAAAAAACCTTGATTCAATTACTAGTCAATCTTATTTTGAAGAAGTATGAAAAATTTCAATACGATCGGTTCATTATTTGGTGAGAAACACACACATACTCAGTTTATCATCATCATTATCGATATCTCTTAAGGGGTTACGTGCACCGAAAGAACGACTTAGTTGGTTGAATCAAACAGCTTAGTGCGGTGAGCGTCAGACGCGGTCTTGGTTGGATCAACTAGATAGTTGGTTAGTCCAACTATCTAGTTGATCCAACCAAGACCTAACCAAAGTTACCAACTAAGGGTTGGTTAACTTTAGTTACGACAACTAAGGGTTAGGTCACTTTAGTTACGACAACTAAGTTGTTTTAAACGACTTAGTTGTATGACTACTAAGTCGTCGCTTAGTCACCACAACTAAGTCGTCACTTAGTTACCACAACTAAGTTGTCATTTAGTAACCACAACTAAGTCGTCACTTAGTTACCACAAGTAAGTCGTCACTTAGTTACCACAACTAAGTCGTCACTTAGTTACCACAACTAAGTTGTCACTTAGTAACCACAACTAATTCGTCACTTAGTTACCACAACTAAGTTGTCACTTAGTTACCACAACTAAGTCGTCGTTTTTAGTTACCACAACTAAGTCGTCACTTAGTTACCACAACTAAGTCATTTTAAACGACTTAGTTGTGGTAACTAACTTGGATGGGTAAGCTAACCAACCAACTATCTCGTTGATCCAACCAATTTCTCGTCTGGCGCCCAGCGCGCACTAAGCTGTTTGCTTGAAGCAACTAATTCGTTCTTTCCGTAAATGTAACCCCTTGAGTGATATCGAAGATGATGATGATAAGCTGAGTATGTGACCTTAGTGATTAATCGTTTGATAAGAGATAGAGGAGGATGCTAACGATGAGGATATGAGATATCCTAGATTCGTGACATAAATCCTTGAAGTCTTCCGGAATTCCTTGATCATGCGTAGGATCCATTTTACTAATGCATTTTTTTGCCGTGATCGAAATGTATAGACGATCCATCATAAATGACACACACACTACGCTCCATATATCGATGGCTTTTGGTATTACGTTCTCGTGGAGATGATGTTTTATTTTCTGCGGTACTTTTCTCGCCATCCCTTAAGCCGCAATATCGACGAAAGAAGTCGAGCGGTCAAGAAGGAAATCGTGGCTTTGACAGGGAGGGAAATTGGTAAAGCCAGAGGAAATTAAACGGAAGATGGATAAATAGACGCGGAGCATGGTGGGAACGTGCGCAGAGGTGTGAGTTAAGATTAATCGTCTCGTGACACATTACTAAAGCTCGGACATATTTCCTGTCGGAATTTCTCGGTGTAGTCATTATTACTTCAGTAATTTACGCCTCGTAGTTGCAGTTGTATATTTGTGTGGAATTTCACTCGAGTCATGGCGAGTGAAATTGACGGGACAAATTTTGGAATGGTTGGCATATGAAGTCGGTCCAATTCCAACAAAATCATTCATAGACATGATTTGAACATTGCATTATGTGTAACATTACATTGCAGGTACTTATTTATTTTTATAATGTTGTAAAAAGTTTAATGGGCCAAAAAGAATGTACCAGCAAAATGGTGACGTTTTCAATCTTCGTTTTTTAATAAATCAAAGTTATTTTCAATACTCGTCAGATATTGTTGGACGATGAAAATTCAATGATAATTAATTCGAATAATTGAATATTTTGCTATCGGTTTCTATTCCCATATCTTGAACTCAATTCTCAAATAAATTTTTGGATCTTGGGATGGAAATAGAAATGTCAGTCGAAAGACGATGAAGAATTCAACACTTGAGTCGAAATGTTTTGATTATTAAACAGAAGTTCTGGCGCACTTAACTGGGATTAAATGATGGTGCTGTCTCGTTGGAGATGAGTTTTGAATATTAATCAACCGGAAAATCACAAATATTGATATCAAGTGAAATTTCGGGGATATTTAAGGTAAAATCGTGGGTTTCAAGTTTGTAACGTTCAGTTGAAGGAAAAATCGTCAAATGTTAATTTATTCAACAAAATTATTCAAAAGATCCTTTGAACACTTGGTAATTTATTCTTACAACTTTTTTCATTATTTAAAAATGTTACTTACAAAGTATTGACGGCTAACAATTTTGAGTTACAGAATAAATAATAAATAATAAATAATAAATAATAAATAATAAATAATAAATAATAAATAATAAATAATAAATAATAAATAATAAATAATAAATAATAAATAATAAATAATAAATAATAAATAATAAATAATAAATAATAAATAAATATTCTTGTCTTCAGAGTAATTAATAAATAAAAGAAGTTGTAGGAAACTCTCCTACAACTTCTTTCATCTATATGGCCGCTTACTCAATCAACTAATTAATTAATAAATATATTGTGAGGCTATCGAAATTGTATCTGGGTTATGGATTGATATCAATCAAGACAAAATACATTGCAGACAAAAAAATCCCAATGTGAGCTATTTCTTAAATAAGTCAGTCAGGGTTAACGCATCAATTCACGGATTGCTCGACTCCCTATTTTCTAATTAAATGAATTCTGGAAAAGCATCATCAGCCAAAAAACTGAATTATCAGCCTATCATAAAAATGCTCCCAAAACGGGACTCCTCGAAAATCCGGACAGGAGAACGCGATAATTTACTGAGGTCGATTGATCAACGTTGATCTTCCATGATCTTCCACCGCTTGAACTACCCTCGACGAGAACACGACCAAGATATATATTTCTTGAGCTCGCTCGTCGGTGAATCGCGAAGAAGTTGGTCAGACCTTTGGAAGGAAGAGCAAGTTCAGCGTGAGTTATGGAAATATATTCTCGTGGATTCGCCTGTGCCGGGGTTAGTTGGCCATAGAGTCTCAACTATTCACGTTACCCTCTGTTCGTCATTATATATATGGGTCATTCCACGTCTATTCGACCAATAGTTAGAATCGACCCCTTTCAATTTCGAAGAAATTTAGTCAGAAGTTTTTTTTTTATCATAAAACAAAGTTCTACCAAAGGAAAAAAATGGAAAATTTTTTTTTCGAAAATTATGCAAAATAAAAAATTTCACAATTTTTTAATTTTTCAAGTTTTTTTTTGAAATATCTCCAAAACTATTATAGTTACGAAAAAATCCTTCTGAGTTCGTCTTGAAAAGTAAACTTGGGGCTACATAAAAGATATTCCGAAAAAAAAATTTGAAGAATGATGAATTTGGAGAATTTTTAATTTTAAAAAATCGTGAAAATCCACGATCAACATTAAATGTTTGGATCCATTTTTTAAATATAATACCTTGTAATGATCGTAGAAGATCTCGAAATTTTCAGAATAATGTTTTTTTTTTCAAAAATATGAATTTTCAATGTTGGCAAACAATTTTTTTTACCTCTAAAAGTTATGTGAAGTTGAGCAATCATGTAATTTTGTCATTTTAAGCAGTAAAAATTTCAATTAATGATATAGAAATTTCAATTATGTTTCTGTTTTTACATTCCTATGGCATTAAGCGAAATTTGTACTATTCAAAATTACAAAATTACATGATTGCTCGACTTTACTTAATTTAGAGGTAAAAAAAAATTTGAAAAAAAAACGCTATTCTGAACATGTCAGGATCTTTTGAGATCAGTACAAAGTATTATATTTAAAAAATTAAACCAAAAATTTAATGTTGATCGTAGATTTTCACGATTATTCAAAATTCAACATTCTCCAAATTCATCATCTTTCAAAATTTTTGTTCGGAATTTTCTTTTTATCAACAACAATTAGTATACCCTTCAATACGAACTCAGAACGATTTTTCCGTAACTTTAATAGTTTTCGAGATGTTTAAAAAATAGGCTTGATAAATTCAAAAAATGGTGAAATTTTGAATTACGCATAAGTATTGAAAACAAACTTACTAATTTTTTTCCTCTGGTAGAACTTCGTTTTGTGATTAAAAAAAACTTCTGACCAAATATCATCGAAATTGAAAGGGGTCAATTCCAACTATTGGTTGATTTGACATGGAATGACCCATATATAACAACAAAACGAAGCAAGAGCATCATCTGCTGGTCGTTCTTCTCTTCTCTCCTCCGCTCTCTCTTCATCTGCCTCTCGTAGTTTCGGGGAGCCTTGAATAAATGAATTTGGGTGTCTTGCTCGCTGTCTTTCGCTTGTTAAACTCTTTGTATTCTGAAGTCTGATTATACAACACTCTCCATGATGCATTTGTGTCGGACACTTGAAGAAAAGAAGGATGGATTTTTTCTTTACCTTTCCCCGGTCTCATGTTTGGAAGCAACTTCTCTTTTGTTTCAGAAGAATCCATTGTATGAGTTTTAGTGAAAATTTGTGAATTGGAAATTGATCCAACAAAATTTAGATCTGTGGGATCTGGTAATAACTCCTTCTTCTTGGGCTCTCCTCCTTGCAAGGGCATTACAGCTGGATCTGTTGGTTCAAACGTCATGATAAGAGGAAATATATTCGTCATGCATAGACATTTGATCATCACATCTCGTATCGCCGATCTATCGATCGATAGATCACACGTGTTACGTCCAGGTCGTTGCGATCGTCGATTACCATTCAAGATTTCCAATTTCAGGTTCATGAATATAGACACTCGTGCCAACTGGGATTTGTAGTATGTGCTCTCATATGTATACATAAGGTCAGAGGCTTGTGGCTTAACAACCTGTGCAACGTTACATTTTCACGAGGATATCTTCGATTCATATAACGCGTATGTATATATATATATAGATCGGATCGATAGCTCGGATGTGTCTGGAGGGACGAAAAGGGTGGTGGAGGCGTTTTGGAGCACAAACTGACATACCTGGAGTTCTTGGGTTAGGAGGAATACGTGAGGCAGAAATTCTGTGTGCAAGATGAGTGCATCAGCCATGCAGACCTTGGAAACGTGTGGCGTAATTGGGTCAAGATTAAATACATAAACGAGGTGGTGGTGCCTCCGCTTTTGCATAATGCGCTTAGACTCGCGGTTTTCTCACTTTGAAACTCTGTCTCACGCGCTCTCTCTCTCTCTCTCTCTCTCTCTCTCCCTCTCTCTCTCTCTCTCTCTCACACACACACACACACACACACACACACACACACTATACATATGTATTCTATCCGCATTATCCTCGGCTCGCTATATCCTGCGCAACACTTAGAACTCTATATATATATATATATACATATCAGTGGCTTTGATCCTGTTTTTCGGTGTAAATGCCACGATAAACCATTAACACATTTTGCGGGAGATGAAAGAACAATTCATTCAGAACTGTCGGGCCTGTAAACAACTTTGGTGCTCTTTTATTTAAACCAGAGCTGGACAAAGTACCGGAAAGTACTTCAAGTACAAAGTACCGTAAGTACTTAAAGTATCAAGTACCGGTAGTAATTGAAGTATTTCAAGTACAAAGTACCGTAAGTACTTAAAGTATTTCAAGTACAAAGTACCGTAAGTACTTAAAGTATTTCAAGTACAAAGTACCGTAAGTACTTGAAGTATTTCAAGTACAAAGTACCGCAAGTACTTGAAGTATTTCAAGTACAAAGTAGCGTAAGTACTTGAAGTATTTCAAGTACAAAGTACCGTAAGTACTCAAAGTATTTCAAGTACAAAGTACCGTAAGTACTTGAAGTATTTAAAGTACAACGTACCGTAAGTACTCGAAGTACTACGTACTTATTACTTGAAGTACTTAAGATTGAAAGTACTTGAAGTACCACGTACTTATTACTTGAAGTACTACGTACTTATTACTTGAAGTACTTAAGATTTAAAGTACTTGAAGTACTTGTTAACGTACTTGAATTATCAAGTCTTAAGTATAAAGTACTTTTCAAATTTTCAGGTATATCTCGTCCTACTACTTAGAATTCATTTTTCATTCTCATTTGATTTTTATCCGGGTACTTTTTGCATCAAAACATATTTTCACCTTGTGCAATATACTGAGATTAGAATTTAGGCAGATTGGAAAAAAAGTATTTAAACAAAGAATTTAAAATAATTCAAAAACAGCGTTAACGATTGTAATTACGATTTATTTTCATACAGGTTTGAAAAAGACGAAATAAAGAATATAATACATGGATTGTTAAAACTACTCCAACTCGTGTTTGTCTTCAAAAAACTGTAGTCGGCGACACATGAGGGACAGTATGTCTATATGTCGCGAAATATTATTTTCAATAACATATTCAAAGGCTTTGTAAATGCAACCATGAGCAAGACACATGCAAAAGTACTTGATACTTATATTTGAAAAAGTACTTGATGTACAAAAAAGTATTTGAAATACTTGAAGTACTTTTTAAGTATACTTCAAAATTTAAGTACAATACTTGAAGTATTTTCTAAGTACTTGAAAATTTAAGTACAATACTTGAAGTACTTTTTACGTACTTGAAAATTTAAGTACAATACTTTCAGTACTTTTTAAGTACTTCAAGTACTGACCAGCTCTGATTTAAACGAATTTGAAACACTAGATTTTTTCTTATAATTCCAAGTTTTATGAATAATTGATTTTTTTCAATTCCAATGAGAAGTTAGCATTCACATGCAAATCCGAAGTGACTCGCTCGGAATTTGTTCTCAAAAGCTCGAACGCATGCAAATTCTTTCTTCAGACCAAAAATTTATTTCTAAAACTTAATATCCTCTCACATCTAACGACTGAGAAAATCGACAAAATCACATAAATTTTTTTAACTTGCTACTTTTTTTATACTCGAACGATTTTCAAAATTTAAACAGAGTTTTAAAGATGGCAGATGAGTGTATTACAAAAAGATTGCTATTGCTACACTGTTAAAAAAAATATGAAATTTACAACACTTTTAATATGCACTCGTCAATGAAATTCACAAACACGGTATATGAAATGCAAATTCTCACACATGTATTTTAAATTTCAAAACGTATATTAATTTTAATACACGGATTTGAAATTTAATATACATCATTGAAAAGTGTATGGAATTTACAACATTTTTAATATACGTGTGTATATTAAAAATATCACCGCCGTCTATGAAATTCACAAACACGGTATATGAAATGCAAATTCTCACACATGTATTTTAAATTTCAAAACGTATATTAATTTTAATACACGGATTTGAAATTTAATATACATCATTGAAAAGTGTATGGAATTTACAACATTTTTAATATACATGTGTATATTAAAAATTCCACACCCGTCAATGAAATTCACAAACATATTCACCCGTAACCCCATCCCATCAGATCTGCAGATTTGTCAGTACCCCAAAAATCCGCCAGGTGGCTACCTCTCGCACAAGCGAACCTGTTCCTCGGCGCTTATAACCTTTCCAAGCTCGCCTATGTTTGATATCCTTATTTTTCGATATGGATACTTATAATAAATTGCGGTAAAACGTACGATGATCGAATCCCCGAAAAGGATTCTCATAAAAAGTGTAGTTTTTCTCTTACCTTCTGCTAAAGAAAAGACGAAGCTTTCGAAATTGTACACTGTTAAAAAAATCTGTATGAAAATTAATATACATGTGTAGGAAGTTTTTTTGCAGATACCGTATATGAAATTTAATATACAGTGAATGAAAATTCATAGCCTCGTGTTTGAAAAATAAAAGCATGGCGTTGAATTTTAATATACCGATGTATTTGAAAAATCTTACACGTGTGATTGAAATTTTAACTCCATGCATATTACTATTCAATTACGTATATTAAAATTAATATACAAATTTAGGAATTTTTTTCAGACACCAGAGTGTTTGAAATTTCATATACTGTATATGAAAATTCCTTGATTCGTATTTGAAAAATGAAAGTAGCGCGTTGAATTTTAATATACCGATGTGTTTGAAAAATCATACACGTGTGATTGAAATTTCAGTTTCATGTATGCTAAATTTGTATATTAATTTTAATATACGTGATTGAATAGTAATATGCACGGAGTTGAAATTTCAATCAAACGTGTAAGACTTTTCAAATACATCGGTATATTAAAATTCAACGCCATGCTTTTATTTTTCAAACACGAGTCTATGAATTTGCATACACTGTATATTAAATTTCATATACGGCATCTGCAAAAAAACTTTCTACACATGTATATTAATTTTCATACAAATTTTTTTAACAGTGTACATTCTACTGGAGAAGTGTATATTTATTTGGGATTTTTGGTGGTCTATTTTCGATGTAGAAATATGGAAAGAGTCGACTGACCAAGCCTTTGAAAATTGCATGTCAAGTATTTTTTTATGTTCGATACCAAATAGTGAAAAAGATCAAAATACTAAATATACTGCTTATTGAGTATGCTGCACAATCGTGCTATTATTTTTATACTTACTCGTGACTCGAATAAATATCGACCCCATGCACGCTTTACGAATGTGCTGCATCATTGTCAACTAATAAACGAACCCACGCCTATAACCTGGCCTAATTTTTAACGAGTTGAACTGGAGTATGGTTCAGATTCCGCGCCATTAATGTCACCCGCTATTTGAAGAGCTCAGTTTTGTCCGCGTGGGGTCCAAATCCACCCCAAACATGACGTCTAGGGTTATTATATTTTGGAAGGCATGAATGGGTACACTTAAAATTAAATATAATTATCAACTAATTTATAATTAATAATATTTAACATAGCTGGGCAAAGTACCGGAAGTACTTCAAGTACAAAGTACAGAGTACCGTAAGTACTTGAAGTACTACGTACTTATTACTTGAAGTACTTAAGATTGTAAGTACTTGAAGTACAAGTACTTGAAAAATCAGGTATCTCACAAGTTCTGATACTTACATTTGACTTCTTATTCTCATTTGATTTTTATTCGAGTACTTTTTGTATCAAAACATATTTTCACCTTGTTCAATACACTGAGATTAGCCTGATTTGGCAGATGGGAATAGAAGTATTTAAACAAAGAATTGTCCATACGTCACGAAATATTATTTTCAATTACATGTTCTAAGGCTTTGTACATGCAAACGTCAGAAAGACACATTCAAAAGTATTTGATACTTGTACTTGAAAAAGTACTTGAAAAACAGAAAAGTATTTGAAATATTAAGTACAATACTTGAAGTACTTTCTAAGTATCTGAAGTACTTTTTAAGTACTTAAAGTACTTCCTAAATACTTTGAGTACTTTCTAAATACTTCAAGTACTTTCTAAGTGCTTTGAGTACTTCCTAAATACTTTAAGTACTTTCTGAGTACTTTAAATACTTTCTAAGTATTTCAAGTACGTCGCAAGTACCGGGTACTTCAAGTACTGCCCAGCTCTAATATCTAGGAATTTTTATAATTAAATTTCTATACAGATGAAGATACTACATCTTAACCTCTGATAGATATTTTATTGAATTTGTTTTGAGTGCTCAACTTGGAACCATATCTGGATTTTAAGAAAACGTTTTCTTTTTTGTTTGTTTCAGGTAAGAATTAAAGAACTTCTATTTCAACTAGAATATGATAGCGGCTTTCTGATATTGGCGGTACGTAGTATACATATTTTACCTTGATTCCAGATAATATTCGAGCCGATAATTCATTATTATATCAATACATATACATAAAAATGACTAATCAAAGATTGGGGATAATATGTTCATTTTTCTAGAAAGAGATTATCATATTATATTATTATTATTTGAAGTACTGGCCAAGCACTTAAAAATTCAAGTGCAACACTTGAAATACTTTTTGAGTACTTGAAAATTTAAGCACTTCAAGTACTTCCTAAGTACTTGAAGTATTGACTTGAATTATTGACTTGAAGTACTTTTCAAGTATTTCAAGTACGTCGCGAGTACCGGGTACTTCAAGTACTGCCCAGCTCTGATTATTTAAGATAATTGATACACTATAAATGATTAATTAGTAATCATTCGAATTTTTAAATCTTCGTCCGTCATCCACCACTCGATATTCTCAATCTTTTGGGATGTTACTATCTCTGTCGATTTGCTCATGGCTAACAGTGTTTTCTCGCTTTTTTATTCTCGTTATCGGATATAACACTTAACTGTTTTATTTCTCATGCTGTTACGTGGAACGATCGAAAACTTAACGAGCCGTCGTCATTCGAAAATTGAACAGACGTCGCGTTTCCGACACATTTTTAAGCTTCGTATCACTCTCCCTCGTTTTTTCGCTAACTCTCATTTTTTCTCCTGCTGGATCGAGAAAATTGTGCCCCTCGAGGTCTCCGACGCCTCAACGAATCTACGCTTCGTTACTTTCCAATTTGATTTGAAACGCGTGATCGAGGACGGGCGTACGGAGCATTGTGCGATATCGATCGTATATCCATACATGAGATCCTGCTTGTTTTTTTTTCGGAAAATTTCACCTGGATAAAAAATATCGCAACGGTCCTTTGACAACGTCCGTCCGTCCGTCAATATATATTTTTTTATTGCACTCCGTGCGTAAAGTGACCACTCCTCGCACGCTTCGCTTCGCTGCGCGTGCGAGAAGCGGGCACTTTACGCACTCGTGCGATAAAATTTTTTACGATACTCGTGCGAGAAACTTTTTCTCAACTCGTGTGATTGCAGCATTCACCTTCGGCTCATGCTGCAAACTCACACTCGTCGCGAAAAAGTTTCATTGCACTCGTATCGTAATGTACTATTTTTATTCTGCTCAAATCAAATGGAAACCTTTTTTCTATTCGCTCATTAGTTTCACGATCCAATCTTCATTATACTTGTTATAATAAATTTTGTTGAATGTTGTTTGAATTAAACGCAATTGAAATGATGATCGGGGACGAGAATATATTTCAAAAGGTCATCAATGTGACATCAATTTCGATTTCAAACTCCTAATGTAAGAATGTGCATTGCTAATTCTAACCACCCCTCAGTGATAATTACTATTTTTTGTAACGGCCAAAACGAATATAAAGAGAATATTTCATTTAGCGCGTCGCGTGATATTGGGAAATCGGTTTTCGACGGATCATCGCAATTCTTCATCGACGATACGATCTCACTGGAAACGATGAAAAAGAGTCAGTCGGCCATTCTCTCTGTCTCGAGAGAGTCCTTTTCTTTTGCTCAATCGATATATATTTTTGTGGTCAATAATTCAAACAAAGACGACGAGCTATTCTATTGAGTCAAGTAACCCCAACGCAACGTGACATCTTGTTTTACGCACGCGGATCTGGCAGCAAAATTGTAAAAACCAGGCCTGGTCCAATCACCGAGGTCTTCGTGCAACATCCTGAAACTCAGCTGAGTTGTTTTTATAATGATAGTTGCGTATGGGAAGAAGTGAGAGAGAGAGGCAGACAGGCCGATCATAAAGTAAAGGGGAGACGAAGTTCGTTCATTTGTTTTTGGTGTTAAAATAGTATATTACGATACTAGTGCGATTAAACTTTTTCTGACGAGTGTGAGTTTGCAGCCGAAGGCAAATGTTGCAATCACACGAGTTGAGAAAAAGTTTCTCGCACTCGTATCGTACGAAATTTTATTGTACGAGTGCGCAAAGTGGCACTTTGCGCACGGAGTGCAATAATAGTATATATTACACCACAAGGGCAGAAAGTTTAAGATTCCTGCACTGCGCATCATGATGCCTGAGGCGAAGACGAGGGCCATCATGTTGCGCAGTTCAGGGTTCTCAAACTTCTGCCCGTGTGGTGTATAATATTTTTCTTAATAGCCTGTCGAAAGTACGGTAATAATAGTACATTACGATACGAGTGCGTTGAAACTTTATCTGACGAGTGTGAGTTTGCAGCATGAGCCGAAGACGAATGCTGCAATCACACGAGTCAGAAAAATGTTTCTCGCACGAATTTCGTACAAAATTTTATTGCACGAGTGTGGAGAGTGCCATTTTACGCACACGACGTGTGCGTAAATGGGCACTTTACGCACGGATTGCAATAAAGTACAATTAAGTACGATAGATTCATGTTTTGATACCTGCCCCGACATTTGTGGCACGAGCGGAGCGCGTGCCAGCTGGTCGGGGGCAGGCATCAATACAAAAAAAAGCAAATATAATTAGAGTGAAAAAACAACAATGATGAGTTCAAACTTATGCAATTTTTTTATTTCAGGTTATAAATAACGGAACAAGTATAAATAATGGACCGATACGATTATTATATTTTTCATGGAGGATTTCATTGCAAACTTTTCAATTTTTGAAATCTGTTGTTGTCAATGTTGTCTTTTGTATTCAATGTTTTTCTCAACATCGACCAAATTCTCCATAGAGTTGATGGTTTCAGCTCTTTTGTTAAATCTTTAAAATAGACGATCAAATTCGTTTCTTCCGAGCTTGACAGAGAACTTTCATGCTCCATCTGCCATTTTTTATAATTCTCGTAGACAAGCTTGTATCGATCAGCAGACTTTTTCGGTAACGTTTCCGTCTTCTTGATCAAGTCCGCCTCTGCATCGAAATCTCTGAATACCTCTTCCTCGTCCATGGATTCGTCAGTTGAGACCGTGCGGTTCATTATTTTTCCTCACAATACTGATTCTAACTAACGAAAGAACAACTTTGACGTCAGAAAAAATAAAAATGGTTAGAAACTAGTCACCGGTGACGGTTGCGGGATTCTCACGTACAGCTCTGCGTGAAAAAAAGTTTTTGCTCCCGCCGTCACTCCTTTGTTTTACCAATGCAAGAATCTCGGTCTTTCTGCATCGAAATTGATGCCGGATATACGTACTTTCGACCGAGGTATAAAGAAAAAGATATTGACTAGAATAGAGTTATTACGAAATCTTTTACAATTGTAACCCAATTATATTCGAATGTTTTATTTTTTTTTTTGTATTTTGGACATATCGATATTGCATACCTTTTGGTCAAATAAATAAATGTGTGCATTTGTTTGAGAAGTTTTTCCAAATTATAATCCCGTATAATTTGCATGTGATTTTTCTTGTACATTGTATTAATTTATTATTTACACGGCATTGTCGAAATTTCGATCAATGTCGAAATTCAATTTTAAATTTTTATCCATCGTTGACGTCTTTCTCAGATAAGTGGTCATCCATTATTATCGAGATAAGAAATTCATCACATTTTTTTACTCTGCATCCTCGAAAATTTCAAATTTTCATTATTTTTCAAAAGCGAACGACGGTCTGTTTTCCTTAAACCCTTACTCGACACACTTCTGCAGAATGACGTACTTGACACACCGGGGTCGTTTGTACCCCAGCGATAAAAATTCTTATAAAAAATATACCATTCAATATTTCAATTTGCAAATTTTTTTAGAACTTCCTAAGAGGTCATTTCCCAAAGTTATACAGGATTTACAGTAATATATTAAAGTTAAATATAATTAAAAAAATTTAATATTTAAAAAAACTAAAAAAATGACTACTTTTACCAAAAGAATCATTATTTTCTTATTTTTCGACAAAAATGGTTAAAAATTTAACTAAGTTTGCTTAATATATAGTACCACAAGAAAAAAAAATTGGAGTAGTAAAATAATATAGCAGGCAAAAAATTCGCACAACATTTTCGCTCTAGACCTTACTTGACGTACTACAGGCGGGACCACTCGACTTTGGACGGCTACGACATAAAAACTTATTGTCTTTGAGTGATGCTCTAAGCTTGAAGGAGTAGTGGCATCCTCGAACTAATGACAGATGTCGCAATAGGTCCCATTTTTTAAAATTTAGGTACTTAAACCTCCGCGGACAATATGGGTCACATCTGTCCCAAGAGCAAATTCCCCCTTGGATATCTCCCAGATCCTTGAAAGGTAAGGTTTCTTGATCCAGAAATTCCTATCCGGACAACAGTCAGGTGCAATCTCGAGGGGGTCAGATCTGACCCATATGATTTGGGGTGTCAGGATTTTGTCAACGTAAGTGAATTTGTGTTTTTCGAGTTTTTAGCGTTTCTTTTCGATGTTTGTTGATAATCTTCGGGGGTTTTCGTTATTGGAAATAATAAATCGAGAAACACATGTTTTTAGGTGATTACTGCCTCATCCAGCACTTCGCTAACAGTTGTCATATTTGTAACTTTTCTTTAAAAAAATGTCATTTACTTTTTCATACATTTTGTACAATACTTAAATTTAAAAAAATTTGTAACACATTTTATGATGGTAAATACGTTATTTAATAGTTGTTCTGATACTCGAAAAATATCCTCCTTTCAGATGCCAAAATAAATATACTTTTTCAAATGGGCAGACTTGGGATATTTTTTATTTTGCGGAGTATAGTTTCAGCTACGAATCGGCGTAAGATTTTTTGCTCTATGTTAAATAGAAAAAAATGGTCATTTTTTCCATAAATAGTACATTATGATTCGAGTTTTTCGGACGAGTGTCATACAAAATTTTATTGCACGAGGGTTTTTTTTCTCTCTCAATACGTGAGATATAAGCTGCAGGACAGATATGACCCACATAATCCGGAGTGCCGAAGAAATTCATACGGCCCGCGGAGAGTTAAAATTTAGGAAATTTGGGCCTGGGGTATTTTATGACCCAGTGTGTCGAGTAAGGGTTACCACATTGATCGCGGCCATTTTTTTTTGTTAATTGTCTATTGAAAATGTCTTCCTCGCCCATTTCCTATTCGTTACTGAGAAAATGTCGCGGAGGCAGGATTTTCTAATTGTTATTGAAACATCCAAGGAAAGTAACAATCTCAAACACAAAATTATACGATAATTTGGCATAGGTATACGAAAGCTCTACCTCGTAAGAAGCGTCGGCTTGTTCCACCGCATTTGATGGTGGAATGAAAAAGAAAAAAAAAGAAAAATCGATCGAGATAACAGAGGGGGGCGAGTCGAGAAGTACATACGTGCACTTTCCTGAGGCAAGAGTGGATGGAAATTGCCCGAGGTGAAGCGAACGTTCTCGGGGACTTGAGCCCCCATCCTCCATTCGCCGGAAACACTCTCGGCTTTTCACCGCATACGTAATAACACTTTTCCATCCCCTTTGGCTAACACACCTTTCCCGTATGTTTCCGCTTTCGGGTCTTCGGAAATTCACGGAACATGGCGCGCCTCTGTGGGTCCTTGAGCGACTTAAAATGCGCTTATGAGGGGTCGAAGAAAAAAAAATGTTGAGAAGCTTGGAAATTTTCGTTGAAAGAGATTGTACCGCGTTTTGCAAACGATGGCGAAAAGGCTCTCTGCCACGATAATTGTGCACAGAACCGGAGAAAAGACGCCGGCATTTTGCGTCGTAAAAAAATTACGCTCGTGTAAAAGCTCTTTGAAATACGCTCGAAATTGTCGAGTTTTTAACGTTCTGATTAAAAACTGGACTTCATTCGTCTGTATGCATTATAAACTCTTCCGAAGGACGTTTACCCAGCGATTTCTCATTTGCAAAAATTTAATTAAAACAGCCCCTTGAATGCCAAATGTTGATTGATGTAGCTTTTTGAAAAAAAAAACAATCCTCTTCACGAAGATACCTCATACATTGCAAAAAATCGCTGCTTTGAGGTCACGCAATAGACAGGTCCATTTTTGGTAACGGAAAGTATACATTCGGCATTCTACGTCAAATCATGCGGTCATAGGCCTCACCCCCTCGGATTTTGATGTCCAATGAAATGTGGGTTTCGTTTGGCCCAAAATATGACCTAAAATTTTTAGAAATTTTTATTTCATTTTTTAGGGGTTGCCCGAGCTAAAAAATCATTAAATTGAGGGTGAAAATGAAGAGGCCTTTTTCAAATAAATGAATTTTTTTCACATAAACTGGGGCCCAAAATAGATATTTTCGTCATAGTTCGATAATAGGCCAAAAATAATTAATATTTTTAATTTTTTTAATATTTTTTTTATGTTTTTGAATCATCCGTTTTATTTCAGGTCGTCAAGGCTAATAAATTTTCAAAAAATGTTGTTGTTTAACCCTTAAACCAAGAAAAAAAAAACAAGTTTTACTAGAAAAATATTTTTGTTGTTTTTCTCAGTATACAAGAAACAATCGAAATAAGAAATTATAAAAAAAATACACTAAAATACAAAGAAAAATAGTAATTATTTTTGGCGTATTATCGAACTATGACGAAAATATCTGTTTTGGGCCCTAGTTTCTGTGAAAAAAATTTCACTCATTACAAAAGGCCCCTCTTTATGTTTCCCTCAGTTTAATGATTTTTAGCTCGGGCAACCCCTAAAAAAGGAAATAAAAATTTCAAAAAATTTGAGGTCATATTTTGGGCAAAACGAAGCCCACAAATCATTGGACATCAGAATTCGAAGGGGTCAGGCTGATGACCGCGTGATTTGACGTGGAATGTCCCATATGCATGTCTTCTGTTCAATCATGATTTACCAGATTACAGATGTTTATTTTATTCCCATGTCCATCGATAAATCTCCTCGTACTGGAAAATCCGATTTGACCCGATTTATTGCCATTCGAAGATGCTATGGTGGCTATGGTAAAATGGCAAAATACGATAGTTGAGAATGTCAACGCAGGTTGGATGATAGTGGACAAGAGTTTTCTAAAATATGGTAAAAAATTCTGTCGACAGACAAACAAAGGCCTGCGGCAACGCACGGTCATGTGAGAGTAGCGTTGAAAGGACTCGATTCATTCGAACGGGTCGACTAACGGTCATCGTGCAGGACATGGAACATGCGTTTTATATTTCAATTGTTTGCATGTTGATCATTCAGCGGCATCCTGAAATACTTTTCACGGTAATATTAAAAGCAAGTTCTGAGAAGGGTTTCAAAAAATTTCCGAAAATCTGGCGATTCTTTTGCAGTCCAATCCTGGAGTCAAATCTTTGACAGTTTAAAGCGATAAAATAATGGACGTGTAGTTTGATTTCAAACTTCAAAGCCTAAGGCCCGAATTTTAAGACCTTAAGATCTATATCTTAAGATGAAACTTTCCATCGAACTCAAGTTGGAACTAAAGATCGAACTTAAGTTCCAATTTAAGGTGAATCTTAAGCTCAAACATAAGTTCAAACTCAAGTTCAAACTCAAGTTCAAACTCAAGTTCAAACTCAAGTTTAAACTCAAGTTCAAACTCTTGTTCAAACTCAAGTTCAAACTCAAGTTCAAACTCAAGTTCAAACTCAAGTTCAAACTCAAGTTCAAACTTAAGTTCAAACTCAAGTTCAAACTTTAGTGCGAACTTCAGATTGATCTTAAACTTATGTTCGATCGAACTTAATTATTTTGACGACTAATGTCAAAAAACACGGTCGACGAGGGAGGCTATGAAAGAAGTTTGATCGAACTCAAGTTCAAGCTCAAGATGGATCCTAAGATGAAACTTCAAACCAAGTGTAAGTTTGAACTTAAGATCGATCTGAAGTTCGTACTATAAAGTTTGAACTTAAGGATGAACTGATTAGTGATACTTAAGTTCAAACTTAAGATTTATCTTAAAGTGGAACTTAAGTTCCATCTTAAGATACATTTTAAGATCTTAAAATTCGGGCCTACGAGCATGAAATGGAGTGTATTTTACGGAGAAACCAAAACAAGAGCATAAAAAAGTTGAAAAGTCAATTCTGTAGATTCACAGTTCAGTTAATTTAGCCGAACGATCTTAACATTATAATCAAATTGAAAGATGAATAACGTATTATGGCGAATTCTGTTTTTTGATTGAATATTGATGGTACATAGTCAATGTACGAAAGTCAAATATGACCCACCTGAGTATGATCTCTCTTCTCTTATTCTGATCGCCACGTGGTTAGAAATGTCAACTTACGCAAGACTCCTTCTTCACCATCGTTGGCGAATAAGAGAGGAATAATTTTCTCACTCTCTCTTTCTCTCTCTTCCTTTTTCTCTTGTCTCTCATCCGTGTTCTCTTGGTTTGCACATGGTCCCTCGGAACCGAGAGCAGACAAACTATGACGACCGAGTCTGAGAATGGTACCGTAACGCTTACACAAGTTATTTGTTTAAAGCCAGAAACTCGATGGTGGAGCATTCTCGACGATTTTACAGAATCTCGATCAGAGACTTCACAGACGCGTACATATAACCATGCAATTATGCCAAAATGTCGAAGGAGCATCCCATGAAAATTATACAACGAGATAGCTGTAATGTGACATATACATGTCATCGTGACATCAGTACACATTTATTCACGTTGGAATCACAAGAAAGTTATTGGAGAGTTTGAAGTTGCGATCGGTTATACAGAGAGGAAAAAATGTCAATTCAATTTGATGGAATACATCAAACTGATTTTGACATCAGTTGTCAAAATCAGCTGATCAACGATAAGTGTCAATTTCCATAGTTTCTCATGAAGGGGCGACACTCAGACGGTAACATAAAGGTTTTTTCTGAATTTTTGCAAAGCCTGGGGCATGTCCAAAATTGTGGGAAAATCCATTGAGTGCACACTGAAAGAAAAAACTATGGTACGCCTCACAAACCTCCATACTGAGAGATTTTTATAGCAACAACGGCCTTATTTTGTGGTTTGGATTGAAAAAATTGCCATTTCAAGTTCGAAAGCTCAAAGTTCCCAAAGTGTATGTCATTGAGAACATAATTGTTTTCTGCAAAACATTTTTAGGACTTTCATGATAACCAAAACTGGGCAAAGTGCCGGAAAGTACTTCAAGTACTAAGTACCGTAAGTACTTGAAGTATCAAGTACCGGCAGCAGGGTTGCGAAATTTTTAATGGAAAAGTAATGCATTAACCATTACTTTTTTAATGGCTGATGAAAATAATTTCCATTAACCATTAACATTTAATGATTAATGGAAATATTTTCCATTACCCATTAACATTGAATGTTTAATGGAAGTAATTTCCATTAGCCAGTAAATATTAATGGTTAATGGTTAATGGAAATTATTTTCATAAACCATTAAATGTTAATGGTTAATAAAAATGCAAATGCATTAAAAAAAGTAATGCATTATTTTCAGCCCTGACCAGCAGTACTTTGAGTACTACGTACTTATTACTAAGTACTAAGATTTAAAGTACTTGAAGAGTACTAAGATTTGTACTAAGATTTAAAGTACTTGAAGTACTTGAAGTACAAGTACTTGAAAAATCAAGTACCAAGTATCGAGTACTTTTCAAGTTTTCGGATAAATCTTATAAGTTCTAGAACTTACATTTGATTTCTTATTCTCATTTGAATTTTATTCGAGTACTTTTTGTATCAAAACATATTTTCACCTTGTGCAATACACACTGAGATTGGACTGATTAGGCAGATTGGAATAGAAGGATTTTTAAACAAAAGATCAAAAATAATTCAAAAATAGCGTTGACGATTGTAATTATGATTTATTTTGATACAGGTTTGGAAAGGAAGAAACGAAGAATATGGATTGTTAAAACTACTCCAACTTCGTGCTCGATTTAAAAAAAAACTGTCGTAGGCGACAACTGAGGGACAGAATGTTCATACGTCGCGAAATATTATTTTCAATTTCATATTCAAAGGCTTCACAAATGCGACCATCAGCAAGACACATTCAAAAGTACCTGATACTTGTACTTGAAGTGCAGGAAAGTATTAAAAATTTAAAGTACAATACTTGAAGTACAGGCCAAGTACTTGAAAAGTTAAGTACAATACTTGAAGTAGAATAATACTTAAATCACGCTTGAAGTACTTTTTAAGTACTTCAAGCACACTTGAAGTACTTTTTAAGTACTTCAACCACACTTAAAGTACTTTTTACGTACTTCACCCACACCTGAAGTACTTTTTACGTACTTCACCCACACCCGAAGTACTTTTTAGGCACTCACTCATTTATGACAGAAAGTGCCTATTGCAATCGCCTCGAAATCTGTGTCGGATGTCCGTCCAGACCCAGATCTCAGAAACCGGTGTACGGAATTCAATTTCCTTTGGAGGGTAGTTGTGTATGGTTGTAATCTCTATGCCCAAGGAGTTTAAATCCAAACGGATATTGTAAAACAAAGATTTTTGAAAAAAATTGCCATTTTTGAGCAAAAAAAGACGTTTTATGATCATATGTAGTTGAAACTTGGAATTTCTCTAACGAATTGTTCTCTAACCCACAGAATGTGTCTATATGATTGTAAACAAATGTCTGACGAAGTATGAATCCAATCAGACACTATTAAGGTTGCAATTTGGCAAAAAACATGATTTTAACCAAAAAATGCTATCTCTATCTATATGCACTTGGATCTCCGAAGTTCACGGACGAATTTTTCTCTAACTCACACGATGTCTGTATATAATTGTAAACAAATGTCCCACGAAGTATTAATCCGATCAGAGACCATTAAGTTTATAATTTTTGCAAAGAAAACACAATTTTTAACGAAAAAACAGCTATTTCTGTCCATATGCACATGGATCTCCGAAGTTCACGGACGAATTTTTCTCTAACTCACACGATGTCTGTATATGATTGTAAACAAATGTCCCACGAAGTATTAATCCAATCAGAGACCATTAAGTTTACTATTTTTGCAAAGAAAACACAATTTTTAACGAAAAAACAGCTATTTCTGTCCATATATGCACATGGATCTCCGAAGTTCACGGACGAATTTTTCTCTAACTCACACGATGTCTGTATATGATTGTAAACAAATGTCCCACGGAGTATTAATCCGATCGGAGACCATTATGTTTACAATTTTTGCAAAGAAAACACAATTTTTAACGAAAAAAGGCAATTTCTGTTCATTCGCACTTGGATCTCCGAAGTTCACGGACGAATTTTTTTCTAACTTACAGAATTTCTGTATATGATTATGAACAAATGTCCCATGAAGTTTCAATCCAATTAGACACTGCTAAGTGAATAACTTTTACACAAAAACAATATTTTTAACAAAAAAAATACTACTTTTCTCACTGACAGAATTTCTATATGACTGTAAACAAGCACATTAACACTCTCACGTTTTCACGTAAAGCATAGACCGGCGCACGCGACGTCGCCACGTACGTCACGACGCCGCTACGCCACGTACAGAGAAAAGAGGAACTAAACACGACCTGAGCGCGCCAAATTCAAAACCCATATTTCGCTCTTATAAAAAGTACATGGTTCTTTTGTGTGCTTACGCTCTATTGGCAATATGGCGATCACCCACGCGTTTTAAACGTGAAAAAACAGAATCTGAGCATTGATTAATAACCGAAAGCTTTTTTTACTTATTATAAATGGACTAATAATCATTAGATGATTAAAGTGTTATGATAAATAAGCCCATCTCAAATGTCACTAATATTCTTCATTACTGCCTAATATTGTAACAATTCTGTGAATATAATCTATCAAAACATTTAAATAATATGATTGTCTAGATACTTTTATATCATATTGATTATATTCAAATCTGTCTTTTTAATTATAATTAATAGAATTTATACGACTACTCGATGTTCACAATGAATCAAAGAGTTTAAATAACGGTGTGAGTGCCTATTAAAACGTCCCTAAGGGACATGTTAACCAACATTCAAAATATATCACAAAAACAAAATATATGATTATAATATTATGAAATTGTGAGTGCCTACTAATATAATTCTTAAAATTCGGTCATTACCTTTATGAATCATTGCCCCCATTGAGAATGAAAAATGTGACTCAATATTATCAAAAACAATGTTCAATAACATAAAAACAATATAATATTTACATACCGAATAAATTAAGATAATGGTCAAGAATACGGAGCGCAAAGCCCCCCAACAAAACGTTAAGGGGGGTTTGGGGGGCGGAGCCCCCCAATAAAACGTGAGCGCTCCGCGCGACGCAACATTGTCGCGCGAAGCGCGACAATGTTGAGTAGCGCGGAGCGCGGGGGGGCTTGGGGGGCGGAGCCCCCCAACGAGTACGCGAAGCGTACTTGTTAAGTACTTAAATCACACTTGAAGCACTTTTTAAGTACTTCATCCACACTTAAAGTACTTTTAAGTACTTACATCATACTTGAATCACTTTTTAAGTACTTCATTCACAGTTGAAGTACTTTTTAAGTACTTCAATCACACTTGAAGTACTTTTGAAGTCCTTCAATCACGCTTTAAATACTTTTTAAGTACTTCAATCACACTTGAAATACTTTTAAGTACTTCAATCATACTTGAAGTACTTTTTAAGTACTTCAATCACACTTTAAGTACTTTTCAAGTACTTCAATGATACTTTAAGTACTTTCTCTGTACCATCAAGTAAGCTCTTCCGATCCATTTCCGATCAAGTAAGCTCTTCAAACCCCATCAGTAAATTAAAAAAAAAAATGTGAAACTTTAACAGACATTTTCGCGATATTGGGATACATCTAACGGCAACTCAATATAAAACAATTTATGGAAAATATCGATTTGTTAATGTTTTTTAGAATTGCTTCAATATACCGAGATTTGTTGTTGTCGACTTGAACGTGATGACAAGTCTTAAAGGACGAGACATTTTCCGTTGACAGCAGATATGTCATTAAAAAAGCCCAAACTTTTAATACAATTAAATATACAGTTGAAACATTTAATTAAATAATTAATAAAAAATATTTTTTGCATCATCGAATATTTATTATATCTACTTATCTATTCAATGTTCGCTCTTTCTATTTCTTCTCCGACGAACAAAGTTCCAGGGTCTAAATATTTTCAACGCACCAGGTAAAAAAATTAGTGGACAAAGTTTAAAAATAGAAAATGTGGAAAAAAATTATCCGGCAATTTCGAGAAAAGTAATTACATGATTCCCGAATCCGATGGCAATGGTATTCAGTATGCGCATTCATTGTTGAGACGGTAACACGAAAGATTTCGAAATCTCGATGTTTCATTTCTCACTGGTTTTTCCTGGCGTGAGAGGGATGGGGGAAAGAATGAGAGGGTCGGGAAGAGAAGAGCAATTAGCGCGTCACAATCAATTTGGAAGTATCTCGTTATCGCGCCCCGGGGCACTCGCGCTCCAGTGATGGAACTTTTGGCCACTTTGCGTAATTACCCGACCAGCTGCTTCTCTCTGTGTCTACCTATCTCTCATTCGCTCTCAGTCTCTTTTCCGCACTCTTTCTCCCGTTCTCCGAACTCCGACGAGAAATTAGATACCCGTCGAGCAAAAGGGGTTTAAATTCCACCCTCCTCTTTCTCTATCTCTCTCTCCCTCTCTGACTTTCTTCCCAAAGGGGTAAAAAGTTTATTTTGATACCGTGGATCCGAAGATTTATCATCCACGTGATAAGATTTTTTTTAATGACAGAATTTCATATTTTTTTAACCATAAAATTGAACGTCCGTACGATGAATCACGAAACTTGTTTTCTTTTCAACGAACCCATTATTGATTGAAGATGATTTTATTTTTTAGTATTTTTCTATATTTTTTTGCAAAGTGTAGGATAAAATAAATATTGCCGATGACTGACAAAACTTCGAAGTTTTCTCAAATCGTGAATATACCGATAGCAGTATGGAAGAACGTGCTATCTCAAATTGTGCTAGAAGAACGTGCTATCTCAAATTGTGCTAGAAAAATGTGCTATCTCAAATTGTGCTAGAAGAACGTGCTATCTCAAATTGTGCTAGAAAAACGTGCTATCTCAAATTGTGCTAGAAGAACGTGCTATCTCAAATTGTGCTAGAAGAACGTGCTATCTCAAATTGTGCTAGAAGAACGTGCTATCTCAAATTATGAGAGAAGAAGGTGGTATCTCCAGTTGTGATCAATTGGAGATACCACCTTCTTCTCTCATCATATGAGATAGCACGTTCTTCTAGCCCAATTTGAGATAGCACGTTCTTTTACCACAATTTGAGATAGCACGTTCTTCTAGCACAATTTGAGATAGCACGTTTTTCTAGCACAATTTGAGATAGCATGTTCTTCTAGCACAATTTGAGATAGCACGTTCTTCCACACTGCCGTCGACACGTTCTACGGTATTTATTTATATTTGAAGTGGTAACATGTACGATTTCTTGAAGCATTCCTTATTTGAACAAATTTTTCAAATTTCCATGGAATATTGGAGTTCATGATATTTGTTCAATCGGAATCAGGCAATGGATTTCGTGCTTCAAACACGCTTTCAATTTTTTTATAATGGATATAAAAAATACGGTAGAGCGTTAGTTATGAACGAGATTTGGATTGCCTCTAGTATTTTTTCATCGGTCAGCACAGTAAAATTTAATGGCTCGAAAAAGTCGAACAAGTGCAATTATTCATTAAATTGCTCATACTCTATTCGATGAAATAAACGATGAATGTAAAATGTACACATGATGTCAAAATTATAATTTAAAAATCCATCTTTACGATCCAATACGTTTGTGTAATCAGAAAATTCAGCAGGGTCATTCCATGTCAAATCGACCAATAGATGGTATCGACCCCTCTCAATTTCGATGACATATGGTCAGAATTTTTCTTTCACCATAAAACGAAGTTCCACCAAAGGAAGGAAATTAATTTTTTTTTTGCGAAAGTTATGCAAAATTAAAAATTTTACCATTTTCTCAATTTTTCAAGTTTATTTTTTAAATTTCTCGAAAACTATTATAGTTACGAAAAAATCGTTCTGGGTTCGTCTTAACCCTTAATAGTCACTGCGGGTCCACAGGACCCAGGCCGTTTTTTGACCTGGAATACTGCCCACCAAAATCGATAAATTGCATAATTTTTTTTGCATATTGACAATTCGATTTTTGGTTTCGGACCAAAAACCCTACATGGAAATAAAATTTATCGGCAAATATTACGGAAAATATATTTTTGGATATATTAAGTATATTTTGTCCGAAAATGTGTGTATTACAAACATGAATTTGGGTATATTTTTAATCTATTTAAAAATATTACAATATAAATATAAAAAATGTATTGAAGATATATACGAAATATATCAAACATATTTATTGAGTGCATGTTCTATATATTTTAGATACATTTTTAATTGGTGTTTAAATATACACAATGTATATGTAAAAAATATATTTAAGATATATACTAAATGCATCAAACATATATATTGAGTGTACGTTTTATATATTTTCGATATAATTTTAATATATGTTTACATATACACAATATATTTTTTTACATATATCAAAAAATATATTTTTATGCACAATAATCATATATCTAAAATATATTCAATGTATATTTCAAAGAAATATTTTCTGCCGAAAATGTACTTATTACGGATATATTTTTGAGTATATTTCTTATATGGAATATACATATTATATATTTAATATATATCTGATATATATTTTAGATACATCTGAAATGTATTTAGAATATATAATGTACACTTCAAATATATTTTAAATATATTTTTACGTATATCGAAAAATATATTTTCCGGTATATTATATTTCCGTGTGGGACGTTACCTTAAACAAGGTTCAAATTATACCCCACTATTTTTTTCATTTCGCTCAATGCATTATTTCATTGTTTATAACAATTTCAAAACGCCTGGGTCCCGTGGACCCAGTATGACTGTAACGAGATTCTAGCGAGGTGTGACTCTTAAGGGTTAAAGACGAACTCGGATTCGCCATCGGATTCGCAAATCATATATTTACTTTGGGCTACGAAAAAAAAATATATTCCGAAAAAAACATTTGGAAAATAATGCATTTGGGGAATTTTGAATTTTTTAAAAATCGTGCAAATCCACCATCAACAGTAAATTTTTGGTTCCATTTTTTTTATATATACCTTGTACTGATGTTAAAAGATTCTGAAATTTTTAGAATGGTATTTTTTTTCAAAAATATGATCTTTTGAATTTTGGTAAAGACAAAATTTTTTTTTACCTCTAAGTAAAGTAAAGTTGAGCAATCATGTAATTTTGTAATTTTGAGCAGTAAAGATTTCAATTTATGACATAACTTAATATAAATGTATATTAAGTTTACGCTTAAAACGCTTTACCAAATAAATAAAAAAGGAAATTCAATTTTGTTTCTGTTTTTACATTCTTATGAACCCAGAACGATTTTTTCGTAACTATAATCGTTTTCGAGATATTTAAAAAAAATATAGAAATATTTAAGAAATTGTGAAATTTTGAATTTTGCATAACTTTTGAAAACAAAAAAAAAATTTTTCCTTTGGTAGAACTTCGTTTTATGATAAATGAAAACTTCTGACCAAATTTCATCGAAATTGAAGGAAGTCGATTCCAACTATTGGTCGATTTGACATGGAATGACCCAACGCTATGTGCAGATTATATTATCGTTTTCAATCTGGCAGTATTTTGGTTATTGTAAAATCGTCATCGCAACGATATTCAATAAATCTGATGAAAAATGATTTGGCAAATAACTAGAAAAAGTCAAGAATTAAATAATTCGGATAAAGAGATCAATCTCCTCAATGAATGATGAATCCTCTTCGATTTTTTACAATTACACCAGTTGAAAGATTTCCTTGTGTAAACCTAACTAGTGTAAAATTGGATATCTCCATTCTGTACATTTATTTTTCACCCATTTGACGTAAATGAAATGTTTTCAAATTTCCACTTAAGAAATTTATTTGATGACTGCGAATTATTATTTAAAAATAATAATAATAATAATAATAATAATAATAATAATAATAATAATAATAATAATAATAATTTGATATAACTATCGAATTTCGGCTGTCACGTACACTGGACCAACACATTCCCTTTGAAAATAATTCAATGCTTGTTTCAAACAAATATTCTACACTCACTTGCACCAATATTTCTCGAGGGTGATCATTATTTTCATTACTCATAATTTACATCTCTACATTCGAAAACTCTACCCGAATTCGCGCTGTGAATACATGTCCATTAATTTACAATACAATACAATACAATACAACAATCTTACTATTTTCACCGTGTAACTCTACCAGATATTAGCTCTCCCCAGAATTACTGTTAAAGTCACTACATTAAAAATTTATCAAATTACACCTCTACCAGAATACACCTTCCTCGAAAAAACATTATCCATTATTATTCTTTGACGACATGTTACCACGATTTTTCTTAAATTGGATGCGCAAAACATATTTCGTTAACAAATATAAAATCATACTTTTGATTATCTTGTGCTATGTAAAGTAAAAATAAATATTAGGGTGGCTCTGTTTTATTTGAGAAAAGAAACCCTGAAGAAATGCACTTTAGTAGAGTTGCCTTCTGAGTTGAACAACATTTTCTATATAGGACTACCAAAAGCCGGTAGAGTTATGTGGTGCATGATTCGTTGCCAATTCGGGTAGAGATGTATTTGCGTTTAGAAATCTCCGGTATAAAGATGGAAATGCCCCTAGATAAATTATGAAATTATGAAATTATTTGGTAAGAATATGCAGTTTGGTGGAGATATTTTTCGGGACAACTAATATTCGGTAGAGTTGTTAGTCGCCCGAAATATCTCGATGTTAAAGTTTCCCCTTGATACACGGTTAGTTTGGTAAAGATGGTTTCTCATCGTAAATATAAAAAGAGTTGTCGTTGCGTGAAGAAATTTCTGGTAAAGATGTTGAATTGGCACACCGGGAATCATCGCAAAGTATAAAAATAGGAACGGATTAATATTAAACGTGTATACAGACCGTGTTTGCTCTTGCATTGACATTTCCGTTGATGAATAATTAGTAATTATTCCACCATCGATTTAACGAGTAATTTGGGTACCTACATAATTTTCAACCAATATAATATTCTTCATTTGGCTTTTAATGATGTTGAATCGCTCCCTCTACATTTTGCATCGAGCAAATATCTCATTCAATTCATTTTTTTCTGCATAAAAATATATCACGTTAGATAATGAAGAGAGTATATCATCCCATATACATCACTTTTATTACGTTTTTTCATATAACAAATAGAACAAAAAAAAAACAGCTCGTCTATCATTGTTATTTTATTCTCCTGCAGAAAAATAGAACAAAAAAAATTCATACAATTCCGTCAGGATAAAATTCCGCTCTGCCATCGTCATATTTCGTTGTTTTCATCTCTCGGTACGATACAATTTTTCTGTTACTGAATCCCGAGCACGAAAGTTTGCGATATCGCCTGTTACATACATAGTGCAAATTTATATTACGCTATTTTCCCCTCTTGGCTCTGAGCTGACGGAAAATTCTAAATTATGGACAAACTGAATTATTATCCGTACACATTTTAACGGTGAAGCCTGAAGGAAAAAAGAAATGCAAATATACGACAATAGACCGAGAGAGGGCGGAAAAACACAGAGAAAAATGAAAAGGGGTGAAAGGGATGAAATTCACAACGAGAAAAGCGACCGAGCTAAAAGGGTGAAAGCATGCTTGCAACACAACAATTTTTTTTTATTAGTGAAATAGCACACAGAATGGTTATTTTACTAGGAAAAAATGGTATTCATAGTATCCATATGGGATATCCCAAAGGAATTGAGCCAACGACATAATACAGCGAAAAAAAAACTTAAGGAGTAGCCCACTGTAATGACCGAAATTTCGACGTTTTTTCATTATTTTTTTTAAACAACAAAATAAAATCCGATCGTTTTCAAATTTTTACATGTTGTTACTTGAATCTTGAAGAGAGCGAAAAAAATTTTGGTTACTCAATTTTACATGAATTTGTTTATGATTTTGTGGGTCGAAGTGAAGTCCTCGAAAAAAGGTGACTTGTTTCGGGGAAGCACAAAGCTTTCCGTAGTCAACTGAAATCAAAAACTCAAAGAGATTATTGTTTTGTATCACTGAGAAAATTTTGTTGTTGAAAATGCAAAAATTTGTTTGACTCAAACAAATATTTGTTTGCGGACGTTCAACGAGATCATTTTCGTAATTCAACAAAGATTATACAGTGGAAGTTTTAGTTAAATCGGTTAAATCGTTGCTTGAATGGGCAAAGTTTCAATTCAATCAAATAAATATCTTTGTACCAAATAAATTTGTGTGATTGAAAATACGAATTGTTTTTTTATTGCACTCCGTGCGTAAAGTGCCACTTTGCGCACGCTGCGCGTGCTCGAACTGGCACTTTGCGCCCTCGTACAATAAAATTTCGTACGATACTAGTGCGAGAAACTTTTTCTCAACTCCTGTGACAGCAACATTCGCCTTCGGCTCATGCTGCAAACTCACACTCGTCAGAAAAAGTTTCATCGCACTAGTATCGTAATATACTATCGTTACAGCTGAATTTATTTAGTTAAAATATACTAGAAATCAACAAAATATTTCTGTACAGCAACTCAGTAACGTGTAAATTGGACTAAACTCTATCTGGAAATTGACCAAATAATTTCGTTCACCTTATATCTTATAGTTAACCAAATCCATTTGTTGAATTAATTATAGTTTCGTTATTTCAAACAAATTAATATTAAATCAACTTAATTTTTCTGAACTAAATGCATCTAGTTGTTTTAACTGAACTTTTTTCTCAGTGATATAGGCTTTATTCTAGTGCTCTAACCTATAATATGCATATTTTACAAAAAAAACGAAATTGCGGACTTGTGAATTTATTATTTATAAAATTAATTTATAAAATTAATTTATAAAATTAATTTATAAAATTAATTTATAAAATTAATTTATAAAATTAATTTATAAAATTAATTTATAAAATTAATTTATAAAATTAATTTATAAAATTAATTTATAAAATTAATTTATAAAATTAATTTATAAAATTAGTTTATAAAATTAGTTTATAAAATTAATTCATTATTAAAAAGTTTTAAAGGTTAGATATTAAGCTATGTGTGTCGAAAATAACGGGTAAAATTTTAAGCAAAATCGGTAAAATAGTTTTTAGTCAGTGCTTCCCCGAAATTTCGAAAACATAGTTTCGAGAAAAACGCGTTCAAAGTTTTGACAACAGATTTTGTATAAACAAATTATACTTACATTAATCAGCTATGCCTGGTGCATAAAGCAATTCTTCTATTTCTTGGAAGTTATCTCAAAGCTCTCTTCATTTCTTCGAGAGATTTACAGTTTCGGGTGATTGCCAAACCGTAGTAATTATTCATTTTTAATATTAACTTATTATTTAATTCCTCTCTTCTTTTGGCTATAACTTTAAAAATATTTTTAATTTCGGTCTGAAACTTTTACAATATATTCTTAAAAGGTTTATCTTGCGAAAAATGTAAAAAAAATCGATTTTTGTGGGAAAAAGTGTTACGAAGAAAATGCGACCTTCCAGAACAAAATCCGTCCAACGGTTCTTTAGGAATCACGCGCAGACTGTAAAAACTAAAAACTAGGTTTTTCAGGAAATGGGTGCACCTTAAGGATTTTAACTAGTCCCAAAAAATTATTCATTTGGTACCTCAAATGGTGCAAGATACATCATATTCGTAGGCATTCTACAATAATTATAAATTATTATTAAAAATCGCCGTTTTGACACTGACTCGACCCCCTTAAAAAAATCACTCTTTTTATACCGAACAACCCTTGTATAATACGTCTGCGTATATCGACTGTAGGGGTGGTCAGGGTGAAATAATAGTTTACCATTTACCCTGGACGTACCAGTAGAAACGTGACCTCGTGACTTTGTACGATTTCGCTCGTGTTCACAGTTCGATTTATGTGTGCTCTCCACGAGTGGCGATCGTAAAAATGCTTCGTCGACAACTGAATATCACCCCGAATACCTTTTATCCCTACACCTTCCGTTAGGTCACATATACTATATACTAGAATTCACGTTCAGGAATCATAAAGAATTCAAGCCGTAAACGCGTCCACTCTTGCTTTCCTGGCTCTCTTGATGGACCCTACACGCTTATTATTCGAATGCTGACTGGGACGTGCTACATGGCAAATAAACTCTCGTATTTTTGGAGTTTCAATTCTTCATTTTTTTTTTTTTTTTTTACGGGAATTGAAGTATCGGAGAATTAGAAATTGACGCACATATTGGCCATTTCACTTTCATTTTACCCTTTCATGTAATCCTTGATGGTGTGTGATAATGGATTTTGGAAAAAAAATTGTATTGTATTTTTAAACACCATTAATGTGAATTGAATTTCCTTTAACCCACATAGAAATAAAATATATCGGCAAATATTACGGAAAATATATTTTTGGATATATTAAGTATATTTTGTCCGAATATGTATGTATTACAAATATGATTTTAGGTATATTTTTAATCTATTTAAAAATATTACAATATAAATATAAAAAATGTATTGAAGATATATACTAAATATATCAAACATATATATTGAGTGCATGTTCTATATATTTTAGATACATCTAAAATGTATTTAGAATATATAATGTACACTTCAAATATATTTTAAATATATTTTTACGTATATCGAAAAATATATTTTCCGGTATATTATATTTCCGTGTGGGAAATGATTGAAACTCTTAACAAAACAATAATCCGCCCGATATTTTCATTTATATCTCTGCAATAATTACTTCTACTGCGGAAAAACCTAATATTCAATTCGAAGAAGCCAAGACCGTTGGATTAAAAAAAAATATGCTTTCATTTTCATGCCAATTTGAATATTCACTCGGGCAACATTTTTGAACAATCGCTCCTACAGATTTTTACTCATGTATATGGGGCATTCCACGTCAAATCACGTGGTCATCGGCCTGACCCCCTCGGATTTTGATGCCCAATGAATTGTGGGTTTCGATTGGCCCAAAATATGACCACAAATTTTTAGAAATTTTTATTTCATTTTTTAGGGGTTGCTCGAGCGAAAAATCATTAAGTTGAGGGAAAACACAAAGAGGGGCTTTTTTTAAATTATTGCATTTTTTTTCATATAAACTAGGGCCGAAAACAGAAATTTTCATCATAATTCAATAATGGGACAAAAATAATGACTATTTTTTTTTAAATTATAATTACTATTTTTTAAATTTTTAAAAAATTCATCTGGTTTTTTCGAGGTCGTCGAGGCTAATAAATTTTCGAAAAAAGTTGTCGTTTCACTCTTAAACCAAGAAAAAAAATAAAGAAAATATTTTTGTCGTTGTTATTCTCACTACGAGAAACAATTAAAATAAAAAATTATAAAAATAAATAAATTAAAATACCAAAAAAATAGTAATCATTTTTGTCCCATTATTGAACTATAACGAAAATTTCTGTTTTGGGTCCTAGTTTCTGTGAAAAAAATTTCAATAATTTAAAAAAGGCCCCTCTATGTGTTTTCCCTCAATTTAATGATTTTTCGCTCGGGCAACCCCTAAAAAATAAAATAAAAATTTCTAAAAATTTGAGGTCATATTTTGGGCCAAACGAAATCCACAATTCATTGGACATCAAAATCCGAGGGGGTCAGGCCGATGACTGCGTGATTTTACGTGGAATGCCCCTTATATATCTCCAAAATAACATTTTTCATGATATTTATAATCACTGAATTTATTTTTCTAAATTATAATCACAGCTATTTAAAACTACATTTTATCAAGGTTTTAAGTTCATTAATTGCCATTGCGATAAGTTTCGTTCAATAAAAATGTTCTGTCAACTGGAGATTTGAAATTATCCGATTTTTTCCGTTCAATTTTCGATCACGAATCAGCCAAAAATTGTATCTGATTAATATTTCAGTACTTCGTGATACAATAAAAGACTGAAAAAATTCAGCAACATTTGGCATGCCATAAACAAAAATTATCAATAATAATATTGCTCAAAAGTTATTAATAAATTGTTCAAACAAATGATTATTCAACAATTTTTCGGTAAGTTATTTTCTTAAACAAATCGAATGCGTGAATTTTTCTGAACGCATATGAATTCTCTAAAAATGTTCTCTCTATTTTGCAATATCATAAAAATATTCTGAAACACAAACAAAAAATTGCCAATTTTGTATATGCTTTTGCACACAAGTTTATCATCCAGCTTTGAAAAAATTCAAAGACACTAGGCCAAAAAATACATAAATACAGCCATTCTAAAAATTTCAAAACAGGAATTTTAAAATAAAGCCAAAATTCTGAAAAAATTCATGTGCGTTCAGAAAGATTAACGCATTCAATTTGTTTACGAAAAAAACGAACTTCCCAAAAAATTGTTGAATAATTATTTGTTTAAACAATTTATTAATAACTTTTGGGTAATATTAATATTCATAATTTTTGTTTATGACCTGACAAATGTTGCTGAATTTTTTCAGATTCTTATTATATCACGAAGTACGGAAATTGCAATCAGATACAATTTTTGGCTGGAAGCAATAAGCAATACATCCTTAAAAAAAGCAACTTACGGAATGAAATAACATCGGAGATCGGACGAAATTGTTTTTGAAAAAATAAAACGTAAATCGAGTGAGTCACGCTCAGAATGAATATATTGTATGGGTGAATTATTACATTTTTGCAGGAGAAAGAGGAGAGAGATGTGTGTGTGTGTGTAATAGGGTGGTCCTTATTTAGAGCTCGGACGAATTTTTTATCAGACGCCCCCCAAAACGATTTCAAATAATTAAAAAATAATACCTTAATTTTTTCAGATTTTTATCTAGACTAACCCCTCCCACCAAGAGGGTAGATTTCCCCACTTGAAATACACGTGCTACGGCCATATTCTCAGAATATATTTTATTCCAAGTGTAATAATTTTCAAAAAAAAACTGTAACTGCAAGATTTTAGTGTTCATCGGTGCCACTATTTGAGGAAAAATTCACACTATCATACGAATAAATCTAGACAAATTTCAATTCGTATAAAATTCTAATACGGGTCGATCTAGACGAATAGCAATTCATCTAGATTGACCTGTATGATAACTCGAATATTTCGTCAAATAGTAGCACCAATGAACACTAAAATCTTGCAGTTACAGATTTTTCAAAAAATTATTACACTTAGAATAAAATATATCCTGAGAATATGGCCGAAACACGTGCGTTTCAAATGGGGAAATCTACCCTCTTGGTGGAAGGGGTTGGAGTCTAGATAAAAATCTGAAAAAATTAGGGTATTGTTTTTGAATTATTTGGAGTCGATTTGGGGGGCGTCTGATGAAAATTCCGTTCGAGCTCCAAATAAGGACCACCCTAGTGTGTATGTATCGTGGTAATTCGGCTGCAAAATTGCGGTGCAAGCTTTCGCTAGCGTGCAGCAGCATCGTAAAGTAAGAATCGTATAGTGCACCTTACGAGAAAAGGGTAAAAAAAGCAAGTTGCGAGAGACTTTGGGGAAAGAAGGGGAAGAAAAAATGCGGGCCACGATGTTTCAACACGTCATCGGGGGATTATTATCGTTGAAAAGTGCTCGGGAGTCAGAATTATGTTTGCCAGTTTCAAAAACCTCGTACTTGTAACAGGTATCGATTGCTCAATATAAGAAGGGCGTATGTCCGTTATTCAACGTGTGAAACACAATGAACTAAGAACCTTCATATTTTTTGCACCAATAATCAAGGTGCATGATGATTTGGCTAGTTTATTAATAACAATACCAGCACTATTATTATACCAACAGAAAAAAGCATGAGCATTATAAAAGAAGATCCTGAAATTTTCAGTTCTTTGTTTTTTCAAAAATATAAATTTTTTAATTTTGGTAAACAAAATGTTTTTTCACCTCTAAGTGAAGTAAAGTTGAGTAATCATGTAATTTTGTAAGTTTGAGCAGTAAAATTTACATGATTGCTCAATTTTACTTAATTTAAAGGTAAAAAAAATTTTTTTTTCCAAAATTCAAAAATTCTTATTGTTCAAAAAACAAAACACACACTTCTAAACATTTCAGGATCTTTTGAGACCAGTACAAGGAATTATATACAAAAAATTATATTCAACGATATATCAATCCTCGAAGCAGCGAGTTCTAAGATTAATTAAAAATACTGTATCGTCATAAATTATTGGAACTAGTCTTGGGGATAAATAAAAAGATACGGAGGCCATGGACGTTGCTCGAGTACGGTCGTTTGACGAGCTTGACAAATGATTTCACGACAATCTTGAATAATTATCACGAGAAAATAAGTATAATCTATTTTCAATGATTAATGACAATGAAGACTTTTTTGTACGCTTTGGGGTGATAACCTATGCGGGTCATCCCATGTCAAATCGACCAATAGTTGAAATCGACCCCTTTCAATTTCGATGAAATTTGGTCAGAAGTTTTCTTTCATCATAAAACGAAGTTCTACGAAAAGAAAAAAATTAAAAAATTTGTTTGGAAAGTTATGCAAAATTCAAAATTTCAAAATTTTTCAATTTTTTAAGTTTATTTTTTTAAATATCTCGAAAACTATCATGGTTACAAATAAATCTTTCTGGGTCCGTTTTGAAGAGTATACTTGGGGCTACGAAAAAAAAATGTTGAACAATGATGAATTTGGAGAATTTTGAATTTTTTAAAATCGTGCAAATCCACGATCAACATTAAGTTTTTGGTTTAATTTTTTTATATAATACCTTGTACTGGTCTTAAAAGATACTGACGTGTTCATAAGTGCGTGTTTTATTTTTTCAACAATACGAATTTTTTTAATTTTAGTAAAAAAAAATTCTTTTTTTTACCTTCAAGTTAAGTAAAGTAGAGAAATCATGTAAATTTTACTGCTCAAACTTACAAAATTACATGATTGCTCAACTTTACTTAACTTTGAGATAAAAACAAAAATGTTCTACCAAAATTAACAAATTTGTATTTTTGAAAAAACAAAAAACGCAATTCTGAAAATTTCAGGATCTTTTAAGATCAGTGCAAGGTATTATATAAAAAAAATGAAACCAAAAAATAAATATTGATCGTGGATTTTCACGATTTTTGAAAATTCAAAATTTTCCAAATTCACCATTTTTCAAATTTTTTTTTTTTGAATATTTTTTTTTTTTCGTAGCCTAAAGTATACTCATTGAGACGAACGAAGAAATATTTTTTCGTAACTATAATAGATTTCGAGATATTTAAAAAATAAACTTGAAAAATCGAAAAAATGATGAAATTTTGAATTTTCGAACATTTTTTAATTTTTTTCCTTTGGTAGAACTTTGTTTTATGATGAAAGAAAACTTCTGACCAAATTTCATCGAAATTGAAAGGGGTCGATTCCAATTGTTGGTCGATTTGACATGGAATGACCCATATGCGAGTTTTTTAGATCATTGATTTCTGTTGATTGATCATTCACTCATTCTTTGGTATTGTTGAGAAATCTTTTGTTCAAAAAATCTCTGCAACGTACTTCTGATGGTTGAGAGTCGTCAGTTTTCCGCTCATTGATCCACCATCTCGTTGACTGGGCTAAATTTGGAACGTGTTGAATCCTCTCGTTAAAGGATTTCTTTGAAATCCCATAGGAACAAATTGCCACGTATCGCGGATTAAATATCCGGATTCCCGGTGTGGACGATCCGGACGAAGCTCTCTGGAATCTCGATTGGAATGAGCTTTTTTCAATTTAGTACAGCCCCTTCTGAAGCGCTCGACGGTATGTCACAGGATAACATTCCTCATCCCTTTAATCCAAACTGACGGATTTCGATGTGTAAAGGGGATGATACGCGTTATTGGGCAATTTTCCGAAGGTGCAATTTCACAATGACGCAAGACACGAGATACGATCCATTGGATATTTCCCTTGTCGATCATTGATCCACAGAATAGCCCGGACAGTTTGAAACGTTGGCGAGTGCCTTCCGATTTGCTGACCATCCCTGCGAAGTTCACGGCTTATTGTCTTGGGTTGAAGCAAACCAAAACCATATCCACAGCCTTATTTCCTTGAAGTAAGGGAGACTTGGGGAGGGTTGAGTTTCATTTTATACCAGGAGAGTGGAAGTCACCGTCGACAGTGCCTGGGATCTCTTCCGATTTAATAAGAACAACATCGATACAGTATATGGGTCATTTCATGTCGAATCGACCAATAGTTGGAATCGACCCCTTTCAATTTCGATGAAATTTGATTAGCAGTTTTCTTTTATCATAAAACGAAGTTTTACTAAAGGAAAAAAATTCAAAAAATGTTTTTCGAATGTTATGCAAAATTTCACAATTTTTTCAATTCTTCCAGTTTATTTTTTAAATATATCGAAATTGTTGTAGTTGGGAAAAATCGTTCTGGGTCTGCCTTAAAGATTATACTTGGGCTTACGAAAAAAAATGTTTCGAAACCAAATTTTGAAAAATGACGAATTTGGAGAATTTTGAATTCAAAAAAAATCGCGAAAATCCACGATAAACATTACATTTTTTATCCAATTTTTTTTTGTATAATGCCTTTTTTTCATATAATAAATTGTACTGATCTTAAAAGATTCCGAAATTTTCAGAATTGCATTTTTTTTTTCAAAAATATGAATTTTGGTAGAAATTTTTTTTGTTTACCTATAAGTTAACTAAAGTTGCGCAATCATGTAATTATGTAATATTGAGCAGTAAAAATTAGATGATTGCTCAACTTTACTTAACTTAGAGGTAAAAAGCAAATTTTTGTTACCAAAATTCAAAAATTAATACTTTTGAAAACAAAGGGCAATTCTGAAAATTTCAGGATCATTTAATATCAGTACAAGGTATTATAAAAAAAAAAGAACCAAAAATCTATTGTTGATCGTCGATTTTCACGATTTTTAAAAATCTAAAATTCTCCAAATTCATCATTTTTCAAACAAAAATTCGGAGGATTTTTTTTTTCGCAGCCCCAAGTATACTCTTTATACAATAGCTTTCGAGATATTTAAAAAATAAACTTGAAAAATGGAGAAAAATTGTGAAATTTGCATAACTTTCGAAAATAATTTTTTAATTTCTATCCTTCGGTAGAACTTCGTTTTATGTTAGAAGAAATTTTCTGACCAAATTTCATCAAAATTGAAAGGGGTCGATTCCAACTATTGGTCGATTTGACATAGAATGACCCCTATATATACATATACACAAGAATGCATATATACTATGCTGGTAGGTTCCGGTATCAAGTTCCTGTAATATAACTTTCAAGTCGATGGAGGCGATCAGGACAACGACGACGAGGACGACGTTGATAGGACCCACTCGAAACTTTCACCTCTCTGTCCTCAGAAACTTTGTATTCTGTCTCATGCTTCTCTAACATCCATTTTTCCACTCTGATCGCTTTCTTCACCACTCCGGAGACTCCACCTGCTCAATTGCGTATCTACACGATGACAACAGTGCCTTGACATCGAGGAAATAAAAATGCAAAGTATTGGGACCCTTATCATTCATCGAAGACGGATGTCTCGTTGTAGAAGATCAAGATGGCGCAATCAACGTTCCTTCAAGTTCAGTCGGGCTCTTTTATTTGTCAACATGTAAACTAAAAATAAAAGTAATGTAGAGACTACGATCGTTTGACAATCTTTCTGCAAGTGCTCTCCGAGTTGCGATCGTCATTCTCGTATTATCTCAAAGTTTCATGTCCAAAGCGAGCCAGCATTTTCTCTCTTCTACAAGAAACTTTGGCATATTCAACGAGGACATCTCACTCGAAAACTCTGGCTCTCGAGAAACTTGTGTAATAACCATTTCCAGTTGGGTTTGCATTGTGAAAAAAAAGTTATTTGTTCGAAGACGAGATATCAGCGAAAGCACTGACATTTTATTTTTCGCTGAGTCCTGAAGAATTCTCCGGTTCCACGAGATTTTTAATTCACGGTGATAAATAAATTACTGATTTATGGGAAAGTTATTCGTCAGTAGTTTAGCTCTTCAACGTACTTAATCCTTTTGACTTTTCAATTTTGGCGATTTTATTTCACAAAATGGCAATAGGGAACAAAATGGATGCAAGTACCGTAAAACCAGGCTATTGTGACTTTGGGGGTTACTTTGTTGGTTTTTGGGACTACTTTGGACGAGCAGCAAAATACGATTAAAACGTGTGCGCAGTGAACCCTCGTGACCTTGTGGGGTGGTAGGGAGTGTGGGGAGCGGGTAGAAAAGGAAAAAAAAATCATTCATAAACCACGTACACAGATATGTGTAATAAGCCAAGATGTCCGAACAATCGATGATACCATTCACATGAAGGGAATAAAGAAGGGCACGAAGAACGACTCCAACCTCTGTTACATCTGTAAGGCCCGAATTTCAAGTCATAAGTCCTACCCTAAGATCGAACTTCCCATGGAACTCAAGTTGGAACTCAAGATCGAACTTAAGTTCCAATTTAAGATGAATCGTAAGTTGAACTAAAGTGCCATTATAAGTTCATACTTAATTTAAAACTTGAGTGCGAACTTCAGATCGATCTTAAGTTCAAATTTAAATTTGGTTTGAAGTTCGAACTTAAGATCCATCTTGAGCTTGAGCTTAAATTTGATCGTACTTAATTATTTTCACAACTAATTTAAAATAACACGGTTGAGGGAGGCGATGAAAGAAGTTCGATCGATCTTGAGTTCATGCTCAAGATGAATCTCAAGATCAAACCTCAGACCAAATTTAAGTTTGAACTTAAGATCGATCTGAAGTTCGTATTGAAGTTTGAACATAAAAATGAACTTATAATGATACTTAAATTCAAACTTAAGATTCATCTTAAATTTGAACTTAAGTTCGATCCAATGTTCAAATTTGAGTTCAATAGAAAGTTTGATCTCAAGTTTGATCTTAAGAACTTAAAATTCGGGCCTAAGTAATTGGTATTTTTATGTAAAATATTTCTTCAATGAAAATGACGAAATCATTGTCAAAAACCGTTGTTTTTCATTTAACATCATTTATAATGGATAAAATATTATTGTTTTTGATCAAAATGATGTCAAAGCTGCATTCACGATGAGGATCTTTGACATCAGTTGCATTTCTATGCCTCTCCAAAGTAGCTCCACTGAGAGAAAAAATTACTAGAACCAATGAAATAAAGTTTTGAAGGCAAAAAATCATTTTTTTTCATTATTTGCCAAAACGTATTAGATTGGTTCCCTTATATATTTACTTGGTTCATTTTTTGCAGTCAATTCCATAAATTTCTGTTTCAATAATCTAACAATATGTTATCAATTATATGTAATATGTTGTTTGAATCAAGAATACATTTTATCATTCAAAACATGCATGTCTTTTAATACAGGAAGCACTGAGAAAAAAAATTTGTTGAATCAACAAATTAATTAGTCCAATCAACAGGAAAAATGATTGATTCAATCAAACGCGTGTTTATTAATTGTTGCTATACATTTTATAAAAAATATATAGCCCTTGCCAAATAATTTAATATGCATAGTTTAGCGACCTTAAAAAGAGATAAATAGAAAAAAAAGACAAATCTGTGCCAATTCTCCGATCTAATTTCTCTGTCCGACCGAGATTCGAACCCTCGACCCTACCTACCATCATACCTATCCTACCTAACTACCTAACACGCTACCTATTACGCTATCGACTACTACAATGCGCTTGAAAAAAGTTAGGAGTTACGAAGATTCGAATATAAGAAAACATTTAAAAAACCAGTTTTTTAATTTTTAACAATTTATGAATACTATTAAAGTACACTATAGAAATTATAGTTCTTTGCTTGAAGGAAATAAAAATTTAATCATTCCAAACAAATATTCTATTGAAATAAAATAATGTGTTATTTATTTTACTACAGCTTCTTTTAAAATAATCACAATCAATTTTATATCTAATAAATATTGAAATTACTACAGAAATATTTTTAGAAGTAAAATAATGATGAATTTCTTGCGAAGAAATAATTTTGTTCGAAAAAAATAATTTCGTATTGAATCCGTTTTTTAGATCCAAATAATCTCATGTTTATTATGCGATCAATGTAATTAATCCAATGAATACAATTTTAATCGAATCTATCATGCATTTAATTGTTACTATTAAATAAGAGTTTAATATAATGGAGTAATAGATCCGTGAAAATATTTTTTTAAATGAAGAGTGATTTTCTTGGTTCAATAATTTTTTCTCTCAGTGCCCACACTCGGGGTTACTTTGGCTTTTTTTTATAAATATATAAAATTGTGAGGGTCTGGTGAGGCTTGCTATTGTTATACATTTTATAGCCAAAGGACACATTGTTCCGTTCGAGCAAAAAAAAATTAATTTTGGACGTTAAAAAAAACTTCAGAAACACGAACAAGCCCCGTTTTACGGTACGTTATCAGACAAAGAAGGTGATGAAAATATGCTCCTTTCTCGTCCCAAAAACATTTGATAAAAGTTATGCTTTTTTGCTGGCTAGGAATCCGTTCTATAACTAAAGAAAATCAAATATGCAAAGTTCTCGTTTGAGTATTAAACGTCTCAACTTTTACTTTTTCCTATATGCTACCACGCAGCGGCGGGTTCCTCAAAGTAAATACTCATTCAATATGACGGACCTTTGATGTTAGATGTTTGTCAGTATGGATATATGAATCTTTGCCCTAAATGATATAACTCGTGATGCGTGAGATAGCTAGATGCACCGACCCGTGCAGAAGTTGTGGTAGGGATCCAGCTGGATTCCCGTAGTTCATCCTAGACACGGATCAGGATCCTTCTGGAGATCGGACCAGATTTCATGACCGGAATGAAATGTTTGTAAAATGGAATTCAGCAAAGACTCCCAAATGGATTCGCGACTGTGTCCAGGGCGGGTCTTATTTGATGCTTGAATGACCCATAGCGGATTATTGAAGAATCCTGTAGGATAGTTGAATAAATTATATTTATTAAAATGGGCACTCATCAGGAAGGCACCCAAGCTACACAGATTGTCTTCATTAATGACTTGAACATTGTTTGAACGTGTGTTGCCCAAATGACTTGCTGAATCGCGCCCTGTAATTAGTCGCAATTAATGTAATCACAAAAAATATGAAATCAAAAATATATAGTTTCAGCATTATAACAAGGAATGGACCTGGAACCAGATAGGGATTCAGCCAGGACTCCCTTATTAGGGTATCCCTAAGAAATCCCGATCGAGATTTCACAGGAAACTGGAAGATCCTGGCAAATTTTTGAACAGGAATACTCATTTTGGGGCTGCCCCAACAAATCCTGATCGAGATTTAATCGAAATATGAATGTTTAGATTAGCGGTTAGCGTTGATAAGGACATCGCTGAGGACCCATCAGAAATTTTCTTTCCATCCAATTTTGGGCGATATTTACTTCCACTACATTTATTTATTTGAATTCCCTATCATCGAGAAACAGGCGTTGAAGAAAAATTCTATTCGTTGTTACTAAATACCTATTCACCCGTAATCTCATCCGATCATATCTGCAGATTTGTCAGTACCCCAAAAATCCGCCAGGTGGCGACCTCTCGCACAAGCGAACCTGCCTCTCGACGCCTATATCCTTTCCAAGCTCGTCTATGCTTGATATCCTTATTTTTCAGTATGGATAATTTAATACATTGAATATTGCGGCAAAACGCAAGATGGACGAGCCCCGAAAAGGATTCCCATAAAAAAGGGTCTTTTTTCTTTTCCCTTCTGTTAAAGGAAAGACGAAGCTTTACGAAATTGTAGACTTCATATGTGTAGCTCTACATTCAAAAATTGAAATGTTTAAAAATATATATCGTGTAAATATTTAAAAAAAAATTATTTCATTTAAATACATATTTGTTCAGTTTGAAATAATATTTATTAATATTAAATAAAAATTGATTAGATCGCAATATATTTTCCTAGTATGTCATAAAAAAAAAAAAAATTTCGTTGACATGAATAGAGTTGTATTAGGCTGGCCTGCAACCAAAAAAAATTATTTGGCTTGACCCGTAGTAAAAAACTCCATTCGTCGCCATTGAAAAATCCCCATTCATTCCCCATTGCCAAAATAACCAACGGAGATGAATGCCGAATTGCCTAAGGGGATTTTCGCCATTGAATTCCCCATTTGAAATCGAATGAGGATTTTCCAATGAGGATTGACTTCCCCATTTGAAACGGAATGGGGATTATCCTATGGGGATTCAATGAAGAAAATCCCCATAGGCAATTCGGCATTGATCTCCATTGGTTTTTGTAGGCAATGGGGAATGAATGGCGATAATCAATGGAGATTCTTTCATATAGTAAAAAACTCCATTCATCACCATTGAAAAATCGCTATTCATTCCCCATTGCCAAAATAACCAATGGAAATCAATGCCAAATTGCCCAAGGACATTTTCGCCATTGAATTCCCCATTTGAAATCGAATAGGGATTTTCCAATGAGGATTGACTTCCCCATTTCAAACGGAATAGGGATTATCCCATGGGCATCAGTCGGCAAGAAATCCTTGCATGGATTTTTTGGACACCGACTTCTGCTAATATTCCGTGCTCACACTCGTCTAGATAAGCATACTCTTCGCATAATCCGTATGGGAGTTTAGCGGGTTGCCGTCCTGCGACATATCGCGCCAAGTCTCGGAACTAACGCGACGCGGTTTCCACTGGACATCTTTGGGTAATCTTGATCATTCAGTTCATCCGCATTTACTTCCCAATGGACATCATTGGGTAAAGCTGATCATTTCGTTCATCAGCATTTGTCTTCCAATGGACACCATTGGGCAATGCTGATGGATCGGTCCATCAGCATTTGCTTTCCAACGGGCATCATTGAGTAATGGTGATCATTCGGTTCATCCGCATTTGCTGTCTAATGGACGTCATTGGGTAATCGTGACTTTTCAATGGATATCCATTCACTGATCAATGGTCGTTCCTATACACCATTGAAAAATGCGGAAATCTCAATGGGTCCCCATTCATCGTCCAATGGAGTCGTGTGAGGACCATTGGTTACCATTGGCGATTCAATGGAGTTTTTTACTACGGGGACTAGGATTTAGTTAAATGCACTAGATCTTTTTTCTGGGTATATGCAACAACGAAAGAGACTTTCCAAAGAAACTCGCTTTTATCCCACTACACAAATCAACACCAAAATTACTAATTGTTATGCCACATGACAGATTGTAGTTTTGATTTAAATTTAAAAAATGTCATGAAGATTCAATTAATTGTACCCAAAAAATAGTATATATGCTCAAAACAAGATAGTCCTGCAAAGTACTTTTTTTACTCGGTGGAGATTCATTTCAGTGGACTTGTTATTCGTAAGAATCATGTCTAGATTATCCCAGATATAGATGAATTTGGCCAAAATTGAATTATTTGGACTTCTACTTGAAACAGGAGTTGCATTCCAGAATTGTGATGGTTTAATTTTAATAAAGAAGTGTACAGAAGTACAGTATTAAGATTATACGGAACCATTTAGAGACGACGTGAATTTGCATCGCCACCGGGGCAGCATCCATGCCAAAATTCCCAGGTCTTTCAAATTGTAACCACCCACCTCGATGCAGCAATGAACTGATTACCTACTGCCCTCAAACTTTGAATACGGAAAAGCGAGATTAACTTCGTCGATTTCTCGCTTCGATGCGGAATTCGCCGGTTTAACGCGGCAAAGTTTGAACACCGACGTCGACGTTCAATAAGAACCTAATTAGTTTTCGTCGAGTGTCGCGACGTGGCCAATGGTCTTTTTCTCCCAGAAGGAAGAGAGAGAGAGAGGGGGGGGGAGCCCGAGAAAGAGAGACGGAGATATCACTCTAAATGAGGAACCAGAAAACTCGATACACACTCTCACAATAGTGTCTTGTCGTCACATCAAACTCTAAATCACACTCCGTAAACCTTGATAAACCTTGGTAAAAGATGAAAACTAACCTTAACCCTTACTTGCAGAATAACGAACACTTCTGCAGAATAATATATAATGTATAATGATTAGACCGCGCGGAAAAAAATCGACATTGTTTTTTTCGGTTGCATCCACCAAAAAAAGGTGAATTAAGGTAAAAAATGAAGAACCCCCGAAGGAGAGCTCAAAAAAAAAATTATTTCGAACGGCGCATTGCATTTGAATATTTTCCATAAGAATAACACAGGAAAATATTGGCACTCCTGAACGTCGTAGTAGAACTCTTCAGAAAAAAATCTCACAAAAATGTCATTATGATATTCTGATAGAGAATTGAATTCCCTACAAAAAAAAGTCCTTACGAACAATTAGCTTGGAACAACCGTTCAAGTGGTATTGCTGTTTATTGGGCATAGTGCAAAATCATCGACAGAAATACCCCAATTGCAAAAAACAGACTCTTAAAAAAAGGAACGATGATTATAAAGCATTATAATGTAAAAACAAATTATTTAATCTTATTGAACCAAATTCATTCAATAAAACTTTTCGAAACACGATCAATGATGGACGTCGTTTTTTTTATATGTCTTGTTGTACTTGATTCTTTTATGTATTAGAGAAATATTTTGAGAACGATTTCATGCAAATTGTAAGTTAGAGCAGAACATTCTCTACAAAAAAAAACCCCAAAAAGTTTTTTCGTAAAGCGAAAAATTCGATTTTTCAGCCTTTTGAATTTTTTTCTATCAATTCAATTTCAGACAGCGATACCACTTGAACGGTTGTTCCAAGCTAATTGTTCGTAAGGACTTTTTTTTGTAGGGAATTCAAATCTCTATCAGAATATCGTAATGACTTTTATTGCACTCCGTGCGCAAAATGCCACTTTGCGCACGCTGCGCGTGATCAAACTGGCACTTTGCGCACTCGTACAATAAAATTTCGTACGATACGAGTGCGAGAAACTTTTTCTCAACTCGTGTGATTGCAACATTCGCCTTCGGCTCATGCTGCAAACTCACACTCATCAGAAAAAGTTTCATCGCACTAGTATCGTAATATACTATTTTGTAAGATTCATTTCTAAAGAGTTCTACTACGACCGTTCAGAAGTGCCAATATTTTCCTCTGTTATTCTTATGGAAAATATTCCAATGCAATGCGCCATTCGAAATAATTTTTTTTTGAGCTCTCCTTCGGGGGTTCTTCATTTTTTACCTTAATTCACCTTTTTTTGGTGGATGCAAGCGTAAAAAAAAATATCGATTTTTTTCCACACAGTCTAATAATGATGCCATAAGCTTGAAGGAGTAGTGGGCATCCTCGAACTAAAGACAGATGTCGCTATAGGTCCCATTTTTAAAAATTTAGGTACTTAAAATTAAGGAAATTTCGGCCCAGGGTGTTTTGTACCCCAGTATGTTAAGTAAGGGTTAAAAGCAGGCTAGCGAGCAACGAATGAACAATGATAATTATAACGAAGAATTTAATACTGGTTTATGCATTTATCTTCGTCATCCGGAACTTTTGTAACCCCAATTGTGAACGTTTTCCCGCAGATTAACATTTTTCATTCCACGGGACGATTTCCGCGGAAAATAAGAATTTTCAATTCCAATCGAAAAGCTCGAGTATTACGAACCGTTCTTGTTAATTAAAAAAGACGAAGCGATTCTATAATGGATTTTATACGTGCTGCCTGTTCGATGAGATAAATTTGCGATTCGCGATCATATATATATATATATATAGAACTTCTTCCTGTAGTTCAAACGGAACGACGCGGTTTTTCCATTATCCCTCGTCCAACCGGTTCTTTTCGTTGATTTATAATTGAGAAATTTGCGTCCGACCTGATTAAAAAATCAATCTGAAATCGTGCCAGTGTATAATAATCGGGGCTTCATTGTATCGCACGTTCCACGAACTCGTCGTTCTCTCGCCGCGTTCGCGAATGACGATCCACGGATTCATTACAATGTTCTAATTAATTTCTTTCAGGTTTATTGGACTGCGCGCATCTACTGTCTTTTTTTTATGACGATTTTTGTTTTCTCCTCTGCTTCTTCGTGGCACCGCTTCGTTCGCCCATTATTTTTAATGGACCAAGCTGAAAGAATGACAGATTTTTATTAATTAGAGTTAAGTTTATTTTTATTCGTAGAGTGGAGTGATAAATATCAGAGCTGGGCAGTACTCGAAGTACCCGGTACTTGCGAGGTACTTGAAATACTTAAAAAGTACTTCAAGTACTTCAAATACTTCAGTACTTGGAGTACTTGGGAAGTACTTCAAGTATTATACTTGAATTTTCAAGTACTTGGCCTGTACTTCAATTATTGTACTGAAAATTTCAAATACTTTTCCGTACTTCGAGTACTTTTTCAAGTACAAGTATCAATCGTCAATGCTATTTTTAAATTATCTTTAATTCTTTATTCAAATACTTCTGTTCCAATCTGCCTCAGGATAATCTCAGTGTATTGTACAAAGTGAAAATATGTTTTGATACAAAAAGTACTTGAACAAAAATAAAATGAGAATAAGAAATCAAATGTAAGTACTGAAACTTACGCGATATACGTGAAAACTTGAAAAGTACTTGATTTTTCGAGTATTTGTACTTCAAGTACTTTAAATCTTAAGTATTTCAAGTAATAAATACGTATTACTTCAAGTACTGCTAGTACTTGATACTTAAAGTACTTATGGTACTTTGTATTTTGTACTTGAAGTACTTATGGTACTTTGTACTTGAAGTACTTATGGTACTTTATACTTGGAGTACTTATGGTACTTTGTACTTAAAGTGCTTATCGTACTTTGTACTTAAAGTACTTATGGTACTTTGTACTTAAAGTACTTATGGTACTTTGTACTTAAAGTACTTATGGTACTTTGTACTTAAAGTACTTATGGTACTTTGTACTTAAACTACTCATGGTACTTTGTACTTAAAGTACTTATGGTACTTTGTACTTAAAGTACACATGGTACTTTGTACTTAAAGTACTCATGGTACTTTGTACTTGAAGTACTTATGGCACTTTGTACTTAAAGTACTTATGGTACTTTGTACTTGAAGTACTTTCCGGTACTTTGTACTTGAAGTACTTTCCGGTACTTTACCCAGCTGTGATCAATATAATTCAGTCTGGGATGTACGATAAAATGACGATAAATGCATAATAACATGATCGATTGTTTTCATATTGGCATTTTCTCGAAGAATTTTTCTGAATTGATGCAACTATAGTTTTTGCTTAATAAAAGAAATTTGGTCAAAAAAACTGGTCCATAGGGATTTTTCTTTTCATGTGAAAATTCGTTCAGAATGTGCAAAAGCTCAAAATGATAATGATAAAAACATTACTATCGAAATTCGTCGGGGAAACAGATGGTCTTGCATGCGATATTTCGTATTACGTACTACCAAAACCATCGGGGAAGGGGGGAGGGGCGCCGGGCGAGGGATGCCAGATTCTGCCGCCGCATAGTTTGGCAGCGTTCCATTTCATCTTTCTAGTTGAGAAAGAAGGTAGTAAAAGAGAGAGCGAGAGAAAAATGCGACGGTCCGCAATGCGTCCACGAGATGCACGATGACGTGTTGCTGTTGCTTTTACCACCGCTGCCGATGTTTGTATAGCTCAAAAACGAGGGATGACTATATACTCCGTATGATCTCGTAAAGCGCCCCCGCAATTTTCTCGTCAGCCTAAACACATTACCGATATTTCTGAATGGTACATAATCGCTATAGCCTTTGGGTGTACTAAACATAAATTGCTGTACGAACATTACGTATGGAAAAGAGAAAGAAAATAGACAATACATTACGTACTTGACATTCTCAATTTGGCAAAGCAAATTTATTGGCACACCGGTAATGTGTTTGAACTAATTCCAACTTGTTCCGACCGATTACGCATGACCCAAAGTGATTCGATTCATGGAAGTAGTTGGGAGTTGTGTTGACTGATTTACAGTTATTCAAGTGTTAACCTACCTTGTTTTAACGATATCAACTGATCCAGAGTATTTAAGTGTGATTAAGCATAGTTCAAAGAGGTGAGGGGGTTAGATGTCATTTGAAGAGGTTTGCACTAGACCAAAGTTACTCGGAGCATTTTAAGGTTAAACGAAGTTGCACAAAGTATTTTGAAATAGTATGAAGCGGTTTTGCGTAGTTTAAGATGGTTTGCAGTAACTCGTAATGGTGTAAATTGGTTTGTCTTGTTGCTCAAGTAGTTAGTAACTATTTTGAAGTGGTATCGAGTGGTTTAGTATAGTTTAGAGTTATTAACCATAGTTCAAAGAAGGTTGCACCAGATGAAAGTTACTCGAGGCATTTTAAGGTTGAATGAAGTTGCACAAAGTCTTTCGAATGAATATGAAGCGGTTTTGTGTAGTTTAAGATGGTTTGCAGTAACTCGTAATGGTGTAAATTGGTTTGTCTTGTTGCTCAAGTAGTTAGTAACTATTTTGAAGTGGTATCGAGTGGTTTAGTATAGTTTAGAGTTATTAACCATAGTTCAAAGAAGTTTGCACCAGATGAAAGTTACTCGAGGCATTTTAAGGTTGAATGAAGTTGCACAAAGTCTTTCGAATGAATATGAAGCGGTTTTGTGTAGTTTAAGATGGTTTGCAGTGGCTCGTAATGATACAAATTGATTTATCTTGTTGGTCAAGTAGTCAGTAACTATTTTGAAGTGATATCGAGTTGTTTATCGTAGTTTAGAGTTATTAAGCATAGTTCAAAGAAGTTTGCTCCAGATGAAAGTTACTCAAGGCATTTTAAGGTTGAATGAAGTTGCACAAAGTCTTTCGAATGAAGACGAAGCGGTTTTGTGTAGTTTAAGATGCTTTGCAGTAGCTCATAATGATATAAATTAGTTTGACTTCTCGCTCAAGTAGTCAGTAAACATTTTAAAGTGATACCGAGTGGTTTAGAGGGGTCAGGCATAGTTCAAAGGAGTTAGAAGTATAGTTCAAAGAAGTTTGCACTTGTTCGAAGTAACTTCGGGCATTCTCAAGTCCAACAAAGTTGCGCAAAGTGTTTCAAAGTAGCTTGTTGATGGCTTAGGTATTTCTCTCATTGATATAAACTAGTATACTGATGGCTTCGGTATTTTTCTCTTTGATATAAACTAGTTTGATTTAGTCAGAATCTTTAACCATTTAGTTTAGAGTTATTAAGCATAGTTCAAAGAAGTTTGCACCAGATCAAAATTACTCGCGGCATTTTAAAGTTGAATGAGGTTGCGTAAAGTCTTTCGAATGAAGATGAAGCGGTTTTGGTGTAGTTTAAGATGGTTTGCAGTAGCTCGTAATGATACAAATTGGTTTGACTTCTCGCTCAAGTAGTCAGTAAACATTTTAAAGTGATATCGAGTAGTTTAGAGGGATTAAGAATAGTCCAAAGAAGTTAGAAGTATAGTTCAAAGAAGTTTGTACTTGTTCGAAGTAACTTCCGTCATTCTCAAGTCTGACAAAGTTGTGCAAAGTGTTTCAAAGTAGCTTGTTGATGGCTTAGATATTTCTCTCATTCATATAAACTAGTTTGCTGATGGTTTAGGTATTTCTCTCTTTGATATAAACTAGTTTCATTTAGTCAGAATCTTTAACCATTTAGTTTGAAATCTTTGAAAAACCTCATTTAAGTTTGATTACAATAATATCTCCAATATTCAGAAAATCGTTAAATGGCAAGAGGTAGAAAAAAAGAGGTCCAATTGAGAAAATGGGCCTTCGTACATATAGTAAGTGTGCTCAAACATTCGGCACTGCCTGGGGAGGCAAATATACCGAGTTGAACGAAGCGAAAAGTGCTTTGCGCTGGAAATGAATATCTTCTAGGGCGCACAGAGCGATGAAAGTGGCATGAGATAAATTGCAATTTCTCCTTTGACCACTTTACGCAACACAAGATATCATATCACACTCTGCAGTTCCACACACTTTGTCCCTCCTCATTCTCGGACGTTCCAAACCGTTTTGTTTATCCTTTTCGCCGACCAAACCAAATAAACGAGGTGAATCTCCCGCGAGATTGTTTCATCAAATGCATTCCATCGCAATTCAAAAATAATGAAAGTAATATTAACGTTCACGCGAGTGTACGAACGTTAAATTTCTTGCAGAGTCGTGCTACGTGGTTGATATGATCCGCCAAAGCTTTTTCCAAAGAGCGATCAAAGCGTGTAGAAAGAAAACCGAGATAAAAAAGAGGCACGTTGAAGGGATATTAAAACCCCTCGGGGGAGTCCTCCGCACGACTGATCTAGCAACTAGAAGAAAATGTTCGTTCCCTCGGGTTAATTGGAAGTAAGAAAAAGAATGACCTCAAGGGAAAGACTAATGGCAGTAAGAAAGCTAACCCGTAAGTGTGATTATGAGAAATTGTGCCAAAGTAGGAGAAAATTCGATAAAAAAGAAAGTCAGAAAAAGATCAATCGATCTTGAGCGAGAGAGAAAAATAGAACAGAGGAAGGGGATGCTCTAAATATACTCATAAAATGATTCTGTTGTTCTCCGTTTTTTATGCACACATTTTTCTATTGATGGGTTACTGAACTTATGAAAGACGAATATGTATAATATCTAACAGAGCTGGGCAAAGTACCGGAAAGTACTTCAAGTACAAAGTACCGTAAGTACTTGAAGCATCAAGTACAAAGTGCCGTAAGTACTTGGAGTACCACGTATTTATTTGGGTTTCACGTACTTATTACTTAAAGTACTTGAGATTTGAAGTACCTGGAGTACAAGTACTTGGAAAATCAAGTACCAAGTGTCAAGTACTTTCCAAGTTTTCAGGTACATCTCGTAAGATGTACCTGAAAACTTGATCAGGCTGATTAGGCACATCAGAACTGAGGTCAGGCTGATTAGGCAGATTAGAACAGAAGTATTTAAACGAAGAATTAAAAATAATTCAAAAATAACATTAACCATTGTAATTACGATTTATTATGATACAAGTTTGAAAAAAAAAAAATGAAGAATATAATACATGGATTGTTAAAACTACTCCAACTTCGTGTTCGTCTTCAAAAACCTGTCGTAGGTGACAGTTGAAGGACAGTATGCCCATACGTCACAGAATATTATTTTCAATTACATATTCAAAGGTCTTGTATATGTAGTCATCGGAAAGACACATTCAAATGTACTTGATTTTTGTACTTGAAGTACAGAAAAGTATTTGAAATTTGAAGTACATTACTTGAAGTACAAGCCAAGTACTTGAATACTCAAGTACAATACTTGAAGTACTTTTTCATACTTGAAAATTTAAGGACAATACTTCAAGTACGTCGAAAGTACCGGGTACTTCAAGTACTGCCTAGCTTTAATATCTAGGAATTTTTATAATTAAATTTCTATACAGATGAAGTTATATCTTAACCTCTAAAAGATATTTTAGTGAATTTGTTTTGAGTACTGAACTTGGAACCATATCTCGATTTTAAGAAAACGTTTTTTTTTCGTTTGTTTCAGGTAAGAATTAAAGGACTTCTATTTCAACTAAAATATAATCACGGCTTTCCGACATTGACGGTATGTAGCATATTTTACCTACTTTCCAGATCATATTTGAGCTGATAATAATACATTACGATACGAGTGCGTTGAAACTTTTTCTGATGAGTGTGAGTTTGCAGCATGAGCCGAAGGCGAATGCTGCAATCACACGAGTCGGAAAAATGTTTCTCGCACGAGTTTCGTATAAAATTTTATTGAACGAGTGCGGAGAGTGCCATTTTAAGCACAAGAAGTGTGCGTAAAATAGGCACTTTACGCACGGAGTGCAATAAATCATTATTATATTTAGAAATACATAAAAATGACTAATCAAAAACTGAGGGAAAATCTGTTCATTTTTCTAGAAAGACATTATTATCATACATTTTTTTCTAAATAAATATATTTTTTAAATATTCTATGCTATTGTATATTGAGATCAGATTGCCTTTACAATTGGATGAGTGGTATTATCTTTTTTGCCTCCAGCTACTCCACAGCTGATTCTTTGACCACGTGGAAAATCTTTTTCTCACAATTACGGAAAGAATCAACAGGCTCGTATACCAATTTGTCACGATGCTTGATAATTCATCGAGATACTATCAGCCGGTATCTATTTCATTCAGTGGAATACGCGGATACTAAGTCCGAACGATCACGAATACAAGATTTTCAGTCTCTGATATTTTGCTGACACTTCAGTAGTTGCATATATCAGTTTAGGAATGACCACAGGCGTTTGAAAACATTCAGGCGTGAATGGTTTTTTTTTGAGTGGGGCACGACGGCCCCCCTAAAAAATTTGGTAAAAAAATTTTTTTTTTGGTTTCTTGTCAAATTATCATAAATTTGATGTATTGACTCATTTCTAGGCCAATCCGCGATACCTGGGACATAATAGACCACCCTAAAAAATAAGGTCAGAAAATTTTTGTTTTTCTTCATAAATTATGATGAATTTGATGTATTCATTCATTTTAAGGCCGAGGCACTACATCAGGGGGTAAAATGGACCACATTTTTTCAAAATTCCAGAATAAAACTTAGAAATAGATCCTCTTAAACGTAAATGGAACGTATATTCAAGATTAACCTGCATACCATACATGCTCATATACAGGGTGTCCCAGGGGCGAAGGTCAATACCGTGAGGGAAGATTCGTGACATGATATCGAGTAGAAAAGTCCTTTACCATTTTTTGGCATTTTGAACCCCTGAATTGTTATTAATTTTTTTTAATTCGCCAATGAGATGCGCCCATTTATCTTGCTCACACCGTCGAGCGCGAGAGTGGGCATGGTGGGATCACGGCTCATCTCAATGGGCGCATCTCATTGGCTGATTGAAAAAAATTAATAATAATTCAGGGGTTCAAGATAGCTAAAAATGCTAAAGGACTTTTCTACTTGATATTACGTCACAGATCGACCCTCACGGTTTTGACCTTCACCCCTGGGGCACCCTATCCAATTCATGTATATTACAGTCGTGATTGTGCTATCGGTGCAAGTAAATGGATTATCATCACCCATATGCGTAATTGTTGCTTTCTGGGACTCTTCAATGCATGCCACGTACAATTGCGATATTTCATGCTCCATCGTTACATGCGTGTGTGTAAATCGCGTTTCGCGGAAAGAGAGTAGGAGAGAAAGAGCGAGGCTCGTATTTATGCAAGTCAGGTGAATGTGCAAGGGGTTAATATTCGTGCTTTAAATTTTGCAATTCGAATATTACGCACGTATATGTATCGACAACATACATATATGTATTTTGCACATACGTGCAAATTCATTGATCCTTGTAGGCCGCCAAACGTGTTCTGCATTCAAATGGACATGGTCTGCAATATTCCCGCAATAATGATTAGGGTGCCTTCAAATTGTTCTCTATGTTTAGAGTTTTTCATTTATTGTGTTTTCTTTGTCATGTGAGAATTAAAAAAATTCTCACCGAAGGATCTGATTAATTTTATCCTCCACCATAGAAGTCTTTTAATCTCGAAAATCTACTATTTATTGCAAAATTTAAAATGTTTAAATATTTCTTTAAATATTAAATTTTAATGTATTAGATTATATTAATATATTATAAGATATTTTCGTTAATAATATATTAATATATTAAACATTACATATTTAATTTGTCACAAATATAATATAATATTGAAATATAATATTGAAATATAATATTGAAGCGCCCTAATTATTTGTACACATTTTTTCCCTCACAGTCAACCCCTAATATTTATCGTGGCTGAATCTTGTTCGCAATAATAAATCCCATAAAGTATAAATAACTGGAGTGATAATATCGGTAACAGGAAAAATAGCCCCCCCCCCCCCGGAAAATTGGCCCATATTATCGGCAAAACCGTCTATAAAACTATTCAATTCGTCGTTTTTTCTAGATTCGAGAATATCAATGCGATATTTATCGCTCAAAATAAAATTTGTGATTGTAAAAATACGAATGTTTCGTTGACTTTTTTTTCAAAATACAGTCAGTCGTCACTTTTAATCTCGATGTTTAAATGCGCAGAAAATAATTTAAACTGGAGCTCTTGTAAAATAATTTGCCATTGAATGGACGGCTGTAATTAAATTTTTTTATTTATTATTTCACATTAAAATAATTATGAATCGCACGACAGGAGGTCGAATGTTAAAATTATCATCAAAATAAATCCTTGTTACTTCGTTGAGAATAACGTCGATTGGCCGATGACGATTTTCATGATTATTCTGGTCTAGAGACAAATATTTTGAGCGTTTTGTCGAGCTTCATAAGACAAATGCTGTAAAACGGGGCTACTTTGACTTTGGGGGTTACTTTGTTGGTTTTTGGGGCTACTTTGGACGAGCAGCAAAATACGGTAAAAACGTGTGCGCAGTGAACCCTCGTGACCTTGTGGGGCGGGAGGGGGTGTGGGGAGTGGGTAGAAGAGGAAAAAAAGTCATTCATAAACCAGGTACCCAGATATGTGTAACAAGCCAAGATGTCCGAACAATCGATGATGCCATTCGCTTGGAGGGAATAAAGAAGGGCAAGAAGAACGACTCCAACCTCCGTTACATCTGTAAGGCCCGAATTTCAAGTCACAAGTCTTACCCTAAGATCGAACTTTCCATGAAACTCAAGTTGGAACTCAAGATCGAACTTAAGTTCCAATTTAAGATGAATCGTAAGTTGAACTAAAGTGCCATTATAAGTTCATACTTGAGTTCAAACTTTAGTGCGAACTTCAGATCAATCTCAAGTTCAAATTAAATTTGGTTTGAAGTTCGAACTTAAGATCCATCTTGAGGTTAAACTTAAGTTTAAACGTACTTAATTATTTTCACAACTAATTTAAAATAACACGGTTGAGGAAGGCGATGAAAGAAGTTTGATCGAACTTAAGTTCATGCTTAAGATGGATCTCAAGATCAAACCTCAAACCAAATTTAAGATTGAACTTAAGATCGATTTGAAGTGCGCATTAAAGTTTGAACATAAGTATGAACTTATAATGATACTTAAGTTCAAACTTGAGATTCATCTCAAATTTGAACTTAAGTTCGATCTGAAATTCAAATTTGAGTTCAATAGAGAGTTTGATCTCAAGTTTGATCTTAGGAACTTAAAATTCGGGCCTAAGTATTTAGTATTTTTATGTAAAATATTTCTTCAATAAAAATGACGAATTGATTTTCAAAAATCGTTGTTTTTCATTTAATATCATTCATAATGGATAAAATATTATTGTTTTTTATCAAAATGATGTCAATGCTGCCTTTACGATGGGTATCTTTTACATCAGTTGCATTTCAATGCCTCTCCAAAGTAGCCCCACACTCGGGGTTACTTTGGCTTTCTTTTTATAAATATATAAAATTGTCAGGGTCTGGTGGGGCTTGCTATTGTTATTCATTTTATAGCCAAAGGACACATTGTTCTGTTCGAGCAAAAAAAAATTAAATTTGGACGTTGAAAAAAGTTACGACCACAAAACTCCCGAAACAAGAACAAAGTAGCCCCTTTTTACAACATATTTATTAATATTTTGACAAAAAACAAACAAAATGTCGAGAAAAAAAATTAAAATTAAATAAGTTATAAGCTGGTAAATTTGGACTAACAAATGGGATGTGCTGGCGGACACGATTGCAAGCTTTCTAGTCATCCGATACAAAATTTAAAAAAAGATTCTCAATTAGTAATAATGTCATTATAGCCTCTACCTCAGAGAAAACGAAAAAAAAAAAATAACAAAATGGCGGCTGTCCGAAACAAAAAAGGCGTTTTTCGACTCTTTTTTTATAGTTTTTAATTTTTTTACAATAGAAAAATTAATAATTTTGATAAAAAAGTTGTAGGGTGGATAGAGAGGTATTGAAGATTGGTAAAAAATTTAAAGTAAATTGGTTGACTAGAACTTGAGATATCATGTCAATCGTGTTCAGAAAAGTAGTTTTGAGTTGCGGGCCTAAAATATCTATAACTTCCTAAATTGTTGGAATTGAAAAATTTCCTTTTGAGGATATATTCTCACTGAACTTTAAGAATGCAAAAATTTTTTTTTTTTTTAAATTCTAGACCAGAATACCGCCTTAAGGCCTTAGGCCACCCTAGCACTTTTGAAAAATTGATTTTTTTAAATTTTATTTTAAATGGAAATGGTGTCCCTCAGAAATGATGTCCCAAAAGTTTATGGCCGGGAAAAATCTCTAAGTACTCGTTTTTCGAATTTTAGTACAAGGCCGTCTGGTCCTACTAAAAACTTCAAACGCCTTTATCTCACAATTGCATTATTATTGAAAATTTTTTTTACTTTAAATGGTCTAACAGGACCTCAAAAATGATGTCCCAAAAGTTTATGACCGGGAAAAATCTCTAAGAACTCGGTTTTCAAATTTTAATACAAGACCGTCTGGTACTACTCAAAACTTCAAACGCGTTTATCTCAAAACTGCATTTTTTCAGTTGGCCGGACTCATAACTCAGACAATTTTCCACCGATTCATTTGAAATTTTGAATATATCTCGAAAACGACATTGTCTGTGGAAGTACGTAGGTTTTTTTTTTATATTGCATAGTTCATTTGTTATTAACAATTATCTGACGATTTTCTAGGTAGATTTTTCACTTTCCACCTTAGAAGTGCGCCATTTGACCAAAAATCAATATATCGCAAAAATCCTACGTACTTCTATGGCAGTGATTACATATGATCGAAAAAAATTTATTGGCTTATTATGATTAAAAAATTACAGGAGCTGTTAGTCCGGCCGTGAACTCTGAAAAAACGGAGACGTTATCGCGAAAACGCTGCGCAGCCGCCATTTTGAAATGAATCGCTTCAAAAAAAATATTGTAAGCAGTCACTGATATGTATGATAACACCCCGTTTTTGTAATCTCGATTTATTTTGTAGTATTTCTGAAAATAAATCCCCAAAAAGCCTATTTTTTTCGGTCTCTAGAGTGGCCTAAGGCCTTAAGGAGTATCACGAGGCGAATGGAGAATGAAAAGTGAATGATGAAAAAAATGGAGTTACTGTGGCAACGACGGGCTGAGGCAATGATTCATGCATGTCGTACGTTGAAATGAAAAAAAGTGAGAGCTCGGAGTGACGAACACTCTGAATTCTGGAGGTACCCAACCCTTTACTTGCTCAGGAGTCTCGCGAGAGCTTATCACTCACCCAGCACATTTTTCCTAGCCTACGTGTGTGTCGCGGGATGTCTCTCGTATGGGCACAGCTGCTATGCAGTATATATTCCTGACGTCACCGGAGTGAATGCACGACAAAGCGCAATGTCGCATTTCCTGATTCTCTCAGAGGAGACGGTATGCCGCGAACCGGAGATTTTTTTTATCCCTCGATGCATTCATTCATTGTTCGTAAAGTCAAATTTCCATATCATTCGCATTCCACGAGAACGGCTCGACGTCTACGCCGCAGGAATTTTCTTTTTTCTTGATTTTTTTTTTTTATTCCAACATTTTGAACTTCCCCATGCGGTTTATCTTTATTCTTCAGCTACTCCTTTTTCGCGAAATTCATACTGGTAAAATGTATTTTGAAAAAAATACCTTGGTAAGAAAGACAAAAAATCGTCCAAATATCAATAAGTTTGATGGTGAAATATAAATTTTGAAAATTCACACGGCAAGAAAATATGATTTTTTGTCCAATCATAGATGCATTTTTTTTTTCTTTGAGAGTTTCTAAGTATCAACAATCAAGTTTATTCTTGAAATGATCAATCCATCGAACGGCAATTAAGTATGTTTGAATTTTTTTTTTTTGAAAAATTATGCGCCATTATGTGTTGGGTGGTTGATTTCGGATTTTTTTGTTGATACATGTTGGATTGATTTGAAGTGATTTATTCATATTTGAGGCAGGATACTACCTTTGGCTGTAATTTTTTTAGTTTTCGATGCATTTTTTTCACACAAAAAATGGGCAGAAAAAAATTCGGCTTAAGGCATTTATTATTATATCATTCAGGTTGAAAAAAAAATTTTTATGATAAAAAACTTAAAAATAGCCTCTTGTAAGTGGCGCCAATGTTTGAGGAGCACTTTCGGTCTGCGTGGCAAAAATCTCCTTGTAGATGGCTCCTAGAGCAAAAATAAAAAATTCTTCTTGTTCAGAGCAATATATTTTATATCTGCACGTAGGGCTTTTTCGAAATTTTGATTTTTTTTAATATGGCGGTCATTAAAAAAAAGTGCATTTTTCAGGGTAAAAAAAGTTGCTCAAACTGTGCACAAAAAAAAATAACAACTCTACCGAAAAAATCCTACGTACATCCTTAGATTATACTATGGAGAAGAATTATGCAAATTTTCAAGTCAATCCGATGAAAATTGGATGAGTAATTTGGGACACAGACCGAAAGTGCTCCTCAAACTTTAGCTCCACTTACAAAAGGTTATTTTCAAGTCTATCAATATTACAATTTTTGTTTCAACTTGAATGATATAGTAATAAATGCTTTAAACCGATTTTTCTTATGACCCTTTTTTGGTGGAAAAAAATGCATTAAAAAATCTTAAAAAATTGCAGCCAAAATCCTGCCTCAATAGATTTAAGCATTAATAGAACTTAATTAGTTTTCTGAATGACTAGTCGTTTCCAAGTGACCATGTGTGAGTTATTTTGTGTTGATGCATTCGAAGATGCATTTCTAAATAGAATTAATATTTTTAATTCTTTACAAGCAATTTTTGTTTGCCCACGACTAAGGCCCGAATTTTAAGATCTTAAGATCAAACTTTAGATGAAACTTTCCATCGAACTCAAGTTGGAACTTAAGATCGAACTTAAGTTGAATCTTAAGTTTAAACTTAAGTCTCATTATACTTTCATACTTCAGTTCAAGTTTAGTGTGAACTTCAGATTGATCTTAAGTTCAAACTTAAATTTGGTTTGAAGTTGAATCTTAAGATCCATCTTGAGCTTCAACTTATGTTCGATCAAACTTCTTTCATCGCCTCACTCGACCGGGTTTTTTGACATTACTTGTCGAAATAATTAGGTTCGATCAATCTAAGCTTAAGATCGATCTGAAGTTCACAATAAAGTTTGGGTTGTCAAAAAACACGGTCGAGCGAGGCGATGGAATTTTTTTTATCGAACTTAAGTTCAAGCTCAAGATGCAGCTTAAGATCAAACTTCAAACGAAGTTTAAGTTTGAACTTAAGATCGATCTCAAGTTCACAATAAAGTTTGAACTTAAGTATGAACTTATAATGACACTCAAGTTCAAATTTAAGATTTATCTTAAATTGATAAATCTTAGATAAATTTAAGATTTATCTTAAATTGGAACGTAAGTTCGATCTTAAGTTCCAACTTGAGTTCAAGGGGAAGTTTGAACTTAAGTTAGTTCTTAAAATCTTGAAACTCGGGCCTAAGTGGCGTTTTTTTTTTTGGAATTCATCCATCGTCTAAATTTCAAATCAGTGCGCCTCAGATTGATCATCGAGGTCTGTTTTGTTTTTCGTCCGTTTGCTCGTTTATTTATTGGTTCGATAGCCAGACGAGTGCAAGCCTCTTAAACGAGAATCGCACGGTCTCGCACAGGTTCATTCATATATGGCCTGGATGACTGGGGCCCCCGCAATGTCTGGCCTGATGTCTGAGGCTTCGGTCGCGGTCCATTGACCGTGCGAGACTCATTGCGCAATCAGCGATGTATGCGTTAAACCACCAACGTCAAATTTCGCGCAATCACCTGAATCTGAGTAAGTTAGATCAGTAGAATTTGGAACACGGTGGTATTTGCTCTGATAACAAAATGTACAAATTCGTTTCGTGTAACCTCAAAAGTGTACTTCTGAATAATTTTGCTTTTTCATAAGCACCGTGGAAAATTTATGGTAAAAAGTAGCAACGATATTTCAGACGAACAATACTTTAGATCTTTGGACACCATGAAGGGTTAATCGAACATTTCTTAGGCCCGATTTTTAAGATCCTAAGATCTATTTTAAGATCGATCTTAAGATCAAACTTAAGAATACGCTTTTCATTGAACTCAAGTTGGAACTTAAGATCGAACTTGAGTTCCAATTCAAGATTAATCTTTTGTTTGAACTTGATTGTCATTATATAAGTTTATACTTAAGTTCAAACTTTAGTGCGAACTTAAGATCCATCTTGAGCTTGAACTTAAGTTCGATCGAACTTAATTATTTTGATAACTGATGTCAAAAAACACGGTCGAGCGAGGCGATGGAAAAAGTTTTATCGAACTTAAGTTCAAGCTCAAGATAGATCTTAAGATCAAACTTCAAACCGAGTTTAAGTTTGAACTTAAGATCGATCTAAAGTTCGCACTAAAGTTTGAACTTAAGTATGAACTTATAATGACACTTAAGTTCAAACTTAAGATAGATCTTGAATTGGAACTTAAGTTTGATCTTAAGTTCCAACTTAAGTTCAATGGAAAGTTTGATCTTAAGAACTTAAAATTCGGGCCTTACACTATTGCAGAAATCATGTAAAATAATTGTCCCCTCGTGAAATCATAGCTAATGTCCAAAAATTTTCGCAGAGAAGGATGCTTTGTTTATAACAATTATTCTGTTGCCTCCTCATTATTAAAAGAAAGCCATCAATAAGACAGTTTCTAGTGCATGAAAGTTTATTTCAAGAATTTAAAAAAAAATTAAGAAAATATTCGAATTTGCATGATTTCTAGTTTAATTTAAATTCTGCTATCCTGGAATGAATTGCTTTTTTTTGCTATTGGTGTAAAATTCTAAAGTTGGTATGATTTGAAACAGTGAATATTGATAATTCGTTGAGAGCATCATCAAGTATGGTACAACGAAAAAATTCAACCCAATTCGGCATTGATTCCCCGTAGTAAAAAACTCCATTCGTCGCCATTGAAAAATCCCCTTTCATTCCCCATTGCCAAAATAACCAATGGAGATGAATGCCGAATTGCCTAAGGGGATTTTCGCCATTGAATTCCCCATTTGAAACGGAATGGGGATTATCTAATGGGGATTCAATGGAGACAATCCCCTCAGGCAATTCGGCATTCATCCCCATTGGTTATTTTGGTAATGGGGAATGAATGGGGATTTTTCAATGGCGATGAATGGAGTTTTTACTATACGAAAGAATCTCCATTGCTGTTCGCCACTCATTCCCCATTGCCCACAAAACCAATGGATATGAATGCCGAATTTTCTAAGGACATTTTCGCCATTGAATTTCCCATTTGAAACAAAATGGGGATTATCCCATGGGGATTCAATGGAGACAATCTCCCTAGTTAATTCGCCATTCACCTCCATTGGTTTTTGTGGGCAATGGGGAATAAATGGGATCATCAATGGAGATTCTTTCATATGATTGCTATATATACATGGAATTACGCATTAAATAATCAAATGATGTAAGTTATCAGTAAGTAAGGTTAATCATAATGCTAGTATTAGCATAACGACCAATAATTATATACGCATTATATATATTATTACATTTAATAGAAATTATTGAAGCTCAGAATTGAGAAAATAGATTGTAAGTGTATTCAGATGACGATTGATAATGAAAGTATATACGTTTCTCCTCTCACAAATCGGGTTGAGAAGGACTGATAAAATTATGTGTATATGTTAAAAATAAACGGTTTTAAAAATCATTTATCCCAAACGTACGCGTACTTGATGAGCAGTTTATAATATATTTTTTTTAAATTACTTTCGAATAATTTCCGAGCTTATGCTAATATTAATTGTCCATCCATATAATCATCAGCATTTATTACAATTGAAGAAAATATTTAGTTCATATATGAGAATCAGCGACATCTACTCTTACTTAATTTTATTAATTCACCGCCGTTTGAGGAATATCGCATTCGGAAAAATTCTCATCGATCGATGGGTTCAATTGTTCAGCATTGAACCTCGAATATGGATTGCAACATCGTTAACGAATGCTGCTCATCATTCGATCAGTCATCAATGAAGTGACATTATTGATAAATGTTGATCATTGTATAATTCGTAGTTACTTATTATTCAATGGGTATCCTTGGTAAATGCTGATCATTTCAAAATTAGCCGCATTTGGGTTCCAATGAACATCTGTGGGAAATGCTGATCTTTCAGTTCATCCGCATTGACTTTCCAATGGACATCATTGGGTAAAGCGGATCATTTCGTTCATCAGCATTTACCTCCCCATGGACACCATTGGGCAATGCTGATCGCTCGATACATCCGCATTGACTTTCCAATGAGCATCATTGAGTAATGATGATCATTCGATTCATCCACATTGGCTTTCCAATGAGCATCATTGAATAATGATGATCATTCGATTCATCCGCATTTGATGTTCAATGGACACCCATTCACTGATCAATGGTCAGCCCTGTACGCCATTGACAAATGCGCAAATGTCAATGGGTCCCCATTCATTGTCCAATGGAGTCGTATGAGGATCATTGGTTGCCATTGGCGATTCAATGGAATTTTTTACTACGGGTCAAGCTATATAAATAAATTAAATTAAAGCCACATGGAACAGTCCAATTTCATAGTTAATATTATAGTGTTGTATTATTTGTCGTTGCACATTAATTCTCGACGCGTGATTGTTTCCAATCCAATACGAAACCCTACGAAAAATAGTATTTTCATTTTTTTTCAATAGTATTTTAATGTAGTATTTAATGTATTTCATTTTAATGGCTCGATGTCAAACCGAAATCTAAATCGTACAGATGGTATATAACGTTTGTATACTTTATTTTCCCCAATTCAAGATTTTCAATCATTCAAAAAATGGACATTTCTGGCCTATACTATTTTTAGGGGACATTTTAAAGCTTCAGATTTTTATTTTTATTTATTTTGGACTGCAACGCTACGTTCGTGTATTATTTTGACCCACCACCGTTTCATATATGAAGCATTCCACACCAAGTGGGCCACGAAATAATCGTGTGATCTCGAAATATTATGAAACATTTTTTTAAAGGTTATTCGAGTGTCAAAAGTAAGCTGGATTTTTTCAGATTTTTGAATCTGATTTTACACCCCCAATTTGGATACGAATGTTGTTATTTTTTGTTTCAATTCATTTTACATGCGAAACGATCCATTGAACAAAAAAAAATACCTCTACATAAAATTTAGGTTTTCCAATATATTTTATAATCTCATCTTTTGTGAAGCTGTCCAGAATCCTTTTCGTGTATTTTTCAGCGAAACAAGTCGATAATTTTTTTTTCGTTGAGTTTGCCGTTTCCAATTTTCTTACAACTTCGAGAGAACTTTCGTTGATTTCACAACAAATCACAGAAAAATTGGCTTGATGGAGAATTCATATGTTCCAAGTGTTTTCTGAGGTTAACTGATGAAAACAATCGCGACTTACGACAAACATTCGATGTTGTCCAATGCCTCCATTAAATTTATTGAAAAAACATTGAACATATATTATTTACCGTGTATCAGCTTGGGGTCAATGTATGATTAACTCGTTTATTGTTCGGAAATACCAAAGTATTTTGTGAGGTCCCAACTTTTGACTTCAATCCCACGCTGAAACACGGTAAATAATGTATGTTCAATGTTTTTTAAATAAATTTAATGAGGGCGTTCGATAACATCGAATATTTGTCGTAAGTCGCAAGTGTTTTCATCAGTCAACCTCAGAAAACACTTGGAAGACATGAATTCTCCATCATGCCAATTTTTTTGTGGTTGTTTGTGAAATCAACGAAAGTTCTCTCGAAGTTGTACAAAAATTGGAAACAGCGAACTCGTCGAAAAATAATATTATTGCCGTGTTTCGCTGAAAAATACACGAAAAGGATTCTGGACAGCTTCTAAAAAGATGAGATTATTAATTATATTAGAAAACCTACATTTTATGCGGAGGTGTTTTTTTTATGCGATGGGTTTCGCGTGTAAAATGAATCGAAAAAAAATAAATAACATTCGTATCCAAATTAGGGGTGTAAAATCAAATTTTAAAACCTGTCAAAAATCCTGCTTGTTTTTAACACTCGAATAACTTTTAAAAAAATGTTTCATAATATTTCAAGGTCACACGATTTTTTAGTGGCCCACTTGGTGTGGAATGCTTCATATAGCCTCTACCTACTCCACGTGTTGGCGAAAATAAATACCCCCACGTGAAAATTTTCCGGTTGTACCGCGATAAATCGTTCATTTCGGATTACAGCCGTGCAACGAACTGGCCATTTCATACTGACGTTTGTTTCAACGTTAAAAGAGAGCGCTCCAACCTACGACAAGCCAGACATTTGCGTGTGTGCAAACGTCTGGCCTACGATTTCCCTCTCTAAATCGCTTCAAACACTCGGTCTGTCTGTTATACCAGCGAGCTGTAATAATCGCAAGATCCAAAAGTGCACGCGAATTAGTCTACGTCCGTTCAAACTATCGTTCCCTGTACCCTTTCCTCGACCCTCTTCCTTGCCGCTGCTCTTTAATGCTGCCGGCAAAATCGCAATTACACCACTCCGTGGTCATGGAGGGCTGTTCCACGTACGAACGAGGTCACCCTCCGGCCCTCACTATTAAGTTATCCATTTATCCATGGAGTTATGAATTTTCCCGGAAACTCTGATCCGCGTGGCATAACGAAATGACGAATAATCTAAAATTACACGTGACAAGAATGGACCGCATATGATTGTCAATACACCCACAGAAAAGATTTATTTGAAACAAATAAAATTTGCTTGAAACAAATAAAATTTCTTATTTAAATATGGGCCTAATACGGTTTTATTAGTATCGAATATTTGGATTTATTTAAATTCAAGTTCACTATTTCTTAGCTTCTTTTATTTGGGCCTAATGAAATATTTATTTGCCTGCAATAAATAAGTTATTTGCTTCAAATAAAAATTTATTTGATAGTAATACAAAATTTATTTAAAAATGCTCTTATTGAATTTATATTAGTTGCCACGAATAATTTTTTATTTGTTACAAATAAAGAATTTATTTGGTCATGACCATCTGTTCCATGACCATCCATAACCTAAAAATTTCGGACTCACGATTAATATGGGAATATGGGAATAATATGGAAAATTAGGGAATTTTGATTAATATGGGAATATACGAGATCATCCTGTTTTTGGGTGTGAATAACTTTTTTGGACAATCAGTCTTGGTTGCTTGCTCACTCGTGTGAATCATGCATGTTAACAACCTATTGACTTTTGAAGATGTCGATATATTCTTCGAACCCCGAATCGCAAAGAAAATCTAGCGTTTCCTCGTCCACATCACAATATATCACTAGAATCACAAAATCACGTACAAACGGAAAAACGTACATACACGTGAATATGCCAACTCTGGACTGCTGAGCATTATCACGCCGGCGAACGACGCCATATTGTGCGCGCAGTACGACACAGCGCACATTTAAATAAATTTTATTTGACGTAAATAAATTGCTATTCAAATTTAATATTTTAAATGGATCATTTATTTGATGTAAGTAAATCGCTAGTTCGACGAACCAATATAAATATGGTATTTATTCGGCACCAGTAAATAAATGTATATATTTGTTTCAAGTATGACTAAATGGTATGATCAAATAAAATCTTCGTCAATACGAATAAATCCTTATTAATTCTAAATAAAATTTTCGCAAATATGTGAATTTATTTGATTCTAATAAATTTTTTCTGTGGGTGTATATTCCTCTACCGCACGCGGATGAGGGGTTTTGTATTTTTTTATGGTTTTTAAATTATGTTCATGAATCAATGATTTTACCACGAACGAAAATTTTCAATGGGAATTCAAAATTTTTAATTTTATACTTGAAAATTGTAGGAAATGCATGTTAAAATTCATGACGACACTTCAGAAAAATGTAATAAATTTTTCAACTTTTTTTTTTCATTTTTAACATTCCTGTGTCGATATTTTTCAATATTATTTTATATTGTCGGACAAAGATGTGTTTTGCTGTTTAAATATTGTCATTGAGATACTTTTTTATTTTTCATAAAATTACGATTTCATTTTTTTTAATTTGTCCTTAGCCCCAACCCAAATTTTGGTGATTCCTTATCGGAAATCGCCATTAGTGTTTTTAAATTAATAAACAATCTCTGATTCGGAGTATAAAAAGTTTTCATATACGAAATCGACTTTTAGTAGTTTTTTTCGAGCAACAAAAAAGTGGTTCTCGTTTCATTCAATGTCAACAGTTTATCGTGTAACAGTTGACATATGTTCATATAATCGATACGTCGTCTAAAAGAAACGAATCTTCATGCCGTTCATTGCAATTTTCGAAACGGAAATGAGAAGAACGTCGAGGGAATGTGCGAAAATTGAACAATCTCCGAAAATCTTTGTGATATCCCGTTGAATTCCTCGCAAGCATTTAATTGAACCAACGAGAGCTTAGATTTCACAGAGCTACTGCAAACGACGTTTTCACACAGCAAGATTGGCACGAAATGAGTTCCGAGGGACAAAGTGGTGTACTGAAAATAATGGGCAAAAATGTGAAAAAATCGAAACAATATTCTTGTTTTTTAATCATCAAATATGAAATTTCTATCATCAAATATCTCTTAAGGGGGTTGAGTCAGCGTCAAAATGGCGATTTTTCAACATAAATGCAAATGTTCGTTGAATACGTGTAGAACTGCACAATAGTCCATCATTTGACGTATCAAATGAAGAAATTTTTGACGCTAGATGGAAACCTTAAGGTTCAGCGGTTCTCTCATAAATCAATTTTTGAATATCACTGCGCTGTGCACGATCCTGACCAAACAATTTGACGGATCTTGTTCTACGTCATCTCATTTCCTTCTTAACACTTTTCCGGACTGCTTAAGTGCGTCACATTTTTTTAAGGTTCTTTTTATGAAGTCACGTCCCGTAGTAAAAAAACTCCATTGAATCGCCAACGGCAACCAATGGTCCTCATACGACTCCATTGGACGATGAATAGGGACCCATTGAGATTTCCGCATTTTTCAATGGCGTATAGGAACGACCATTGATCAGTGAATGGATATCCATTGAAAAGTCCCCATTACCCAACGACGTCCATTGGACAGCAAATGCGGATGAACCGAATGATCACCATTACTCAATGATGCCCATTGGAAAGCAAATGCTGATGGACCGAGCCATCAGCATTGCCTAATGGTGTCCATTGGAAGGCAAATGCTGATGAACGAAATGATCAGCTTTACCCAATGATGTCCATTGGGAAGTAAATGCGGATGAACTGAATGATCAGCATTACCCAAAGATGTCCATTGGAAACCGCGTCGCGTTAGTTCCGAGACTTGGCGCGATATGTCGCAGGACGGCAACTCGCTAAACTCCCATACGGATTATGCGAAGAGTATGCTTATCTAGACGAGTGTGAGCACGGAATATTAGCAGAAGTCGGTGTCCAAAAAATCCATGCAAGGATTTCTTGCCGACTGATGCCCATGGGATAATCCCTATTCCGTTTGAAATAGGGAAGTCAATCCTCATTGGAAAATCCCTATTCGATTTCAAATGGGGAATTCAATGGCGAAAATGTCCTTGGGCAATTCGGCATTGATCTCCATTCGTTATTTTGGCAATGGGGAATGAATAGCGATTTTTCAATGGTGATGAATGGAGTTTTTTTACTATGTTTAGTGTGTTTCTCGAAGTAACACACTAAATACTTTCGGGAAGGTGAAAAAAGATGCCTGTAAAAATTAGAGCTCTTAATAAAAATATGTAGTGGTGGCGCATCGCATATCTTGATTTCCCATTTAAATAACACAGGAAAAAAAATTTCAAACGATGACATTTTATATCTCGGCCTCAAGTCAATGTATCGAAATGAACGATACACATTCTTGTAGAGAATCGAACGCCCTACAAAAAAGATCTCTTATGATTTTTCGATAAACTCACTCCTTCAAAATTTGTTCAAGGTTAAAGCTAAATTTAAAGTAAAATTCACTTTTTTTTTTGTTTCCGGCAAAGTATTAAAACTTATTACTAAATATCGTAAAATGTTTTTGAAAATTCTATAATCTCTGATTTTCAGTGAGTAAATTGGAGTCAGGTAACAATTTTCAACAAAGAAATACTATTTAATATTAGAAAAATTAGATCTTACATATACATTTCTTTTAACATTACTTTTGAAAATACATTTTTCATTTAAAGTGAAAAACTTGTTATAAAAAAAACGAATTATAATTTCAAGGTTTTTTTGTTACAATCCGGGAATCGTTGGCGATGTTTTTGTACGACTTGTAGAAGATGCTGAAGTTACTCGTCATTCGTTGTTAAGCAGTCGTTGTATTCTTTTATTAATGATTCTTCTATTAACATTCTGCCGGAAACTAAAGAAAAAAGTGAAATTTACTCTAAATTTAACTTCAACCTCGAATAACTTTTGAAGGAGTGAGTTTATCAAAAAATAATAGGAGATTTTTTTTGTAGAGCGTTCAATTCTTTACAAGAATATGTGTCGTTTATTTCGGTACATTGACTTGATGAGGCCGAGATATAAAATTTCATCGTTTAAATTTTTTTTCCTGTGTTATTTAAATGGAAAATCAAGATATGCGATGCGCCACCGCTAAATATTTTTATTAAGAGCTCTAATTTTAACAGGCATCTTTCTTCACCTTCCCGAAAGTATTTATTGTGTTACTGCGAAAAAAATCGCTTTTTTTGAATCACTCTACTCCTCACGTAGAATCATACAAAAGTGTCACTGTACGTGTAGCATCAAAGTATAATTTTTAATTATTCCTGCCGCGTTAATTGCAAAAACCATCTTGGCTTCTCGGTGGTCTCGTGATATGAAATACGTAGTTCTCGCGGTGTTGACGACGCAGGAAGTAAAAAAAAAAGTTTCCTGCACAGAGCTCTGTGTGAAGGCAATATCTCTGGAAAAAAGAACGAAAAAAGAGTAGAGACAGGGATGAAATCATAAGAAGCCGCGATAATAAGAAGTTCGAGTGGAAGAAAAGTCGTAACAGGGCGTGAAATAGCCAGATGAGAGCGGGACGAATAAAGGGGGCTAAAAAATGGAGGAAGTGAAACAAAATTGACGTAAACGAAAGTAAGGAAAAAGGGGACAAAAAGGATGAGAGTAAGGGAGGTGAATTCGTGTCTCGATGAATCTGCAGTTGGGGACAATGCCAGGATACCTGTTGAGCGATCATCCGTGCCCATCGACTGGCAACCCTCGAAGGTTGCACCTATCTTCAACCCTCGTCCCATTTTCTTGAACATTTTTTTCCAGAGCTTCCCCAATGTCGTAACCCATCTTGCTTTAATGCCCTCGTAATTTATTCGAAATGCGTTTCACGGAAGAGTGTTCTTTCTTCGATGAATGAATGACCAGGGTGCAAAAGATGAGGCGTTGAAATAAAAAAAAAAGGTCCTTTTATTCAAAAGGGATCCTTTTTTATGTAATTCTTGTGAAATGCTTGTGGATGCGCGCCATTTACAGTATTATAAATGTGAAATAGATGTTACTATTTTTGTCTCGTTCGTCATATTCAATAGAGAATTTTGCTCGGAAAATTTAGGATTTCTCAAATACTTCATTCAAAAATTATTTCTTCAGCAAAACTAAAAAAATCAAATGTAGTATTGGCATCGTACCATTTGTTCCAGTGGTGGATTTACCAACAGGCTGAGTAGGCTTAAGGATTTTAGGGGCGGCAAATTTGGGGACCGATTTTTTTTTAACCGCCTTACAGAAATCGAAAAAAATTCTGTAAGACGGTTTTCTGATGTCTTGCAGAAAGAAGTCTACAAGACATATTTCCGGTGCCTTTCCACTTCCTGAGAATATTCTACACTGAGAAAACAATGAACCAATTTGTTAACTGTTAACAAATGTAAAGTTGAATATGGCGAAATCAATTATTTGTTAACAGTTAATGAATTAAATAAATATTTTGTAACAGTTAATAAATGATTTCGACACAAATAAAATATTTCTTAACGACTGAGGGAGAGCAGTGGCCAAGTGGCTAGAGCGCGGGTCTCGTAATCCGCGGGACCCGGGTTCGAACCCCGGCGACACCGCTGAAAAATATTCCAATTTTTCAAGTGTTTATCAGCTGCAATCCCGGTGGGTTGGGACCCCACCTTAAAATAATGGAATCCCAAAGACCTCATTGCGATGAGTGGGCGGTTAATTGTACGGTTTCGGTGAGGCCTGCCGACGCGGTTCTCATTGCTCGGATGGTGGTTCACCTAACTGTGCAAGCGACTGGCTCACTGGATCGCAATGGAGGAGGTAACTACCTAACCGACCGACGATAGTCGTGCTAGAGCGGGCTCGCATTGCTACCGACGGGCGCTTAGGTAAAGTTTACAGTCTGTATCAGTGAAGGTTTTTCTGCAGTTTTCCCTTCACTCTCGGCAGAATTGCGATACAGAATGGAAAAGGTGTAGGGTGCGGGCTGCAGCCCCGGCCTTACTATGAAAGGGGGGGGGGTTAGTATAAAGCAATGCTGTACACTGGTAATAAACAAATATTTCTTAACGACTGACAAATTTTGTAACAGCGAAGGAATATTGAAGTAAAAGTAAAAGTGCTAAATACACTACTGGGAAAAATTAAGGGAACAAATAAATTTCCTAAAATTTTAGTGATTTTTAACAATGCTGTATATCAGTGAAAAATGGTCGTATCGAGGTCTAAAAAAAAGCATTTTGAAGCTTCAAGTTTCTAGTTTTAAGATCTTTGAGCAAAAAAAAATTTCGAAGCTACAGGTTCCACGCGGTCCTAATAGTGAGAAAAAAAAATGTGGCAATTTTTATTACTTTTTTTTTTACTGCAGTTACTTTGACAAAATTCTTCTAGCTAAACCATTATATGGACCGGATAGCTTGTTTATTTAGCTTCAATTTGCTTTATTAACACCTCCGTACGATCATTTTTCGCTGCGATATCGGACTTTTGATGAAAAAGGATCCTCTTGTGTTTGACCATTGATAGCTCAACAACCAATGATTGCGCACAAAATAAAAGGGGGGTTTCAGAAACGCAAATTAATACTCTGCAAGGATTGACGATGGCCTTTTGAAAAAAAAAATTTTCCACCCCGCGATGAATTTGAAAAAATAGGAGAACAAGAAGGGCTATATATTTATGGTTTTTTAGAAAATCAACGGCTAAATTGAAAATATTGACAAAACGGCTAATGTTGAGCGTGACTTTTACAGCTTAAAATGCTTTTTTTAGACCTTGATACCACATTTTTTCGACGAGATACAGCATTGTTAGAAACCACTGAAAATTTCGGAAATTTTTTTGTTCCCATTTTTTCCAGTCGTGTATATTTCTTTACTACGAATAAACTGCTTTATCAGTGCATGGTAAGACATCCAGTTCACGGCTAAAAAGGATAAAAAATTATCTGAGATACCATTCCTTTCTACTTGACCTTGAGTCAAGAAAAATTGAATGCTTTAGCTCTTTTGTGGATAGAGTCGAAATTAATGAACAAGATTATTTAAGGCGATATCATCGATGATTTTGCCAACCAAAAATCGCGCAAAAAGGTATTGTACGAAACTTTCATAACTTAATTGAATTTATTATTTTTTAACCGTTTGTAAGCGCAATAAAAATTGTATAATTACGTTTACTGAATGTGCATTATTGTGTAAGTAGCATACACTACTCCGCCTTATTAGTCATACGAGATTGAGCTTTGTTTATCTCAGAAAATACCCAAAGACTATTTCTTGTGCAATTTCAACTGAATTGTTCGATTGTAAAAATAATCTAGGACCTGACAATTGTAGAGATAAGGGCGGCAAAAATTCAACAGCCTATACTTGGGAAATGTGTGATTCCGCCACTGGTTTGTTCAAAGGACACTTTCATGTTTCAGTCGCCAAAAACGGTAAATGTCAAAAATAAGAATGAAAGGAAATTAAAAGACATGACCACAATTTGCATCGCAAAAAAGAAAGAAACAATTACGAAGATAAAGATAGTGATGAAAAAGATAATGAGCATGGAAGACACCAGGGTTGCAAGTAATGCGTTACTTTTTGTAATGCATTTGCATTTTAATGGTTAATGATTAATGGAAAATATTTCCATTAACCATTAAAATTTATTTATTCATTTATTTTCTTTTATTCTTGAAAGTGCAAAAAATAAATAAATAAATAAATAAACAAATAAACAAATAAATAAATAAATTAAGTAATTAATTAATTAATTTATTTATTCATTTATTTATTTCTTTTTTGGCACTTTCAAGAATAAAAGAAAATAAATAAATGAATAAATAAATAAGTAAAAATTTAATGGTTAATGGAAATATTTTCCATTAACCATTAAAATTTAATGGTTAATGGTTAATGGAAATAATTTTCATTAGCCATTAAAAAAGTAATAGTTAATGCATTACTTTTTCATTAAAAATTTTGCAACCCTGGAAGACACTGACTTTCTCGCTGTGGGTTGCGGTTTTTTTAACGAGCTGCCGATGCGAATGAATATTTTGCGGACTCTGCTCTTTCGTCGGACATGATTTGTCTTTTACTTTTATCCTAGATGTATTTTTAGACATTTAGAAAAAAAATGCAGATAAAGTGATCGATGCCGTCAGGCCTGTAGAAAAAAAAAGCTTGGGAAAAGATTAAGAATGTTGAGTCCCAAATCGCAAATGATGAGAAAATTCTGAAAATTTGGTATGTTTTTGGACGAATTATTTAAGAAGTCGTGTAAAAATTTCACGACGATTAGGAAGCTCGTTATCGAACAATTAACATTAACAAATTAAATTAAATTAAATGTAGTCTTATGGAAACTGATGTAACTTTGCGATAAGTTTTTTTTTGACCTCTCAATTTTTTAATATCTACACTATATTGAAAGCAACGGAAACAAAACGAAGTTTATTGATGAATATTTTTTTCATTTGTTTAAAAAATTGTTCTTGACAAAATGTTAATATTTTAATAACGAGCTTCCTAATCGTCGTGAAATTTCTACACGACCTCTTAAATACTTCATACAAAAACATACCAAATTTTCAGAATTTTCTCATCATTTTTTATTTTAACCCTTAAGAAGGTTAAAGTAATGATTATATAATTCTGAAAATTTAATATGTTTTTACATAAAGTATTCAGGAGGTCGTGTAAAAATTTCACGACGATTACGAAGCTATTTATTGAGCAATTAACATTAAACGATTTCATAGGGACTCAACATCCTTAAGACAGAATATAATAATCATCCCCGAATAAATTGTAAGATATGCAGAACACGTTCGAGGGAGGCGATGAAAGAAGTTCGACCCAACTTAAGTTCAAGCTCAAAATGGATCTTATAAGATCAAACTTGAAACCAAGATTAAGTTTGACCTTAAGATCGATCTGAAGTACGCACTAAAGTTTGAACTTGAGTATGAACTTGTAATGACACTCAAGTTCAAACTTAAGATTCGCTCAAGTTCCAACTTGAGTTCGATGGAAAGTTCGATCTTAAGATAGACCTTGAAATCTTAAAATTCAGGCGTTAGAAACGTGAGCGCTGGATTAGAAACATTTCTGGATTATCGATAGAGCCGCAAATTCATATCCTCAAACGAGCGGCCATTAATGCCTGCAAATCTTTGAAAGAATCTTCAAAAGATTCCAAGATTCTTTCCAAGATTCTAAGATTGTTTGAAAGAATCTTGCTCTGGATCCTATCCGTGATTCTCTCAAAGATATGCTCATTCAGTTTCGTACGTGTGACAATTGGACACATTGTGTGTTGAATAAAAACTTTCGCACACCGAGACAATTATTAGATTGATGACATGGGGATATAATTGCCCAGGCACGATTGTCACGGTCATATCAATAGCGTTGTCGATATGTCTGTCGCATGCAATAATCGAGACGAGTGGTCATTGTAATGGGGATGAATTACAATACCGTGCATCTTTTGCCGCGTACATACGCTTTGCACTGTGGCGTTGAGCGTGCGATGAATATTAAGTATAAATAGACGTAACTACATTGTAAATTGTGCGTTACCGACCGCGTCGCCGATTAACACCGATTGGCATTGTCGGCACGTGGCCATTGTCGCAAAGTTACATGCACGATAATTGAAGTAATTTTCGTTCTATTGCTTTATAGTACATGAATATAAATTAACATAATATAAATTAATAGCTGAAAACGATGAAACGTCGAAATCAGGCGGTTTGGCACATTGAGAAGTTCAAGACTCAGCGGAGTTGGGTTCGATTCTCGGCTGAGGCCACCGAACATTTTTTCAAGTATTTATTCGACTGCCGCGGTTTTTAGGACTTTCAAAATGTCCCGTTTGTTCTAGGCTCGAATTTTAAGATCTTAGGATCGATCTTGAGATCAAACTTTCCATTGAACTCAACTTGGAACTGAAGATTGAACTTAAGTTCAAACTTAAATTCGATTTACTTGAGTGTCGAACATAAGTGTCATTATAAGTTCATACTTAAGTTCAAACTTTAGTGCGAATTTCAGATCGATCTTAACTTCGAACTTAAATTTGATTTGAAGCTTGAACTTTAGATCCATCCTGAGCTTAATCTTGAGATCGATCGAACTTAATTATTTTAACAACTAATGTCAAAAAACACAGTCAATGGAGGCGATGAAAGAAGTTTGATCGAACTTAAGTTCATGCTCAAGATCAACTTAAGTATGAACTTATAATGATAATCACTTCAAACTTAAAATTTATCTTAAGTTAGAACTTAAGTTTGATCTTAAGTTCCACCTTGAGTTCAATGGAAACTTTAATCCTAAGTTCGATCTTAAGATAGATCTTGAGAACTTTAAATTCCGGCCTTTAAATTCCCATCACAGTTGGGAATCTATGGCGATCGTGCTTGAGTTTACTTACATTACCATCAGGGACTTAGGCCTGAATTTTAAGTCATAAGTTCTATCTTAAGATCGATCTTAAAATCAAACTTAAGCTCAAACATTCCTTCGAACTCACGTTGGAACTTATCTTCCAATTCAAGATGAATCTTGAATTTCAACTCAAGTGTCATTATAAGTTCATACTTAAATTCAAACTTTAGTGCGAACTTCAGATGGATCTTAAGTTCAAACTTAAGCTTGGCTTGAAGTTTGATCTTAAGATCCATCTTGAGCTTGAATTTAAGGGGAGGTTACCGTCAAGAGGCATGAAAAATGCATGAACTTTGGGATTTTTTCAATATGAAATAAATACTTTTCGAAATGAGTTTGAACGTATCTTATTCTTCTATCTTCCATCGAACTTCTTTCTTTGCCTGTGTCAACCGTGTTTTGTTTCTGCGCTCATATATCGATATGAAGTTTTGTCATTAGTTGTCAAAATAATTAAGTTCGATCGAACTTAAGTTCACACTCAAGATGATCTGAAGTACACACTAAAGTTTGAACTTAAGTATGAACTTATAGTGGCACTTTCGTGCAAACTCAAGATTTATCTTAAATCGACACTTTGGTTCGATCTGAAGTTCCAACTTGAGTTCGATGGAAAGTTTGATCTTAAGTTTGATCTTAACATCGAACTAAGGACTTAAAAATCATGCCTTAGGCAGGTACGAGCTTTATCAACGGACGTTTTCGACGGTTTTCTTTTCGCTCGGGTTAAATACGATACAGTCGATTAAAAGATGAATGAAAACAAAGAGATGATAAAAATTTAAAATCAAAGTACGTAGGATATCAATACAAAATAATACTGATTAATAAGAATGCTACGAGTAAATAAAATAAACTCATGAATGCTTCGAGATCGAGTACTTAGAATATCGGTTACTACTTGTGGGTTAAGTACTTGAAGTATGAAGTTTTCTTTTGGGAGATAAAGTTTCCTCGACGATCGAGTCCTTGTGATCAAGACCATTTAACGTGAAGTACATCGTGAATGAGGCTGCGCTTGAAGATTTCCGTATTTCGAGTAACACTGGAATCTGTAGACAAGTACCGCTTGAAAATTATTCTCTATCGTCTTCTTGATTGAGGCAATAATTTTTTATATTTATTATCGTGATAGCGAATCGCAGCTTCATGCATTGCGGTCGTTTGAGAATGAGAACGAGCTAAAGACGATGGTGGCGCTTGCACAACCGACGTCAATATAATTGATGGTCGACGAGAGTGGCACAGATCCTCACTAGAGGGCGGAGTTGGATTCGATTCTCGGCTGATGCCACTGAACATTTTTTTAAGTATTTATTCGACTGCCGCGGTGTTTAAGACTTCAAAAATGTCCCACATGGTTTTACATTCCCATCACAGTTGGAAAGTTGTCAACCTAATCTTAATACTTCCGAATTATTTTCATATTAAAGACAAATTTTTGACATTACCCAGATTTATGAGCGAAAGAACAAAACACCTTCGAGAGAAACGATGAAAAAAGTTCGATTAAACTTAAGTTCAAGCTCAAGATGGATCTTAAGACTTGATCAAACTTGAAACCAAATTTAAGTTTGATCTTCAGATCGATCGGAAGTTCGCACTAAAGTTTGAACTTAAGTAGGAACTTATAATGACACTCGAGGGCAAACTTAAGGTTCGTCTTAAGATTCAACTTGAGTTCGATGAAAAGCTTGAACTTAAGTTTGATCTTAAAATCTCAAAATTCGGGCTTAAGTGATGGAGCAAAGTGACTAACTAATTGCGCCTCCAATTATCTCCATTTTGAAAAATTAGAACTATGGGTTGCGGATTTAAAAAAATTATGAAGACAAAGAAACATTATTGGAAAGACATCGATAAAAGAATCGAACAATGATTTTTGTTACTATTTAAACGTGCTTTTGTTTCTTCGCTAGATTCTTTACACAATCTATTTTCCAGAAAAACATTACTTCAGTGCTACATAAATTTTGCATTTGCATAACAACAATAAACGTGACAATGGAACGGGCTCTTGCATGTGTGGCGTTCATCGTTATTTCGACAAAGTACACGACGAAGCCTTTGATGACATTTACATACCATTCTGTATTTACAGTAGCGATTTAGTGAGCAATATTGTTCTGCATCCGATTGTTGATCATTTGCTTTCTCAGAGATTGCGAATACCTAACCGCGAAACCATAGAATAGTATTATGTCGAGGTAAATGTCATTGTGCTCTGCATAGAGTCTGCATTATTGACACAGGACGTTCGGTGAGAATCAAACTCGGCTATGATTACACACCTTAGGCAATCCTTCGATATCTTTGCGCTTCAGCATCGCTCATCAGCAACAAAACGCGCATACCTAGGGCCAGAATGAACCAATGCGCAATTGAAAACGTTTTCCTCCCGGCGCCATCGTTGTTCGATGCTGTTCTCGAGTGAGAAATTGGAATTCGCTGGATTCAGCCCGAGGGAGCGAATCCATATTGTGCAACGAGTGACAATCAATGGATTCTTCGATCGGACGTACACAACTGCGCATGATCGATGCTTATTGAGACACATTTTGTCCACCCAATCTCTGTATTCAAAAGTCTCATTAATGTCCCAGCTATTAAATTGCCCATGACTGAAACACATGCAACTATCAATTCGTTCGAATGTCGCAGAGATTGCACGAAGAACCGACCGTGCAACGAATGATCGGAGTTTACAGGGCGATTGTGGCGCTCCATGCGGTGGCGTCGGTAAACTAGATCGATAACCGTCGGACCAATGGCGTGGCGCCCCATGCGGTGGCGTCGGTGAACTAGATCGATAACCGTCGGACCAATGGCGTAGCGCCCCATGCGGTGGCGTCGGTGAACTAGATCGATAAACGTCGGACCAATAGCGTAGCGCGCACGACTGAAAGACTCTGGACTTCTAACGGTTCAATAAATTACCAACGTAATTCGTTTTACGTATTGCGGGACTGAAAAAAATACCATCACTACCGATCAACAAAATTTTACGTGAAGTCAACGTCTAGTACCTTTTAATTAAAAAGTCATCGAGAGTCTTCAGTCCGCTATTACCAGTTTTTCATGGATCATACAAACGCAGTCCGAAACATGAAATATTTGTGCCCGAATAATTGTTGTGTACCGACTGGATTTGCCTTTTATCGATTGTTAAATACACAATCGTGAGTGAAACTAAAACGTTCATTATTTTGTCGATCAAAACGTCTTTTATGATCTGTGTTTATGCAACAATGTTGAAAATATACGGGGGGAAAAAAAACGTGTACCAAGAGTGCTCGGTTGGAATATCACACGCTCTGTTGAACGATAGTCAACAAACCGGCGTTGGCAGCAAGTGGGGTGGTTAACTGGCGCTCGTAAATTAAGAGGAAATGCTCTCGAATCCTTAACCGAGGTTGCTGGCAGCAGCGGTTGGATATACGCTTTGTAGATTTTCCAATGTATATTGCGTGATACACAGAACACACACGGAGGTATTACCGCGTGTTCCAAGTGCGGGAGTGTGATATGCACTTCGTTTCTGCGCATACATTGGCACATCGATCACGCGCAGCAAAAAAGGGCTTCACGCGCACCATTGCACATGATCAATCGCCCCAGTTACGACCTTTTATCTGGCAGCGTTGGTAAAACCTATGGGCTACTTCGCGTCAAGTGGAATGATTTGTGACGAGGACAACTTATCAATATCATTTTATTCTAGAATTGCAGCTGGAGAACGAATAATTAATTTTGCTTGTGGAATTGTCCTCCAAGACTGACATTTTCAGGTTTAACCCTACACCCAGACACAAAGTCTAATCCTAGGTACTATAATCCGTTATTTGATCATTTTTTAGTTAATTGAAAGACAATTTTCTTTCCATCAACTATATTTGTATTTGATTCAAGTTTGAACAATATTTACTTCCAGTATATTAATTTATTGGGATTCACTGTCATCCAGAAATTCGTTGTTACTAAATACCTATTCACACGTGATAAAGATCTAGTTGAACTTACTAAACTCGTTTGTTCAATGTTTTTTATAAGAATCAACTATATAACTTTCAATGAAACATACGTCTATTTATTTCTAATGTAATTCCTTTGTCATCAACAGACGCAATTTATGAAAAGCTGCGTCAATTCGATACCATCTGCAGTGGATAAATCATATTTTTTGTTCGCCTAAAAAAAATGACATAGTTAATCAAATAAATTTTTGTGTCGAATGCTCATACGATCATATCTGCAGATTTGTCAGTACCCCAAAAATCCGCCAGGTGGCTCCCAGGCGGATGATCTCGCACAAACGAACTTTCCCCTCGACGCTTATAAGGAGGTTTCCAAGTTCGTCTACGTTTTATATCCTTATTTTTTAGTATGGATATTTAACACTCTGCGCCAATACGCAAGATGGTCGAATCCGAAAAGAATTCCCATAAAAAAGGGTCTTTTTACTTTTACCTTCTTTTAAAGAAAAGACGAAGCTTTACGAAATTTTAAACTTCATATGTGTAACGACATTCAGATGAAATGTTATTTTACATTTCAATTTAACATTTCTATTTATTCAAAAATTGAAATGTTTAAAAATATTGTGTACATATAAACAAAAATTATTTGATTCAAATACATATTTTCTCAGTTTGAAAAAAAAACGTATTCATATTAAATAAAAAGTTATTAGATCGCAATATATTTCTTATTAGATACATTCAAATAAAAAAATATCATAGAAATAAATAGAGTCGTATCAGGCCGATCTACAATTTAAAAAATTTGTTTGGCTTGACTAGGATTTAGCTCAATGAACTAGATCTTTTTTCTGGGTGTAGAAATCATGGTTAGGGCAGGTTTTAATCATGCGCTAACTATTTCAAAAAATAGTCTCTTCAGCTAACGAGTCACATCATGGTCTTAGAATCGGAAAAATACTTCAGTTTGACTTTTTCATATTTTTTATCTAAACTCTAACGCTCCCACCAAAAGGGTAGATTTCCCCATTTGAAATACACGTGTTTCGGCCGTATTCACAGAATATATTTTATTCTAAGTGTAATAATTTTTTTTTAAATCTGTAACTGCAAGATTTTAGTGTTCATTGGTGCTACTATTTGACGAAAAATTCACGTTATCATATAGGTCAATCTAGACGAATTGCAATGCGTCTAAAATTCTAATACGGGTCAATCTAGGCAAATTGCCATTCATCTAGACTGGCCCGTATGATAATAAAAATTTATCCTAAAATAGAAGCACCAATGAACACGAAAATTTTAGTTTCAGATTTTTTCAAAAATAATTACACTTATAATAAAATATATCCTGAGAATTTGGCTGAAACACTTGTATTTCAAGAGGAGAAATCTACCCTCTTGGTGGGAGGGGTTAGTCTGGATAAAAATCTGAAAAAATTAAGGTATTATTTTTGAATTAATTGGAGTAGATTTGGCGGGCGTCCGACAAAAAATTCGTGCGAACACCAAATTAGGACCACCCTAATATACAGTGACTTTAATGCGAATAATAGTTCACCCGTATTTTTCCCCAATCTATTTCTTTCGCTGAAGATTCTTTTGTCAGTCTGAGGATACTCGTAGCGATAAAAAATCGTTCCACTCCGTGCAGAATATCCTATGCACAAGTCAGCGCATATAGATATCGATAAATCGGGAGTGCGGATGCTGCAGGCCAGCTTGCATACCTTGGCCCGGATAGATAGGAAATTTATCGTTGCGTGTTACATGCACGGGGTCCGAGGACCTCTGGGCGCGTGTACTAAAACGTTCGATCGCCCGTTACTGCCACGTCTCCTCTCCTATTAATAGGCACTGACCGATTTGAGAATGAATCGTGAATACGCCGATAACTGCTGACCGCTTATACTAAATATATATGTGTAGGTATCTGTGCACAACTCAAATTGGTCACGGAGAAGAAATCAGGGAGACCTCTTCGAAGAAAGACGAAAAAAGACAGAGAGACGGAGCTAAAGATGTTAAATTGAAGCCAAAGTTAGACTCGTTGCAAAGCTCCGACAGTAGGTTGATATAAATTATTCGCAATTATCAATTCCATCGACCCCAAGACTCGAGCCAAAAATAACTCATTGACGAGTCTTGCTCTCATGATTTTCGCCCGTATACATCATCCGAAAGTTGCAAATCGAAAGAATTGTGAAATTGTCGAAAAACCTTCAAACCTAAGAAATTTATCATTTACTTAACCCTTACTTGACACACTTACTTCGTTATAATTATCATTGTTCATTCGTTGCTCGGTAGCCTGCTTTTAACCCTTACTTAACGTACTGGGGTACAAAACACCCTTGGCCTAAATTTCCTTAATTTTAAGTAACTAAATTTAAAAAAATGGGACCCATAGCGACATCTGTCATTAGTTCGAGATTGCCACTACTCCTTCAATCTTATAGCATCCTTCTTAGACAATAAGTTTTTATGTAGTAGCCGTTCGAAGTCGAGTAGTCTTGTTTGTATCCCAGTGTGTCAAGTAAGGTCGAATGCGAAAATTTGGTGCAAATTTTTTTCGTGATAGATTATTTTACCACTACTTTTTTTTTCTTGTAGTGCTATTGAGCATATTCAGTTGAATTTGGAACCATTTTTATCGAAAAATTGAAAAGTTATGATTTTTTTCGTAAAATCTGTCATTTTTTCAGTTTTTTAAGAATATTTTTTAATCATATTTAACTTTGATGTTTTACTATAAATCCTGTTGGGTAAAAGCCGGATAGTTGCCCTGGGGGAATAGTCCCCCGGTTTTTAATACACTATGTTAGAGATGTCCCTAGCGTTAGCGCTTTTCTGTAATTATTAATATGCCCTCGCAGGCCTCAGTGCCCAAAAGACACAGGACAGGGCCCACAAGTTTCGTCTGTGTGAGCGAAAATCTTCTGCGGTGAGACTTCGACGAGTGTTGTACTAATATTGGTGACTAATTTTTATTGAATAAATCATGTTATGGTTGAGGATTCAGTCAACTATTTGCTTTCTTGCATGCATTAGAGTTTCAACTACACGGTCTGATACGGTAAATTGTTAAATAGCTTTTATTTATTTTTTAAATAAAATGGGCAAGTATCCGTATCGAAAAGGGTAGTCGCCCCAAATTTTTTTCCGGTTAGGCAATATGACAAAAACCCAGGCGTGGTCCTTGTTAGACCGAAGTTAGTTTAGCACTAGCGTTTAAAGAACTAGATAAGAAAGAAAAACTGTTAATTAAAGGTATTTTTAAAAAAATAATGAATTATTAATTATAAAATAATAAAATTGATAATAAAATATGTAAATAAAAAAATGAAATTTAAAAATTATATTGAAATAAAATAATCTGTAACTTAATATTAATTATAAACTCCTTCGAAGTATTTTCGACGTCCCGTAGTGAAAAACTCCATTGAATCGCCAATGGCAACCAATGGCCCTCATACGACTCCATTGGACAATGAATGGGGACCCATTGAGATTTCCGCATTTTTCAATGGCGTATAGGAACGACCATTGATCAGTGAATGGATATCCATTGAAAAGTCACCATTGCCCAATGACGTCCATTGGACAGCAAATGCGGATGAACCAAATGATCACCATTACTCAATTATGCCCATTGGAAAGCAAATGCTGATGGACCGAGCCATCAGCATTGCCCAATGGTGTCCATTGGAAGGCAACTGCTGATGAACGAAATGATCAGCTTTACCCAATGATGCCCATTGGGAAGTAAATGCGGATGAACTGAATGATCAGCATTACCTACAGATGTCCATTGGAAACCGCGTCGCGTTAGTTCCGAGACTTGGCGCGAGATGTCGCAGGACGGCAACCCGCTAAACTCCCATACGGATTATGCGAAGAGTATGCTTATCTAGACGATTGTGAGCACGGAATATTAGCAGAAGTCGGTTTCCAAAAAATCCATGCAAGGAGTTCTTGCCGACTGATGCCCATGGGATAATCCCTATTCGGTTTGAAATGGGGAAGTCAATCCTCATTGGAAAATCCCTATTCGATTTCAAATGGGGAATTCAATGGCGAAAATGTCCTTGGGCAATTCGGCATTCATCTCCATTGGTTATTTTGGCAATGGGGAATGAATGGCGATTTTTCAATGGTGACAAATGGAGTTTTTTACTATATGAAAGAATCTCAATTGATTATCGCCATTCATTCCCCATTGCCTACAAAAACCAATGGAGATGATCCCCATTCAATTTCAAATGGGGAATTCAATGGCGAAAATCCCCTTAGGCAATTCGGCATTTATCTCCGTTGGTTATTTTGGCAATGGGGAATGAATGGGGATTTTTCAATGGCGAAGAATGGAGTTTTTTACTACGCGCGTGAGGCGACGATCCGCCACGTTGGGCAATTATTCCTCTTTGAAGAGGTCAAATGAAACGGGATTTACTCAAAAACAATATTAATTGGGTTTACAAAAATAGTGCACAATGAAAGATTAAAGACCAATGTTTCAATATACACGAAGCATATTGTCAGTGGATACTTAATTTTTAAGTAATAGACTAATAGAGCTTTTTCCTTAAGCGTGGGAACTATCCGGCTTTTACCCTATAACTTTGGGAAGTAACCTCTAAAGGTGATATAAAACGTTCCTATACTCCTTTACCCCCACTCCTTCACCTCACTCCGTCACACCGCGCACCGCAGTCGGTGTGTCGTGGGTAAATTCAATTTTTTTCATGTGGGCTCTGACTTTTCGAAAAAACGCAAATTCTTAGGAAGTGGGTAATCCAATTACGCATCTAGTAAGATTTGGTGTTTCCCAAAAAAACCTAAATTCTCCATAAAAAGAATCGTACAACGCGGGTACAATTCTTTTTATGGGTGATTTGGGTTTCTTGAAAAACACCAAATCTTATACTAAATGCGCAATTGGAAGACCCACTTTCTAAGAATTTGCATTTTTTCGTAAAGTCAAAGCACTCATGAAAAAAATTGAATTTACCCACGATTGCCGACTGCGGTAGGACGTCACATCACCTTAAGAAGTTCTAAAAAAATTTGCAAGTTAAAATATTAAATGGTATATTTTTTATAAGAATTTTTATCACTGGGTTACAAACGACCCTAAATTGTCAAGTACGTTATTCTGCAGAAGTGTCTCAAGAGTAAGGGTTAATAGAACTTCGAGCAACTATAAAGTTCGAAAATGGATCCTGTTTTAATTTGCTAAAAACAAAACTATTGCGTTAGCAATTTAATGTGACATTAACTAGCATAAATTCTCCAAAATTTGCAAATCGCTCGTTTTATCAATGCATTCCGATCACGTTGGAGCTCTAATTAATCGATTCAATTGCACATAGTTAATGAGAGTACGAAGGGTGCCGCTGTATAATGAAACGGTTGCTGTGACAGATTCGAAATGAAATCTGTTTGAAATATTTTATAAGTATAGTGGGTGATTGAGTATACCTATATGTCGACTAGAAATTAAATGAAAGGCGTGAAACATATAATTTGACGAGTAAAATGATTTGAAATACGCCTTTTTGTAACTTGACAATCGGTGTATCTACTTGGACACACATATGCGTTGACCCCTGCTCGCTTATATAGTCTCTCCATTAGCATCGATTATCATCATTAAACGGGCGATCGTTCATTACCAGCGAGAAAACCTTACCGGCACCTGTCGCAGTGCTGCCAAATTCCAGAATAATTGATAAACATACATATTATATCCTCCGTAATGAATTTGTCACGTGTTCGAATCCGCTGCCGCCATGATTCCAATCAGGGTCGTCATTATTTTTTCTCGCTTAGATCATATCATATATCAGATTTCGACAGATTTTCATGGCATTTTAAACTTTACCAAATATCTCTATGCCTGAATTTATTACCAGGAAATTCAATGCCAAATGCATTTGCACACTGAACTATGTCTGGGTAAACATTTTTAGGCCGAAAGATTGGTAACTTCATCTTGTTTTTAACCTGCGTCAATTCAAATATCGAAATCGTAATTTTTACATAATTTAGAAAAGCGAAACTTCCTTGTAAATTTTGACAAAAATTATAATACACGACGAGGACATGGTACCAAAAATATATTTTAGATTAAACCTTGAATCTAATAGCCCAAGCCATTTTTTAAATTCAGCTGGTTTCATTTTTCAAATCATCCTCATTTCATGATTTCATTTTGCTTCCTCATAAAGGAAGCTTTGTTTTCGTGAAATTTTTTTTTCGCGATTTTTATGCCAATATGTTCAAAATGTCCTAAAGCATCGAGAAATCATATTTGGAAAAAATGTCCGGATGGATGTATGCGTGTGTGTGTGTATGTGTGTGTGTGTGTGTGTGTGTGTGTGTATCCTGAGTTTCAGATGTAAATGATTGATAACTCGAAAACGCTTCGAGATATCAAGTTAAAATTTGGCACACTTGTCGAGCACGAATTGCTCTTCATTATGAAAAAAAAAATTGTTTTAATTATAACGGGTGTTCAGATTTTATCGACTTTTTTCGTTTTTGCAAGAATGGTGTAAACGCTTTATCCTCTGCAATTTTCAAGATATTGCACTCAAACTTTGTACAGAATTAGTATAGCTATTGAGGTTGTTTGGTATTGAATTTGGCGAAAATCCATCGAGGGATAAAAATTTTATGGAATTTTAAATTTTTTGAAAAATAGCCTAAACGCTCTATCTTGTGCAATTTTTAAGATATTGTACTGAAATTTTGCACAGAGCTAATATAGTTATCGAGGTTGTTCGCTATTAAATTTGGCAAAAATCCATCGGGGGATTAAAATTTTATGAAATTTTTAATTTTTTGAAAAATAGCGTAAACGCTCTGACTTGTGCAATTTTTGAGATATTGCACTAAAACTTTACACAGAGCTAATATAGCTATCGAGGATGTTCGTTATTAAATTTGGCGTAAATCGATCGAATGCTTAAATTTTTATCAAATTTTAAATTTTTATCCCGTAGTAAAAAACTCCATTCGTCGCCATTGAAAAATCCCCATTAATTCCCCATTGCCAAAATAACCAATGGAGATGAATGCCGAATTGCCTAAGGGGATTTTCGCCATTGAATTCCCCATTTGAAACGGAATGGGGATTATCTAATGGGGATTCAATGGAGACAATCCCCTTAGGCAATTCGGCATTCATCCCCATTGGTTATTTTGGCAATGGGGAATGAATGGGGATTTTCATCATATATATATATATATATGTATATATATATATTACATTTAATAGAAATTATTGAAGCTCAGAATTGAGAAAATAGATTGTAAGTGTATTCAGATGACGATTGATAATGAAAGTATATACGTTTCTCCTCTCACAAATCGAGTTGAGAGGGACTGATAAAATTATGTGTATATGTTAAAAATAAACGGTTTTAAAAATCATTTATCCCAAACGTACGCGCACTTGATGAGCAGTATATAATATATTTTTTTTAAATATATTATATTATATTTTATTTTAAACTATTATATTATATTTTAAACTGATTGACCATCGATATAATCATCAGCATTTATTACAATTGAAGAAAATATTTGGTTCATATATGAGAATCAGCGACATCTACTCTTACTTAATTTTATTAATTCACCGCCGTTTGAGAAATATCGCATTCGGAAAAATTCTCATCGATCGATGGGTTCAATTGTTCTGCATTGAACCTCGAATATGGATTGCAACATCGTTAACGAATGCTGCTCATCATTCGATCAGTCGTCAATGAAGTGACATTATTGATAAATGTTGATCATTGTATAATTCGTAGTTCTTATTATTCAATGGGTATCCTTGGTAAATGCTGATCATTTCATCGTTAGCCGCATTTGGGTTCCAATGAACATCTGTGGGAAATGCTGATCTTTCAGCTCATCCGCATTGACTTTCCAATGGACATCATTGGGTAAAGCGGATCATTTCGTTCATCAGCATTTACCTTCCCATGGACACCATTGGGCAATGCTGATCGCTCGATACATCCGCATTGGCTTTCCAATGAGCATCATTGAGTAATGATGATCATTCGATTCATCCGCATTGGCTTTCCAATGAGCATCATTGAGTAATGATGATCATTCGATTCATCCGCATTTGATGTTCAATGGATACCCATTCACTGATCAATGGTCAGCCCTGTACGCCATTGACAAATGCGGAAATCTCAATGGGTCCCCATTCATTGTCCAATGGAGTCGTATGAGGACCATTGGTTGCCATTGGCGATTCAATGGAGTTTTTTACTACGGGATAAAAGAAGCGTAAACGCTATAACTTTTCAAATTTTTTAGATATTGCAGTGAAATTTTGTGAAGAGCCCGTATAGCTATCAATGTTATTCGCTATCAAATTTGGCGAAAATCGATCGCATTTGCACATTGATTACTAATATTTTTCAATCGTTAACAAAGCTTCGTTTATGAGGAAGCCGAATTTGATCGCAATACTGTGTATTGAAGCTATGTGAACTATGGATAAAGATGAGGAAGCAATGTGCAAATTTCAATTTGCAGGGTTTTTTCATATGTTCAAGTTATTTTATTATGAATTTGTTTTTACCGCCATTTTGAATATTCCAAGTATTGTGGCATCGAAATCTAGAAGGAAAAATTCTCTGAACCATAGATTTCTCCAGGACAAGACAATATATTGACCTAATTTTGGAAATTAAACGCAACTTTCATTTTCACAACGGCGTCCCTCAAAAATTTGGCCAAAAAATATTTTTTCAATTTCTTGTTGAATTATCGTAAATCTGATGTATTGATTCATCTTTAGGTCGATCCACGATACCTGGAGCATAATAAACCACCCTAAAAAATTAGGTCAGAATTTTTTTATTGTTTTTCTTTAAATTATGATGAATTTGATGCGTTCATCCATTTTGGGCTAATTCACACATCCGAGGTAAAATGAACCATACAAAAAATTATTTTTAACAAAATTGAAAATTAAAAAAAAAAAAAAATTATCTATCATCTAAAAGTTACAAATAAAAAAATTGTGTGGGCTAAAATAATAATTCTTAAAAAATATAGAAGTTATTTATTATTTAACGAATTTTTAATTAGTCTATTTATTTTTTTCAAGTTAAACAAATCCACAATAATATTAATTACGATTTATGATAATTGTTCAAAACCATAACAAAAATAAATTTTTTAAATGAAACATTAAATTACGTGAAGAATTACGTTTCACAATACACTGCGACCTCGATAATCGGTACCTCGATCGTTCCAATTGCAGCGTAGTGGGAGAAGCGCCAAGCCAATCGCGTCAGGCCGCCGTGAGCCACCAGCGGCGCAGAGACGGTTCTGTGCAATGTGCGCAACCCCACTTCTTGCAAGAGCCAGTCCCGACGAATTCCGATCATCGAGGTCGCAGCGTAATCACAAATATATTCGGAGGAATCATCCTTGTCTCTACCTGCACAGAAATCATGAGACCATCCCTTACACTTTTGCCCTGAATCCATGATGCCTTCGATTCCGGTTTAAGTCCATTACAATAAAGACAATGACAATCATTACTTTCAACTTTTTAACAATTATTTTTTGTATGATCAATTTTCAAATTCTTGTGTTGGATAAAAAAACAATTATCGTATTTTTAGAGGGGGGCCCCAGAATTTTTTTGTTAGTTTCGGCAACATGTTGGTGAATTAGTTCAAGATGAAACACAAGTAAACTGATTTGATGGTTGAAAGCCACAAAAAGTATTAACCGGCTTAGGGGGGCCATCGTGCCCCAGTCTCTCCTATTTTTTATTGCGATTTGAATTTCGCATGTCATCGATGAAGTTTTTTATATATCGTGTAGTTTGCCGATCGGAGAGTTCGCGAACTGAGTGTAATTGCATCGGCCGTGAACTTTAATTAGTTCGAGATCAATCGAAGCCGCGTTCGTGACTGATAAATCGACGACGCATCACTGAATCTCAGCAAACTCACCGCATTCTTGCCCACTAGTCCCACTTTTTTTTATTGTTGCAATGACGCTTTGACTACCTTTTTGCATATTGCCGTGCAGAAATTTGTAGGGGTTTCCCCAGTTTCCAGTAAAATCCCGATCGGGATTTTGTAGGGATGCCGTAAAAGGAGAGTCCTTGCTAGATCCCTGGTGGGTCCCCAGTGGTGTCTTTGTTAACGCTAACCGGCAATCTCAAAATGCATGTTTCGAGTCAATCTCGATCAGGATTTGTTGAGACAACTCCAAAATTTGTATTCCTGTGCAAAAATTTGATAGTATCCTCCAGTTTTCTGTAAAATCTCGATCGGAATTTCTTAGGGATACCCTCATAAGGGAGTCCTTGCTGGTTGGCTCCAGGTTGATTCCTTATTATAACGCTAAACCCTTTATTTTCTATTTCATTTTTTTTGTGATTACATTAATTGCGACTAATTACTTATAGGGCGCGCTTCTACAAGTCATTTGACAACACACGTTCACACAATGTTTTAGTCATTAATAAAGACAATTTGTGTAGTGCCCTTCCTGAAAAGTGCCCATTTTAAGAGGAGGCTAAATACCGACACTAACACCTCGAAATTGCCATCCAAACTTGCTCTTATACAAATGGATGGAATTGAATAAAATTTTAACAACATCATCAGAACAATGGCAGGAATGGAGCCTCACTAAAGTTTTTTCGAAAAACAAAAGAAAAATTTACAGATTCATTTACCACCAAGGAACTGTAATTGAAAAACTTAAATTATTAAACTTTTACTGCATTTCGGGTAAAACCAAGAGTGAGGCTCCATGAAGAAAGCCACGATACAAATATCGAGACGTTTTCGACATTATTTTATCAAAATGACACGCCGTAAGTTTGGATGGCGCATCAAGAGATAAATATCGATAAATTGTAGTTTTATTGAAAAACGAAATGGCGAAATGTAGTTCACAGACGTGCGAGTGAGAGCAGCACCATGGATTTTGACGAGTAACCTATAATATTTAGGGGGCTCGAATGAGTTCGTTGGCATTAGCTGTAACTCATTTTAGCCTCTCAATTGACAATTAATTGTTAATTAATTTATCCCCCTCTTAATTGTCACAATGTAATTAATTTTCATCCACGCTCGTCGGAGAAAGACTGGACGACGATGATACGTCGATAATGTAGGGATTGAATAAAAATGGTATTTAGCCTCCTCTTAATATACACAATTTATTTAACGATGCTATAGGATTCTTCACGGAGAAAAATAGTTTTGCTACGATAGCACACGGCATACTAAAATAGTGACACCGAAAGTAATTTGCTGCGGTTACAAAAATCATTTGTTATGTCAGCAAATTGATTTTTTTTTTCTAACAAATGATATTCTCTGTGTGCATATCGGTTTGCTGCCATAACAAATTATTTTTGTAACCGCAGCAAATTACTTTTGCTGTCACTATGTTAACATGCCCTGTGCTGTCGTAACAAAACTATTTCTCTCTGGTTTGATAATCCGCTATGGGTCATTCAAGCATCAAATAAGATCCGCCCTGGACAGAGTCACAAATCCATTCGGAAGTCTCTATTGGATTCCATTTTACGAACCATTCTGGTCATGGATTCTGGTCCGATCTCCAGAAGGATCCTGATTGGTGACTAGGATGAATTACGGAAATCCAGCTGGATTCCTTCCACAATTTCTGAATGGGCTCTTTCTGTGCTTACCTTCCAAATTCATTCATGCTATTGAAACAGGACGAGACTCGGGTTGAGAATCTGTACAGCAGGGCAAATGTCGTTTTCCTTTTACCGCGTCTTTTCAAAGATTGACGACAGTTTTCAAAAGAGTGACTAAGATAAAAAGTGTCGAGCGCAAGGTACATCACCATTGACGAGAATTCTTTCAGACTCAATGAGTCTTCTGACGTTTATAATCCACTCATTCACTTGGCACGTCAATCCTTCATTTTTCGCACCCTCACTCCGTTTTTCCTCCTTTTTCACCTTCCAATCCCTCTTTATCGTCACATCTCTCCCGTTCCTTTTTTTTATCTTTACCAGTCTTCCCTGAATTTTCGGTCTTCGTAAAAATGTTACTAGGTTGATATTCAATCAAACGAAGTCTCAATGATACTTCTCTTCGCGATAATTAATAAAACTGTATTTTCCAATCGATCCATTGCATTGCAATTCGTACTTCAATCATACTTTTGCTGCCAATCAAATTTTGATCTACTGCCACTGTATCCCTACCAAAGACTTGACTTAAGGGGAGGCTAAATACCGACATTATTACTGGAATCCTACATTATCGACTCAAAATTGCCGTCCAAACTTTCCCCAATACCGGTAGATGAATATCAATTCAATTTATGAATGAATGATGAATAAATTACAAAATGCAAATGCGAGACATAAATCAACGTTTTCGTTCATTGCCACTCGCAGCTCAGACAGTTTAGATAGAAGTCTGATGAGAATAATATTTATTTCATATGAATTTCATAGTGCTGCCCTCTTTCGCATTTCTGTGAACTTGATTTCGCCATCTTCTTTTTCGATAAAACACTAAATTTATCAACATTTATCTCGTGATATGAGTTCCAAACTTAGGTCGCGGTTTTTTCATAAAATAATATCGGAGACGTATCGATATTCGTACTTTGGGGTTCGTCATGGAGCCCCACTCTTGATTCTAGCCGAAATGCCATAAAAACATTATAATCTAATATTTTCAGTTACAGATCCCTGATGATAATCGGATCTGTAATTTTTTTTTTTGTTTCTCGAAAAAAATTTGGTAGGGCTGCTATAATTCTGATGATATTGTCAAAATTTTATCGATTTCCATCCATTCGTGCCAGAGCAAATTTGGATTCCAATTTCGAGGTGCTAATGTCGGTATTTAACCTCTCCTTAAAACAATTGAATCAATAGAACCCTCTCGGCACATTAATATTTTTTATTGCACTCCGTGCGCAAAGTGCCACTTTGCGCACTCGTACAATAAAATTTCGTACGATACTATTTTATGCGGTGCTTATTCTGCATTTTAATTTTTTTATCTTCCTCCATCTTGTCCTTATCTATTTATTTCATTCCATCGACATTTTGCCCTTTCTTTTTCTCATCCCTCAACACTACTTCCATTCGGCCATTTCAATTATACACTTCAATTTTTCAATTACGCCTCATAATCGATCGATCGGACTATCGTTCCCTGGAGCCAGCGAACGATGAAAGGCAATTAATAACAATATAACAGAGAGCGGAGGTTATCTATCTCAACCCCTATCCACACCCATCTTCCATCTGCTGCCGCCATTTTAGAGAATCGTGCACTTACTCGAATAAATGTCCATCTCATTATCGTCGCTACTCGCTCAGCTTCCACTTCTGACCTCGTACCATGCACTGTATAAATACGTTTTTTTTTTAATCTTCTTCTATTCAATATCGCAGTTTCCTTTTCACAAGCTTTTATTCCGTACGCAATTAATTTCTATGCATATATACGTATATATGTGCCTGAAAAAGCAAACGTTGGCACGTCCATCTCGTGTTTGCCAACCCCGAGTGAAGCTGAATATTCGCCTCATTTATTTCGCTTCGTTTCAACATTTTTTTTATTCTCAGCCATTTTCTTCCCCCAACTGATGAAGATTTTCATTTTCTCTATTACGAGAATAAACTTTTTTTTTCGAAATTCCAGATTTCGGTCATTCCATATCAAATCGACCCTTAGTTGAAATCAACCCCTTTCAATTTCGATGACATTTGGTCAGAAGTTTTCTTTTATCATAAAACGAAGTTCTACCGAAGGAAAAAAATTTATATCTTTTTTTCGAAAATTCAAAATTTCACCGTTTTTTCAATTTTTTAAGTTTGTTCTTTAAATATCTCGAGAACTGTTATTGTTACGAAAAAAATCGTTCTGGATTCTTAACGAGTATACTTGGGGCTAAGAAAAAAAATATTCCAAAAAAAAATTTCGAAAAATGATGAATTCGGAGAATTTTGAATTTTTAAAAATCGTCAAAATCCACGATCAACATTAAATTTTTGGTTCCATTTTTTTTATTTAATACCTTGTACTGAGCTTAAAAGATCCTGACATTTTTAGAAAGGTGTTTTTTTCAAAAATATGAAGGTTCAAATTTTGGTTAAAAAAAAAGATTTTTTTACCTTTACAAGTTAAGTACAGTTGAGTTGTAATTATACTACTTACCATTACAAAATATTACATGATTTCTCAACTTTACTTTACTTAACCAAAACCCAAAATTCAAAAATTCATATTTTTGAAAACAAAGACACCTTTTTGAAAATTTCAGGATCTTTTACAATTAGTACAAGGTATCATATAAAAAAAATTGAACCCAAAATTTAATGATGAGCGTGGATTTTCACGATTTTTAGAAATCCAAAATTCTCCAAATTCATCATTTTTCAAAAATTTTCTTCGGACTATTTTTTTTCGTACCCCCAAGTATACTCCTTAAGACGAACCCAGAACGATTTTTCCATAACTATAATAGTTATCGAGATATTTGAAAGAAACTTGAAAAATTGAAAAAATTGTGAAATATTGAATTCTGCATCACTTTCGAAAAGAATTTTTTTATTTTTTTGCCTTTGGTAGAACTTTGTTTTATGATAAAAGTAAACTGCTGACCAAATTTCATCGAAATTGAAAGAGGTTGATTCCAACTATTGGTGGATTTGACATGGAATGACCCAGATATATGAACAATAACGAAGTTTTAACTCTGCAATCCCAGAATTTATAGAGAGTTGTTTCTGGAGGGCTCGATAGTTAGTTAGGATGTTTTGGTGCAATTTTACAGAAAGATAATTGATATAATTGCAAATGTGCCAAAACAATTGTACGAAAAGTACAATTTTAAAAAATACGCTGAATGGCGTTAGCCTCAAGATTTTAAGCATCCTTTTTTTAGCCCCTGCATGAAGTTCTAGAAACGATTTTATCTCCCTTCAGAAGAACTTGAAGTTCCAAACGCTTAGCCAAACATTCTTCACAGTTATGACGTTATTTAAACAAATAGTTATTAAATAGTTACGTAAAAAGTTATGCACCAAATATTGGCGAGGATTTGGTTTTTTTAAAAATAACTTCAATAAAATAAAGATGCTTGTCTTTAGGTTTCAACTAATCATACAGAACTTCCAAGTCCTCCATGAGATATTAACTCTCTGTGGTCACACTTATCTGGGTCGATTTGACCTTGTCCATTTTTGAACAAGTATCGTGACCAAACTGTCGATCGGAAAAATCTCAAAAAATTACAGGACATTCTTCAAACATTCTAGTTGATGTATTGAAAATTAGTTTATCAAAAGTCAAATTGTAATACAATTCGAAAAAATGAATAAAGGAGAAAGAAGAAGAGTACTCGTGAAGTAATTTTGACCTCGTGTGACCATCAACGGTTAATTTTTTGCCACAAGCTTCTTCCATTGCCATCAAACTGCACCAAGTTGCCTTCATCCTCTCGTTCAATGGACAAGAATTATTTGACAAATTCTAGTAATATCAATAACGCTCAATTGGACTTAACAATTAAAACCAGACCAAACGGTGAATCCTGTTGAATGTTCGCTCTAGCAAAGCCACAATGATCAATGGCCAAATTTTCTTGGCTGCTATATATATTTATAAATTTCTACTCTGAATTATTGGTAAAAAATCATTATATTCCTGAGCGGAAATTTGATTCCGGCTGGGATCAGGACCACCTCAGGCTGGCCTTACAATAGCATCCGGCCCTGATCAGGTTACATATCAGGCCCTGATGAAACTACATATGAGGCTATATGTCAGGAGAATAACGCTATTACCGGACAGGCTGGGATCAGGCTCCTTATCCGGTCCTGATCGCGCACGGTTCCTGCTTGATCAGGCGCCTTATCCGGTTCTAATCACGGACGGTTTCTAGCCTGATCAGGCGCCTTTTTGCTTATATTTATTTTATTCCACAATAATTTTATGTGTTTATAGGGTATAGGTACAGTACGAGGAAGTCAGCAAAGGCCTTTTCGTAATAGAGCTTCTCACAAGGTTTTATTCCTCGCAGTAGAGAAGTAAATTTTCATGCTCGCGGTCGTATATATAAGCATACTATTCACATCATCCGTATGGGAGCGAGCGTCCGCCGTACTGCGACATCTCGCGGCGAGTCTCGGAACTAACACTCCTGCTCCGTCCCAGATCAGGGAAATATAAGGCCAGCCACATTATTCAGACCGAAGATTTTTTGCCGGTTCTTAGCACCACCGGATCTGTCCCTGACATGGATAATGTAAGGCTAGCCTGACCTATATCATACCGAAATATGATCCAGCTGGGATCTGTGCGTGATCAGGCTATCCTGATCAGGCTATGCTTACTGATGCCTGATCAGGTCCTTATTCGTTATTATAGGCTAGCCGGATCAAATTTCTGCTCAGGTTTTTTGCCGGTCCTTAGCACCACCTGATCTGTCCCTGACATGGATAATGTAAGGCTAGCCGGGCAATCTATGTCATACCAAAATATGATCCGGCTAGGACCTGTGCGTGATCAGGCTATCCTGATCAGGCTATTCTTACTGATGCCTGATCAGGTCCTTATTCGTTATTATAGGCTAGCCGGATCAAATTTCTGCTCGGATTTTTTGCCGGTCCTTAGCACCACCTGATCTGTCCTTGACATGGATAATATAAGGCTAGCCTGGCAATCGATGTCGTACCAAAATATGATGCGGCTAGGATCTGTGCGTTATCAGGCTATCCTGATCAGGCTATCCTTACTGATGCCTGATCAGGACCTTATCCGTTATTAGGCTAGCTGGATCAAATTTCTGCTCGGGTCTCTCCAGACCTAAACATGGACTTTTTCGTCCCATTCTCCAATGATATGGAAAATCGAAAAAAACGGGTGACTGTTTCGTGTGAGTGGGCTTGTTGACGAATGTATGCTCGACTTTCAACGTCTCACATTCTCGATGTCATTGCGCCAGATTTATCTTTTCCTCAGTGGTTTTGTGATCCGCCCTTGTGATATGTTACCGTCCGCTTGCCCATTCGAAAACTCTCGTGGTGCTCTCGGGGATATCGATAATCACTGCATGGTATATTCCCACGGTGCGGTAACGTGCTCAATGCACTGTGCTGGGATTCGATAGTGCGATTCGAAATGAGGTCTCATCCAGAGAATCATCATCTGCTCCCTCCGTACCAATCGATCAATCTCTCATCCGGTCATTGCACTGATGTCCATATGTGTACATATATTCATACGTATATTCATATGATTGCGTGGAGGTAGTGAGCAACGGTGAAGTCGAGACTGAAAAGCAATCAGAATGTTACGAGGATTTTCCTCTTACGCCGCGATCCACAGTTCTGCGGTCATGACCGCTCGCCGCGTAATTAAAATGAATGTAATTAGTCGACCGCGGGCACAACTCCCTTTTCGCGTTTGCCCAGACTCTCCATTGCCATGGCGCCTCATCACCAAAAATCCAACCTCGAGTTTCTCTCGCCCATTCGAGAATATTCTCCGAATTCAGCCTGCAGTTACATATTCCCGCATGTAATGTGTAACTTTCCGGCAGGATTACATTATACACATCCACGTGTAGTATGCAATGGCGTTTTTGCCCTTCGAACCACGTTCTCGTAAATCTCGCAAGCCCCGGAGCGTTGACATCGTTTTGGAGATTAAACTCGTCATTGTGAGCATTGCATACCTCGTTACTCTTTTTGTTCAGTCCTCAACGGACGCTTTTTCCTATTGGATATGACAATTTTGACAAATCTCTGAAAATAATTTCACAAAATAATGATCAGGTGATCGAGCTGGGTCATTCCATGTCAAATCGACCAATAGTTGGAATCGACCCCTTTCAATTTCGATGAAATTTTTTCAGAAGTTTTTTTTTTATCATAGTACGAAGTTCTACCAGAGGAAAAAAATTTCAAAATTTCAAATTTCAAAATTGCACCATTTTTTCAATTTTTCAAGTTTATTTTTTTAAGGATGTTGAATCCCAAATCGCAAATGATGAGAAAATTCTGAAAATTTGGTATGTTTTTGGATGAAGTATTTAAGAGGTCGTGTAAAAATTTCACGACGATTAGGAAGCTCGTTATCGAACAATTAACATTAACAAATGAAATTTAATTAAATGTAGTCTTATGGAAACTGATATAACTTTGCGATAAGTTTTTTTTTGGCCTCTCCATTTTTTAATATCCACACTATATTGGGAGCAACGGAAACAAAACGAAGTTAATTGATAAATATTTTTTTTAATTGTTTAAAAAAAATTTCTTAACAAAATGTTAATTTTTTAATAACGAGCTTCCTAATCGTCGTGAAATTTTTACACGACTTCAACAAATTTTTTTTTCTCTGCTTCTAAGTTAAGGAAATTACAATCATGTAATTTTGTAATTTTGAGCAGTACAAATTTCAATTAATGACATAAGAATGCAAAAACAAAAACGTAATTGAATCTGCGTTTTTATTTATTTGAGAAAGCGTTTTAAGCGTAAACTTAAAATACATTTTATTACATAAGTGTTTTTTTTCAATCCTTTTCCTTATATTGATGTCGCATTTATTTTTCTTAATCTCAAAGAAATGCGAGACATCAACATCAAGAAAAGGATTGGAAAAAAACGACTTACGTAATAAAATGTACATTAAGTTTACGCTTAAAAAGCTTCAACAAAAAAATAAAAACGCAAATTCAATTATGGTTCTGTTTTTACATTCTTATGTTCCTAATTGAAATTGTTACTGCTCAAAATTGCAAAATTACGTGATTGCTCAACTTTACTAAGCCTAGGAATTTAGGACCTTTTAAGATCTGTACAAGGTATATCCATTGTAATCGATTTAGCTGGAACTTGATATTATTTGCGTTTCAAAAAATGATATGGTGGAAAAATCAACAATACGGAAAAATTCTGAAGTTTCAATCATTCAAAATATCTTTGGTGCATATGCTTTGAGAATATTAATTTATTATATTATTTAAATGGCATAAGGCTATCTGGATATTAATTCACCTTGGCACTTTGAGCATGTAAGATATCATTGGAACTTTATTTTATAAAAATGAGGAAAGGGGTGAAAAGAGATAGAGCGCGGAATAAAATGTAGAATAGAATAAAAATAGTGAAGTCCAGTAAAACGCGAGGGGAGATGAGAATATAAACGACTGAGCCGAAAGCGAAGCCCATCGTTTGACCGGCTATAACTATAGCTATCTCGTTTTATTACTCGTTTTACCTGTGAGGTAGAGGGCGTATAAAAAGTATGACAAAGTGTGAGAGAAAACGAAGATTCACCGCGTCCAGTAAAATTTCATTGCAGTGTGGATCGCACGAAGAATTGTTCTTATATCCAGGTGAACAGTGAATAAAACAACTTTTTTTTTCATTCCACCAGAATCTCGCTGGAGTTTCATTAATCGACTGTTTCAATTTTGTTATTTCCGTTTTGTCTTTTTTTATACAATTTTTCCGATAACCCCGTAACCTCATATATATACATCAAGATCTGAATTGAATTACATTTTCCACAATAAAAATGTCAAATAAACGGCTATTTTCTCACGCAAAAAAAGGAGACTTGAAAGTACACGTCTATACAATCTGTACCCCATTCCACCCAGAATCGCCATTTTATTTTAAAAAAAACGTAGGGTAGCGGGTCATTCCGAGTCAAATCGACGAATAGTTGGAATTGACCCCTTTCAATTTCGATGAAATTTGGTCAGAAGTTTTCTTTCATCATAAAACAAAGTTCTACCAAAGGAAAAAAATTTTAAAAATTGTTCACGAAAGTTATGGAAAGTTCGAAATTTCACCATTTTTTCAATTTTCCAAGTTTATTTTTTAAATATCTCTTATAGTTACGAAAAAATCGTACTGGATTAAAAAAAAATTCGAATACAAATTTTGAAAAATGATGAATTTGGAGAATTTGTAAAAATCGTGAAATTCTACCATCAATATTGAATTTTTTGTTGAATTTTTTTATATAATACTTTGTACTAATCTCAAAAGATCCTGACATTTTTGGAATTGCGTTTTTTTTTTCAAAAATATGAATTTTTTAATTTTGGTAAGAAAATTTTTTTTCCACCTCTAAGTTAAGTAAAGTTGTGCAATCATGTAATTTTGTAATTTTTACTACTCAAAATTACAAATTTATACGATTGCTCAATTTTACTTACTTGAGAGGTGAAAAAAAAATTTTTTTAACAAGATTAAAAAATTCATACTTTAAAAATAAAACGCAGTTCTGAAATCTTCAGGATCGTTTAAGATCAGTACAAGGTATTGTATGAAAAAAAAATGGAACCAGAAATTTTATGTTGATCGTGAATTTTCACGATTGTAAAAAATCATCAAATTCTCCAAATTCATCATTTTTCAAATTTTTTTTTCAGAATTTTTTTTTTCGTAGCCCTAAGTACACTCTTTAAGACGAATCCCGAACGATTTTTTCTTGACTATAATAGTTTTCGAGATATTTTCAAATTAAACTTGAAAAATTGAAAAAATTGTGAAATTAAGAATTTAGCATAACTTTCGAAAAAAAGAATTTTTTTTTCTTTGGTAGAACTTTGTTTCTGACCAAATTTCATTGAAATCGAGAGGAGTCGATTCTAACTATTGGTCCGATTTGACATGGAATGACCCTAGTTGATTCACATTTAGCGTTTTATTGTATAATTCAATTTGTATTATTTTGTTGAAAAAATAATTTAATTTGAATTTTCTGCCACTTATTTATATCTATTTATATTTAGGTGATCTCCAATTCCACTCCTATTACTCATTATCATATACTTGAAAAATAACGATCCAGGCTCATTTGGGCCGTGAAAAAACTTAAAATTAGGCTCATAGATAAATTTTGTCCCAACACATTGCAAATATAACGTTAATTTATTCTGTGTTTGAGGGATTGAAATTTGTTTCTAAACTCATTTGCGCGCATTTCGATACATTCAAACGGATTTTGTTGCATAGTAAAACTTTTTTTTTTGATAATTCAACAATCGAGTTATCGTCGCTCTTTCCTACGGGAAAACTTTCTCTGTGATCGCAATTTTCTACGAATGTTGATCATTTTCCTGAAACACAAAGGAAATCTAGCATATATATTTTTACATTGCTCAATAATGGTAAAATGTGAGAATCGAGGCAAAAAAACCCTCTGGCTATACCCTTTTTCGGGCTAACCAAGACAAATCGTTCACGCTGCACCTCCAAAGCTTTTGGTACACACATTGGTGGTATTCCAGTGGTAAACGGGTGATAGCCTTCCTTTTGGGGTGAATGCGTTCATAGCCCCCAATTCTGAAGCGGTTTCCCGCGAAGCTCAAACGAGAACGAGCGAGAAAGAGCGAGAGGAGACAGGCTTCGTCCTTTCGTGGCCTCAACACAGGGTTACATGCACATATTTTTTTTTCTACAAGAAGTATAGCAAGATATGTGTACCGTTCGCATATACAGGGGACCTAAACCAGAGGGAACGTTGCGGTTACTCGTCTTCATTTCCAGGACGAAAAACTTTACGCTCTATCCTTAACTCTCTTGTTTCTGTGTGCAGTCCTCTAGGTCCTTCTCTCTTCTCCCGCCGTTTTCCTCTCCATTTTTCCTCTCGCATTCGCCGAATCTACCGAGTACAGATATAGACAAAGTATAAAAAACGCTTCCCACTGCTTCAGTGTTTCTAAAAATTTCACAACTTTGTTCTGCTCTAAAAATTTCAGTGTCCTTTTCCACTTGACCAGAAGTATGAACCATATGAGGAAATACGTCGAGCGCACGAAGGTGATTTATTGCAAGGAACACGTTTGATCAACGACAAAAGCGATGAAAAATGCCGCATAATTTCCAAACGCTGGTTTCGTATTTTTTTTTTCATATCGCGATAAATAAATTGCGCTGAAAAAAAATTACCCCAGCCAATTACGATTCCTCTCCTTATGTAAAATGTTCCATCTGGATTTATCGGTTTATCGATCCATCGCGTAATATTCGGTCAGAGTTTGTAATTTAAAAAGAAATTTGTTTACCGCCACTCGGGAAACGAGAACTTTTTTTTCCTCCCATTACGCAAATTGATACTTCATTTATACGGTATATTAATCGAGGTATTTTAAAAGATGAAAAAAAAATGTCGACCTTGCGGCAATTCCCGGTAGGGAGAAAGGAAGAAGAAAAAATGAGACTGGCACAACGAGGATTGTGGAGATGGAAGGAAAAATCGTTTAGCGATAAAACACAGGAGGTAAGGTGTGCTTGCCGTCTTCGAGAGCGTGCCGTTTTATATATCAGCCCCTGATGTCGTATATACTTTGATGTATTATATATATGAGACATTTACTCCCTCGGTTTTTGGTGTTTTCTGGCAAACAGTCTCCCTTATCCAACTTGAATGAGTACAATCGACGTTTCACCATGAGGGAGACTCGCATCACTCTTTACCCGAAGATTTTAGGAGCTTCGAAAGACAAATGTGAGCGATGATGCACGGAAAAAATGGTTGCTTGGGAAAACCAACTAATTACTAGTTAGGTATATTTTGGTTACTGTAACCATCTGCTTCGTTAAATAACCACCTAACATTAGTTCCATCTGCTATTCGTAGTTAGTTGACGGGACTATGTAGTCAACACAACTGACTTGATTAGTCAGTCTAACTAAAAATTTGTTTGTTACCAGCGTACAGCCTAACTACACAGCTTTATCCTAACCCCCCCCCCTTTCCGGGTAAGACCGGGGCTGCAGCCCGCACCCTGCACTTTTTCCATTCTGTATCGCCATTCTGCCGAGAGTTAAGGGAAAACTGCAGAAAAACCTTCACTGATACAGACGGTAAGCTACCTAAGAAACCGTCGGTAGCAGTGCGAGCACGCTCTAGCACGACTATCGTCGGTCGGTTAGGTAGTTACCTCCTCCATTGTGATCCAGTGAGCCAGTCGCTTGCACAGTTAGGTGAACCACCATCTGAGCGATAAGAACCGCGTCGGCAGGCCTCACCGAAACCGTACAATTAACCGCCCACTCATCGCAATGAGGTCTTTGGGATTCCTTTATTTAAAGTGGGGTCCTAAGCCACCGGGATTGCAGCTGATAAGCAACACTTGAAAAATTGAAATATTTTTCAGCGGTGTCGCCGGGGCTCGAACCCGGGTCCTGCGGATTACGAGACCCGTGCTCTAGCTACTTGGCCACTGCTCTCCCTTAATTAGTCAGTCTAACTAATAAAATAGTATTCAAGAGGGTAAAGGATGGACAACGAATTTTATAGACACTGTATCCAACTATATGGTCATATCTGCAGATTTGTCAGATTTGTCAGTACCCCGAAAATCCGCCAGGTGGATTCCTCTCGCACAAACGAACTTTCCCCTCGACGCTTATAACCTTTCCAAGTTTGTCTATGTTTGATATCCTTATTTTTTAGTATGGATATTTAGTACTTTGTGGTAAAACGCAAGATGGTCGTATCCAAAATGGATTCCCATAAAAAAGGGTCCTTTTTCTTTTACCTTCTCTTGCAGAAGGCTTTATCAAATTGTACACTTCATATTCGTAGGAACATTCAAAGATTGAAATGTTTAAAAATATTGTGTACATATAAAAAAAAATTTCTAATAAACCACGAACAAAATAGTTAATGCAACCACTTAACTCGTGGTTGGCTGAACTAAACAATTAGTTGGTCTGCCATTTATAAACCAAACAACTTCTCGTATGGCGCTCAGAGCACTGAGACAGTTAGTTGAGTCAACTATTTTTTTTTTTTGTTACCTCAGCTAAGTCGTTTTCTCCGTGCGCAAAGTGATGAAGGACTGAATGAAGCATTGTTTGAAAACTTCGCGGGTAGCCGATAGTGTGAAAGGCTCTCGTAAAGACAAAACCGTAATTCTACGAGTAGTTTAACCGTCCGGTTGTTGACTCACAATACGCGGTAATCAATACCTTCGATGTGTGTTTTTCCGCTACCTCCAAAGCTCTGGCAAACCCGCCTCTCACCATCATTCATTCAACCTGCGAGATCCATCGGATCCGAGGCACAAACCAATGGAACAAACACTTTAACTGCAGGTGAGCAGAAGTACAATGGTCTGCAATGATTCCAGTATAAAATAGGGAACCAGGTCAAATATTTCAAGTAGAAGTTACTTGATACTCCACCACATAAATATATTTATTCTTATTACATCGAGCTATTGATGTGATCAGACCTTACATATAGCTCAGGGCTCGCTGTGTCGCTTGCGAGAAACGACTCGCCGTTTGTCGCCATCTAGCGGTGGGAGATGCAAGTACCGATCTCCACAGCTAGCAATCACAATTTAAGCGAAACACAACAGTGGCAATTTGTTATTGAATTTATTCAAAAGTTATCATCCTCGAGATTCCAATGTTTGATTTGTCATGGTCAGAATGATGAAACATTGCAAAATATGCCAGGTTTTTATAGCAGACGTTCTTCAGTAATTAGAGACGCAATATTGTGCCATATGGAACATTATGCGCGGAGTTTCGTGCAATCGCAAATGAAATTTCATATACTAAGGCGGTTATCGATCGAAGGCGCACAATTTCGCAATGAAATTCTCCTGATAGCATCTAAAATGGATAGTCTGTTGTTCCGCAAAGTTGGTCTCTAATTGAATACGCGCAAAATCACGCTGGAATGACTTTTCACTTGGCGTCGCGCAACCGTGAGAGTCAAATCTCGAACGTGACTCTCCAGTTTTCACGCACACATAAACACCAATACATAAGGATACATTGAGTTCTTGCGACCAAAACTACGTGCTTGTGTACCAATTCACCAAGAAGTACCATAAACTAATCTTGCAGCCGTACGATTCCCTGTTCCACGACGATGGATAGATTCGCGTTTCTCTGCTAAATGAAACACATGATCGAGAGAAACTTTGACACAAAACGAGATTGCTCGTCGACTGATTTTTCTATTTAACCCTTACTTGACGCAAAATAGCTAAAAATTAAAATGAGTTTGCGAGACCACTCGACTTTGAACGGCTACTACATAAAAACTTATTGTCTTAGAGTGATGGTATAAACTTGAAGGATCAGTGGAATCCTCGAACTAATGACAGATGTCACTATAGGTCCTATTTTTTTTTTAATTTAGCTATTTAAAATTAAGGAGATTTAGGTCTGGGGTGTTTTGTACTCCAATTCGTGAAGTAAGGGTTAAACAAGATATTCAGAAAAGATTTTTTTAAGTTTGAGATGAATTTTCTTCATTCATCAGTGTTAACTATAGTGCTCAACCTAAGTACTCCATCGATTGAAAATGCGGCTTGTAAAATTATCCAAAGATAGATATGCATGCAGCTCTAGTACCGGTTATGTGAATAATGGATACAGTCATGTTCTCACGGGACTGATGGAGATATCTGCCAGATGGCGTTGAGAAATCTTCGCTATTAACCGAGAATTGATGCGAACTCATTTCTCTAAGCAGGACCACACAGCGACTGTAGTCTTCTCTTCCTGGTGGAATATCTAGAGCTATAACTATTTTCGCTTCTGGCTACGAGATAGAGAGAGAGAGAGAGAGAGAGAGAGCGAGAGAGAGAGAGAGAGAGAGAGAGAGAAGAACATGTTATGCAGCTACAAGTCCGCAGAGTGAAGAGAAAAAGTTGAAAAAAGTGCTACATGAAAAATCCTGAATTAGAGAACAAGATGACCTTGCGAATGAAACGCAATGATTTTGCTTAAAAAATGAGATTCATCGTGAGAAATATCGTTTTATATTATGATGAAAATCAATGTGATGTCCTCAAGTGGTCATTTTTAATTTATTATCGGCTACACAATTAATACACAATTAATAGTAATATAAAAATTTTATTTCGTGAATTTTTTATTTTCCTGCCCGAATGTATGTGCCCGTTCTCCATTGATTTGAGAAACTGTATCACGGAAAAGAAAATCGAACTACCTCATAAAAAAGAGCTAATAAAAAACCTTGCTATATCGAGTAATGGCTTTCTTATACCCGCTAAACTGGAAATAGTACTGACTGGATCAGCCAAAATACCGGAAGGAGAAAATCGTTTTGCCGCAGGAAATGAAAAAAAAAGAAAAAAGCAGGAGCCACTAAATAGTGAAAAGCCGTTCTTTTATACTTTCCCATCCAATCGAGTTTTTTTTTTATCACGAAGGTACAGTCGTAAATATCGAAGTAACATAAAATTGGTTTGATTCAAATCAAAGTTTCGTATTTGCATCAAGTGGATGTTCCTTCCATTGTAAAGACAATAAAAACCGTCTATAGATTTGAAAAAAATTATAGCAAAGACATCTGAAGAGGTTCTATCAGCATTGATTTCTCTGAATTCCAACATAAATGGTATCTGAAACAGTGATCGAAACCTATAGGTAAAGAAAGGTATATTGGACGGAAACGAATTTCCCGATCTCGCAATAAAAAAAAAAAAGAAAAATCGAACGGAGATTCCCAAGTATCTGTATCCACTGACGTATGAGATTCAAGATAGAAGTAAAGACTTGTGTGGACGACAGACAGAGTTGGAGCAACAACCTTCGAGATTTCCCTGTTTACTCAGACTGCTTTACGTCCATGAGCTCATTGATCCAGGCCACCGAATCCTCTATTCCGATCACTGTTGTTTCGCTGAACGACAATCCTTTGGGGAATCGGAAACGTTCAACCTTTGGCGTCAAGTGTATGGGTTCGTTTGCCTAACATCGCATGGCCTCATACCTGAAATAGAGTAAAATAGTAACGGGATCTCATGAACAAATAGAATGAAACCAAAACGAACAGTAATCGAGGTATAGCTCGGGGTTTGATTTTACCCCTGGGAAATGTTTTCCGGACACTCGACGATATTCCTGTTGAAAATATCATTCACGTTAATGATACAATTCAGAAGCCAGAATAACAATTTGCGGACCGATTACACCGGCACACAAAATCAAAAAAGTGGTCTGTACTTTTGACCAGACCCACCTATCTATATGTATTTTGATGCGCTGAATCCGAATCCGAAGTCCTTTTGGTTCATACACCCTCAAAATTTTGAGTAAATTGCGAAAAACCGCTAAAAATGACTAAATATAGCTGAAAATATACCTTATTATATCTAAAAAACTTCAAAACATTCTATCGAGTACTTTCTTTTAAAAAAATTCCTGAAAATCGCCTAATTTTGCATGGGTTACACTAGTATAGCCCCTTAATTAAACACCTTGCAATTTGAAATTTGCACATTGCTTCCTCATCTTTGTCCATAGTTCACATAGCTTCCTTTAACACACGGTATGGCGATCAAATTTGGCTTCCTCATAAAGGAAGCTTTGTTAACTATTGAAAAATATTAGTAATCAATGTGCAAATTCGATCAATTTTCGCCAAATTTGATCGCGAACAAACCTTGATAGCTATACAAGTATTGTACAAAGTTACTGTGAAATATATTGAAAATTGTGTAAGTTAGAGTGCTTGCGCTATTTTTCAAAAAATTCAAAATTTCATAAAATTTTAATCCCTCGATGGATTTTTTCCAAATTTAATAGCGAACAACCTTCACAGCTATATTACCTCTGTGCAAAATTTCAGTACAATATCTTAAAAATTGCGCAAGTTAGAGCGTTTAGGCGATTTTTCAAAAAATTCAAAATTTCATAAAATTTTAATCCCTCGATGGATTTTCGCCAAATTCAATACCAAACAACCTTAATAGCTATACTAATTCTGTACAAAGTTTGAGTGCAATATCTTGAAAATTGCAGAGGCTAGAGCGTTTACGCCATTCTGGCAAAAACGAAAAAAGTCGATAAAATCTGAACACCCGTTATAATTGAAAAAAAAAATTTCATAACGTTCAATGGACGTCATTGGGCAATGGTGACTTTTCAATGGATATCCATTCACTGATCAATGGTCGTTCCTATACGCCATTGAAAAATGCGGAAATCTCAATGGGTCCCCATTCACTGTCCAATGGAGTCGTATGAGGACCATTGGTTGCCATTGGCGATTCAATGGAGTTTTTTACTACGGGAAGAATATTAATTTTCATATCTTTTTTTCATGATTCTGCTTTAAAAATCTTTCTCTCCGTGACGTTTTATCGAGTGATCTGGTATTGACCATGAGACTGGATAAGCGAGTTAAATTGGAGAAAAGAAGAGACAACGGAGTAAGCGAACGAAGATCGGTGGCTCTAACGAAGATGAATGTGAACGTTTTGTATGAAACACGGTATTTGGATTTTCTCGCTTGCCCGAGCCTCAACACCGTTGATCGGTAAACCAGTACTAGGTACCCAGTACTAGGTTTTGACTGTGGTCTCGATGAAAGTTGGCTCACAAGAGTGCGAAACATACACGCGTCCTTGGTGAACGAGAATGGTGAGCTACCGCGGAGGGAATACAGCTGAGGGTTGAGGGTTGGTTGCATTTCCATACGGTACACAGATACAGTATAAACGACGGTGGGATTTCGTTCGTCCCACGATCCTCGGATAGATTGGCGAAATGCCAGGAGCACAACGGGGTATAGGCCAACGAAGCGAACCCTTGGGGCTCTCTAGGCTCTTTTTCTTTTTCCTTCTCGCTTTTACCGTTCGGGAGGTACTACCCTGGCCAAAGAGTGGCTTGTGCTCCTCTCTTCATTCCCTTCTCCTCTTGCCTTGACTGTGCGCGCGACTCCAACACGGCAGTCAGCAATTTAGCTACGGTGGAGTTTTTCCACTTTCGCTTCGTCTTCCTTTGCGACTCGATCCTCGCCTCTTTCATACATACCAAATAGACTATGTGTCTGTCTTTATGCGCGCTTACGTATGAGCGTGGCTCAGTCCTGCACAAATATCTCTGCTATCCTTATAGCCAATGCCGGAGAGCGTCCTTGTTCCATTTTCATCCTCGAACGCCTCTTCTTGAATGGTAACAAAATGTGCGTGTAGGAAAAATGGAACAAGGCCTCTCCGTGACAATCTTAAGTGGGTATCATTCGAGGACAAAGAGAAAAGGCTGTGAGCGAAAGATCTGAATCATCACTGAATTATCGTCCCACGACATCTATAATTATAAAAGTTTGAAGAATTCCTGACGAGTCTTTCTTTTGATGAAGTTGGAGGCTTCAGCCGATCCATGAAATTACACTGTAAGAAGAAGGGAAAAAACGAACATTTCCATATAGTTACGAGGAAAAACTTTTTCGTTCCAGAGCTAAAAAGTTGCTCTTTGTTCTCAAGCCCTTGGTTCATTTTGCCTTGAGACCTTTCATCCCGTTCTCTATCATTTTAACTCTGTCTCTGCGCAGACGAAATGGCTACGAGAGAGATTCTGTCTTCTTATCTTGTAATTGTGCACTTCTGTGTGTACACATCCAACATGCACGAAGTGGTTTATAATTATAGTAATAATCATTGCCGTGACTTTGTACGACGAGACCAAACTTAATTGTCTTGATAATTACACAACTTTCCGCGTGTAATGGGATTTAGGAACTTGGAGATGGAACCTTGCGTGTGACATTTAGTCATTTTTTTCGAGATAGATGCGAACTAGACTAGACCTTACGTATTGTCATAGTTGTCACAAAGTTTGTGCAATTTTGCGTCTCTTATGATGGGTTGCTTTGGTCCTGCTCAAGGACAAAGGTACACTTCTTGTGATTTTGCGAGTAATCATGTTTTTTCATAGGTTTTGGTATGAATTTTTTGCATTTTTGCTCTGTAGTTGTTCTCACTACCTACCAAATTTATTCACTTTTATTACAAGAACGACATTTGAGCTACCGAGCTATCAGAAAATAGAGCAAACAGTGACCTTGTGGGTAAATGTAGCTTTCCAGTTTGGCAAGTGTCTATCTCTCTCACTCGTTACAACGGCCGTGTTAGTGTTATACCGCAAACCACACGAGAATAGATGACGCGGGCCCGCTAACGTTTACGATTGAATCACCATACCATGTACATATATGGGGCATTCTTTTGAACCAAGTAATTGTAGTTCGTCGATGGCGTTCGCAGAACGAGTTGCAGTTAAAATCGGCGAACTACAATTGCTTGGTTCAAAAGCCTCGATTGATTTCGTCACATCGAAATCGTTGAATTTATTCAAGAGTTTTGAGCTCCTGTGCAGTTTCTTGGACGTTAATCCTGCAATTTGGGAGAATAACCAGGATTATAATACCTGTTTCACAACGTTCAAAAATATGCAAGTTGTGAATGATACGGCCGAGCGTGTAGTATCTTTGATGAAAGATTTTAACGATCTCATCACAAAAAATGAAGACCAAAAACAATATCTTTTGCAAATTGCTGAGGAACACAGGAAAAAGTATCCGTCTAGCACCAAAAGAAATTATTGTTCAGCCGGATCTTCCAAGTAACATCCCACTTATTCTGTTCATTCTGTTCTCTATCTTTTTTATGATAATCTGTAGTTAAAAATACAGAAAAATAAGAACTAATCATTTAAATTGTTTTTTTTTTTTTTTTGTTGAAACATAAAATTTTGGAGCGAAAAATGTGATTTTCTTAAAACAATTACACCGCTTTTTTTAGAGAAAAAAAATTAAATCTAAAAAAAGACCGAAAAGCCGCTCGAGCACTATCAAAAAAAAAAATTTTTTTTAATGTACTAACGTTTTTCGATGGAGCTATAAAAAAAAAAAAAATCGATTTTTTTGCATCACCCTTATATATATACTATTGCACGTAATATAGATTGCAGAATTCGATATTTCAAAATTTATCAATAAAATACTCAATACAACTTAACGACAAGTAGAGAAAATTAGGGAATGTGGTCCTGGTCTAGACCGAAAATTTTGCCACATTAATCATCCATCTTTATACATACACTGCCGTCCAAAAGTTTGGAAACACTCGCCCCAATTCCGCGCCGGACAAAAAGTTTCGCTGCTCTTTTAAAAATAAAGATATTTCAATTCAACAAGCGGCTTTTCAAAGGAGACATATTCACCTTTATTTTGCTGTTTCAACAAAAAAAATCTTTTTTTTTAACCCTTACGCCCTTCGAAACATGGTCATTCTGGCGTTTTTTTTTGGCGTTGAAATTTTGACGCACGACCCATGAAATTTCTTTTTATCTGTTTTCCGCGTCAAAAACTTTTGGGGGGACTACAAGCTTCAATTTCTTTTTTTTTATAATTTCGTACGATTTTTTTTCGCAGAAAACGACCATATTTATAAAATGTAGCGTAACTCTAAAACTACTAGGTTTTCATGAAATTACTAGGAAGTACTATTAGTTGTAGTAGTTATATTAGTTGTATTAGTAGTAGGTATTATTAGTTGCGTACAATCATTCTGGATTCAATGAAATTTTTTCCGAATTTTTGTCATTATTTTTGTTCAAAATTTTTTTTTTTTCAACGAGATATTTTTTATTTTAAACAATGGGGGCTCTTACTTCATCAATACGGCTTTTTCAACAAAAAACCTCATCTACACGGCTTTTCATCGAAAAACCTCTTGTCTTGATAATCATTTTTGCCACATACATTTGAACATTAAGTGTGTGAACGAAAGACATTGCCTGAGAAATGAAATGATAACATTTTTTCAATAAAAAAAATCCATTGTGGCCAACACGCTGTTTTACTAACTATTCTAACAAATCCATAAAATTTCTTATTTGAAAAATAAAATAAACAAAATGTGCCAATGTTTGTAAGACTATTTTCCATTAGAACATTGATACTGAATTTCGGAGTTTAACTTTCTTTACTTATATCAAGCTTCCTTGATTTGCCCCTGTGGATTGATGAGGGATTAAGCCTGCAGTTTGCCATAATAGGTTCATAACAATAATCTAATTATTAAAAATTAAAATTAAAATAAATCAATAAAATCATGAAAAAATAACTATCCTAAATTAGTTCCTTCCAGATCCCCTACATATTTTTTATTTATAAAAAATAAAAATTATTAATTATTTAAAATAAAAATAAATTAAAATAAATCGATAAAACCATGAAAAATCCCGTAGTAAAAAACTCCATTGAATCGCCCATGACAACCAATGGTCCTCATACGACTCCATTGGACAATGAATGGGGACCCATTGAGATTTACTCATTTTTCAATGGCGTATAGGAACGACCATTGATCAGTGAATGGATATCCATTGAAAAGTCACCATTGCCCAATGACGTCCATTGGACAGCAAATGCGGATGAACCGAATGATCACCATTACTCAATGATGCCCATTAGAAAGCAAATGCTGATGGACCGAGCCATCAGCATTGCCCAATGGTATCCATTGGAAGGCAAATGCTGATGAACGAAATGATCAGCTTTACCCAATGATGTCCATTGGGAAGTAAATGCGGATGCACTGAATGATCAGCATTACCCAAAGATGTCCATTGGAAACCGCGTCGCGTTAGTTCCGAGACTTGGCGCGAGATGTCGCAGGACGGCAACCCGCTGAACTCCCATACTGATTATGCGAAAAGTATGCTTATCTAGACGAGTGTGAGCACGGAATATTAGCAGAAGTCGGTGTTTAAAAAATTCATGCAAGGAGTTCTTGCCGACTGATGCCCATGGGATAATCCCTATTCCGTTTGAAATAGGGAAGTCAATCCTCATTGGAAAATCCCTATTCGTTCTCAAATGGGAATTCAATGGCGAAAATGTCCTTGGGCAATTGGGCATTCATCTCCATTGGTTATTTTGGCAATGAGGAATGAATGGCGATTTTTCAATGGTGACGAATGAAGTTTTTTACTATATGAAAGAATCTCCATTGATTATCGCCATTCATTCCCTATTGCCTACAAAAACCAATGGAGATGAATGCCGAATTGCCTATGGGGATTTTCTTCATTGAATCCCCATAGGATAATCCCCATTCGGTTTCAAATGGGGAAGTCAATCCTTATTGGAAAATCCTCATTCGATTTCAAATGGGGACTTCAATGGCGAAAATCCCCTTAGGCAATTCGACATTCATCTCCGTTGGTTATTTTGGCAATGGGGAATGAATGGGGATTTTTCAATGGCGACGAATGGAGTTTTTTACTACGGGATTAACTATCCTCAATTAATTCCCTCGAAATTGCCTACATATTTAATATGAAATTAAGACAATAGTATGAAGAGTAGTCCATATTCCCTGGCTAACCTGTATGGATTATAAATTTTGATCGTCACGTCACGGTTCTCTCGTAACCGCGAAGATTCATCAGCTGCGGTAACACAAACGACTGCTTAACCGCGTTGTATCTCGAGTTTAACGAGGAAGTTCGTATAAAGGCTCTTTTGTCGTGATATGCTGTCGTGGAAGCGAACGCTAAACTATATAATTACGATTAACCTCGATTAAGTAAATTATCTATATGGGGCATTCCACGTGGTCATCGGCCTGAACCCCCTCGGATTTTGATGTCCAATGAATTGTGGGTTTTGATTGGCCCAAAATATGACCTCAAATTTTTAGAAATTTTTATTTCATTTTTTAGGGGTTGCCCGAGCGAAAAATCATTAAATTGAGGGAAAACACAAAGAGGGGCCTTTTTTAAATTATTGAATTTTTTTTCAAAGAAACTAGGGCCCAGAACAGAAATTTTCGTCATAGTTCGATAATGGGATAAAAATAATTACTATTTTTTAAAAAAATTATAATTACTATTTTTTAAATTTTTTAAAAATTTATCTGGTTTTTTTGAGGTCGTCGAGGCTAATTAATTTTCGAACAAAGTTGTCGTTTCACTCTTAAACCAAGAAAAAAAATGAAGAAAATCATTTTGTCGTTGTTATTCTCACTACAAGAAACAATGAAAATAAAAAATTATAAAAATAAATTAATTAATATACAAAAAAAATAGTAATTATTTTTGTCCCATTCCCTCAATGTAATGATTTTTCGCTCGGGTAACCCCTAAAAAATGAAATAAAAATTTCTAAAAATTTGAGGTCATATTTTGGGCCAAACGAAACCCACAATTCATTGGACATCAAAATCCGAGGGGATCACGCCGATGACCGCGTGATTTGACGTGGAATGCCCCATATATTTTATATAGACAAAATGCATAGTTTGCCAGCAATATATGATAATTCTTGTAAATGTATTTATTATCTGAGCAGATTAATAAATTAAAAATCAAAATAAATACAATTGCATAATATTTTCCAATTATTACAATATACAAAAACGAGGAAAAATGGGGCATGTTTTTAGTGAATTTCTCTTCATGTTGGACATGGGAAAAATCATGAAAAAATACACAGTAACATAGGATAATAAAAAAAAAAAATTTAATGGAATTACAACAATTTTGATTTTATAATACAAACCAATCAATTCATCAAAATTAATCCAACTTTTTTTCCGATAGAGCTGCATTTTGTTTCACTGTTTATTGTTTAAGTAACCATTCAAAGCATCAATATCATGTTTGGTCAATCGAATTTCAATAATTTTTCAATTTTTCACAGCTTTTTAAAGGGGAAGCATCGATATTTGACAATTATTCCACCAAGCGCGAGACTGTTAAGTTCATATTACCTGTATCAAAATGTTATTATTAATGCAAAATTTTCCGATGTCAAACATTTTAAATATGCAAGCTAAAGAACATCAAACATTTTGAATATGCAAGCAGTATAATAATTGGGGGTGTGCGAATAGCATTCGAATAGATTCGAATAATTATTTTTTGCTCTTAAATTGATCGATATCGTTGAAGAAGTTATGTTGTTCCATCATATATTTAACTTAATAATAATATTTTTTGTTATCACTCACTACTGAAGTAATGCAAATATTAATAATATCTAACTTTTACAAGAAAGTCTTATTACCAACCTTTTAATGAAATGTAAAAGTTCAAATATATATTTTTTTTTAATTATGAAAATACATCGTTAGAAAAATTAGGAACAAATCAAATACGCTGACTATTGGTCGAGTGTAATTGATTTTTTCATAAGTCATACTCTTTTTATTTATCTGCAATATATTTCTCCCAATTTTTACTACTGACATTAATTTATTCAATAATTTCGACAATGCAAATATTTATTTAGGTTTTCATCATTAACAGACATTCCCGTAGTAAAAAACTCCATTCGTCGCCATTGAAAAATCCCCATTCATTCCCCATTGCCAAAATAACCAATGGAGATGAATGCCGAATTGCCTAAGGGGATTTTCGCCATTGAATTCCCCATTTGAAACGGAATGGGGATTGTCTAATGGGGATTCAATGGAGACAATCCCCTTAGGCAATTCGGCATTCATCCCCATTGGTTATTTTGGCAATGGGGAATGAATGGGGATTTTTCAATGGCGATGAATGGAGTTTTTACTATACGAAAGAATCTCCATTGATGTTCGCCACTCATTCCCCATTGCCCACAAAACCAATGGATATGAATGCCGAATTTTCTAAGGACATTTTCGCCATTAAATTCCCCATTTGAAAGGGAATGGGGATTCAATGGAGACAATCTCCCTAGTGAATTCGCCATATTCACCTCTATTGGTTTTTGAGGGCAATGGGGAATAAATGGGATCATCAATGGAGATTCTTTCATATGATTGCTATATATACATGGAATTACGCATTAAATAATCAAGTAAGTTATCAGTAAGTAAGGTTAATCATAATGCTAATATTAGCATAACGACCAATAATTATATCATATATCATATATAGCAATCATATAGCAATCATATATATATATGTATATATATATATTACATTTAATAGAAATTATTGAAGCTCAGAATTGAGAAAATAGATTGTAAGTGTATTATTCAGATGACGATTGATAATGAAAGTATATACGTTTCTCCTCTCACAAATCGAGTTGAGAGGGACTGATAAAATTATGTGTATATGTTAAAAATAAACGGTTTTAAAAATCATTTATCCCAAACGTACGCGCACTTGATGAGCAGTTTATAATATATTTTTTTTAAATATATTATAATATATTTTATTTTAAACTATTATATTATATTTTAAACTGATTGACCATCGATATAATCATCAGCATTTATTACAATGGAAGAAAATATTTGGTTCATATATGAGAATCAGCGACATCTACTCTTACTTAATTTTATTAATTCACCGCCGTTTGAGAAATATCGCATTCGGAAAAATTCTCATCGATAGATGGGTTCAATTGTTCTGCATTGAACCTCGAATATGGATTGCAACATCGTTAACGAATGCTGCTCATCATTCGATCAGTCGTCAATGAAGTGACATTATTGATAAATGTTGATCATTGTATAATTCGTAGTTACTTATTATTCAATGGGTATCCTTGGTAAATGCTGATCATTTCATCGTTAGCCGCATTTGGGTTCCAATGAACATCTGTGGGAAATGCTGATCTTTCAGTTCATCCGCATTGACTTTCCAATGGACATCATTGGGTAAAGCGGATCATTTCGTTCATCAGCATTTACCTTCCCATGGACACCATTGGGCAATGCTGATCGCTCGATACATCCGCATTGGCTTTCCAATGAGCATCATTGAGTAATGATGATCATTCGATTCATCCGCATTGGCTTTCCAAGGAGCATCATTGAGTAATGATGATCATTCGATTCATCCGCATTTGATGTTCAATGGATACCCATTCACTGATCAATGGTCAGCCCTGTACGCCATTGACAAATGCGGAAATCTCAATGGGTCCCCATTCATTGTCCAATGGAGTCGTATGAGGACCATTGGTTGCCATTGGCGATTCAATGGAGTTTTTTACTACGGGTTGCAATAAAATATTCTCTTATTAAAAAAAATTCTAATTATTCAATTCGATTCGTCTCTCGAATAATTCGTAAATTCAAATATTCGCACACCCCTAATAATAATTGATAATACAAATGACTGATATATTATTATGCTGCTCCAATTATTCCATCTAATATACCCTATCTTAGTGATTCGTGGATCAGAGAATTTCAAGATCGAGTCTTTGAATAATTTATAGATAATATCCGGGTCTAAGCTCATGGTGAGTAAGATGAAATGAGAACCAAAGAGTCGGGAAGAGGTGGATTTAAAGCTCTTGGAATGAGAGGAAGGGAACATGAGTCTGGGGAAGAAAAGAAGAAGAAGGGAAATGAGAAATTGAGGCATGGATAACGAAAGCTCCCCATCCCTCTCGTACTCAATTTCTCTCGGTAGGCAAAATATTAGATAGAGGGCCTCGAGTCAGCCAAGACCGTGATTCCGTACCGACAAGAGGGTTCTCTCGCACAGCCCTTTTTACCCATCATATTATCTCTATAGGCGTGTGCTTGATAGGGAAACCTAGAAGAAGAGGGATCGAAAATGAAATGAGCTAACTACTGGGGAAGGCGAAGAGTATATGAAGCATTCCGCACCAAGTGGACCACTAAAAAATCGTGTGATCTCAAAATATTATAAAACATTTTTTTAAAGGTTATTCGAGTGTCAAAAGCAAGCAGGATTTTTTCAGACTTTCAAATCTGATTTTACACCCCCAATTTGGATTCGAATGTTGTTATTTATTTCTATTTCGATTCATTTTACATGCAAAACGATCCATTGCACACAAAAAAATACCTCTACATAAAATTTAGGTTTTCCAATATACTTTATAATCTCATCTTTTTTGAAGTTGTCCAGAATCCTTTTCGTTTATTTATCAGCGAAACAAGACAATAATATTTTTTTTCGTCGCGTTCGCCGTTTCCAATTTTCCTACAACTTCGAGAGAACTTTCGTTGATTTCACAACAAATCACAGAAAAATTTGGCATGATGGAGAATTTATATCTTCCAAGTGTTTTCTGAGGTTAACTGATGAAAATGCTTGCAAATTACGACAAATATTCGATGTTGTCCAACGCCCCCATTAAATTTATTGAAAAAACATTGAATATATAGTATTTATCGTGGGGTCAATGTATGATTAATTCGTTTATTGTTCGGAAATACCAAAGTATTTGGTGAGGTCCCAACTTTTGACTTTAACCCCACGCTGAAACACGGTAAATAATGTATGTTCAATGTTTTTTTAATAAATTTAATGGGGGCGTTGGACAACATCGAATATTTGTCGTAAGTCGCAAGTGTTTTCATCATTTAACCTCAGAAAGCACTTGGAAGATATGGATTCTCCATCATGCCAATTTTTCTGTGGTTTGTTGTGAAATCAACGAAAGTTCTCTCGAAGTTGTAGAAAAATTGGAAACGGCGAACTCGACGAAAAAAATATTATGTCCTTGTTTCGCTGAAAAATACACGAAAAGGATTCTAAACAGCTTCAAGAAAGATGAGATTATGAAGTATGTTGGAAAACCTAAATTTTATGTAGAGGTGTTTTTTTTTTGTGCAATGGATCGTTTCGCATGTAAAATGAATCGAAAAAAAATAAATAACAACATTCGTATCCAAATTGGGGGTGTAAATTCAAATTTCAAAATCTGAAAAAAAATTCTGCTTGCTTTTGACACTGGAATAACGTTTAAAAAAATGTTTCGTAATATTTCGTGATCTCACGATTTTTTGGTGGCCCACTTAGTGTGGAATGCGTCATATATGGTACGAGGTAAAAGTATAACGAGATGAGCGAGGGTTGGTACCAAAATGGGCTCCACATTGCCACGGTCTAATTACTCCCCTAGTTCGTCGGGATAAGCGAATGAAACTTTTTCCCCAAGGAAGAATCTTGGAAATTTCTTTCCATATCGTTGAGGAACATTTTATCTGCTATGCGTTATCCAATTCATCCTCAGCTTTATTATTGATAATTAGTTTCAATCAAACGATGAAGAAGATTTCAAAAATGCAATTTCAAGCTTCGCATCGTGTGGAAACTTCTATTTTAATCATGGTGATTCGTGATATTAACTCTTCGTCTGTAGACCTGGGTCATTTTTGGCCTACTCGAAATTGTTTCCGCTGATTAATTCCGAACGAGCGAGGGTCGGGGACCACTATCCCCACCTAAAAAAAATTACATAGGAGAGGCACCTGACACCCAAAATGCAGGACTTCAGCTGCCCTTGAACCGTCACAGCGAGCGGACAAAATTTGGGTTGGACATAAATGACCCACATTTACAGACAGCGTTTATCAAAAATCACAGGTAAAGGAAAATGTTTATTTTTATTTTAACGTGTTTTTTTTGTGTAATGAAGCTACAGAAGTAGAATTTTTTTTTTGAATTACGTATATTTTTCTTTGTATCAGTACAAAATGAAACATCGTCAGCTGAGTGGGTAGTACGTGTACGGGAATGATGATTTTATTTATGAACGTACAATTCTTTTCATAACAGTAAAATTAACAGTTATAAGTTGAAAATAATACAGTTTATAAGAAAAAAAAATGTTTTTCGATAATAAAATGCGTTCATATCAATACATAATTTATTGCCCATTTTACCCACCGAACTTAAGCATTTAATATTACACGAATAATATTTAATATTTTTTTCCTCAAAAGTGCATGATTCAACTTCAATTTGCCGTAAATTACATTAAAATATCTCAATTTTTCGAAAAATTATGATTTTTCAAGTAAGCTACTGATGTCTCACGGAGTTGCTCCATTTTTTTAATAAAAAATATATGTAGAAGTAAAATTTTCAAAAATTTTATGGTTGGTACATTAAGTTGAAGGTTTCGAACAGTAGCACAAATTTTGGTAAATTTTTCCGAGCTCATTAACCCAACGAAAAAACGACCGGACGCGAATGACCCAGGTTTACAGACAACCGGTGCCAAAAAACCGTTTACAGGCGACTCTAAAGTAAGAAAACGAAATTTTTAAAAACTGAATCGTCAAAAAAATACCTTATATAACAGCCCAAAAACTTTTGTTCAAAGATTACTAAATTTTGTAATTGAACTTTAATTTTTTTTATTTTGAATTTTTAAGGGATGCAGCATAACTTTGTTACTGGAGCGAAAACATTATTTTATCCTTTCCTCTCCTAGTCGCTTGATACTTTATAGTTCAGTGCATATAAATATTCATGCATGTACATATATAGCCTTTTTACCTATGGAAGTGGGGTAAATCCCGGCGGATGGAAACTCCTTTAAGGGGTTTAACACCGCGTAGGACTTCTCGGCAGAACATGGGCTTCGTGCATCCCAAGATCTGGGATTCCCCGAGCGCGCACACTTCTTATCTCTTTTCAAAGAAATCTCTCTCGCTCTCTAGTTTCCTCGTCTCTGTCTTCCTACGAGAAAAAAATCACTGCGTCGAGTCGAAGACGCTCTCAAACTAAAACGTTAAAAAAGTTTGCTTGAAAAAATTAGAAATACGAATTTGCTAGTAAAAATAAAATTGAAATTTTCCATATTCGAATTTATTTGGAAAATGTTGTCACTGACTATACTCGCTCATTCGGGACACAACATTTTTCAGCTATATTTTCAAAAAGGTCACAGGAAAATTAAAAATAGGGTACGGAATTTCCTCTTTTCACACGTCATTATTTTTGAGTGTCAGCGTTATTGAAAAAAAAAAATGAAAAATAATGCAAAATGCCAAACTAACGAACTATATTTTCAAAATTTGGGACTTTTTCGATTCGACTGAACAGAAAATTTTGGAAAAAATCATGTTATAACATTGCACATTTACTGAGTAATGGAAAAACTTTTCAAAATTTAGAGAAGTCAGACGTCAGGATTTCAATGCCTTTTATGACATAAGCTTCTTGATACTCGACGACCAGAAACTATCAGTTTAAGGATGTATTTCCTATAAAGTCTCAGCCAAAAATTGTATCTGACATGAATTTCCGTACTTCGTGATACAGTAAGAATCTTAAAAAATTCAACAACATTTGGCATGCCATAAACAACAATTATATCGATAATAATATTGCCCAAAAGTCATTAATAAATTGTTTAAACAAATAATTATTCAACAATTTTTCGGTAAGTTGTTTTTTTTCTTAAACAAATCGAATGCGTTATTTTTCCTGACCGCATATGAATTTTTTCAGAATTTTCTCTTCATTTTAAAATATTATAAAAAACATTCTCAAATAAAAACAAAAAATTTCCAATTTTATATACGTTTTTGCACACAGGTTTATCAACAGCATTCTACAAATTTAAAAACAGAGAGAAAATTCTGAAAAGATTCAGATGCGTTCAGAAAAATTAACGCATTCGATTTGTTTAAGAAAAAAAGAACTTACCGTAAAATTGTTGAATAATTATTTGTTCAAACAATTTCTCGATAACTTTTGGCAATATTATAATTGACAATTGTTGTTTATGGCACGCCGAATGTTGCTGATTTTTTTCAGGTTTTTGTTGTATCACGAATCTCGGAAATTTCAATCAAATATAATTTTTAGCTGAGACTGTATAAACAATGGGGTGGGCCGAAAATCCGCTTTTTTGAAATTTTTTTAGCAATACCGAAAATATTGTTCATTATGTTACAAAAAAAATCTGTGTGAAGGGAAAAAATGTTGAGTCAACATCCTAGGCTCGCCCAAGTTCGTTAAAGTTCAAAGTGTTAAAAAAAAAATTTCTCTGCTTATTTTTATTGGAAATTTAATTCTCTACAAAAAAGGTCCTTATAAAATTTGTAGGATCGACAGTTTCTAAGATAATTGCTGTTTTAGTGAAAAATTTGTCATTTTCCTCTATATTTATACTTGTTATGGGTAAAAAAATATTTGATAATCTTCTTATTTTATAGGAAATTCAATTCTCTACAAAAAAGGTCCCACTATGAATTCATGTAGGATTGATGGTATCTAAGATAATTGCAATTTAGTAAAAAAAATGTAATTTTTCTCTGTATTTACATTTTTTGAGGTTAAAAAATAATTGATATACTCCATATTCCGTAGGAAATTTAATTCTCTACAAAAAAGTCCTTATATGAAATCATGTAGGATTGACAATTTCTAAAATAATTGCAAATTTACTTAAACCCGTAGTAAAAAACTCCATTCGTCGCCATTGAAAAATCCCCATTCATTCCCCATTGCCAAAATAACCAATGGAGATGAATGCCGAATTGCCCAAGGGGATTTTCGCCATTGAATTTCCCATTTGAAACGGAATGGGGATTATCTAATGGGGATTCAATGGAGACAATCCCCTTAGGCAATTCGGCATTCATCCCCATTGGTTATTTTGGCAATGGGGAATGAATGGGGATTTTTCAATGGCGATGAATGGAGTTTTTACTATACGAAAGAATCTCCATTGCTGTTCGCCACTCATTCCCCATTGCCCACAAAACCAATGGATATGAATGCCGAATTTTCTAAGGACATTTTCGCCATTAAATTCCCCATTTGAAACGGAATGGGGATTATCCCATGGGGATTCAATGGAGACAATCTCCCTAGTGAATTCGCCATATTCACCTCTATTGGTTTTTGTGGGCAATGGGGAATAAATGGGATCATCAATGGAGATTCTTTCATATGATTGCTATATATACATGGAATTACGCATTAAATAATCAAGTAAGTTATCAGTAAGTAAGGTTAATCATAATGCTAATATTAGCATAACGACCAATAATTATATCATTTATCATATATAGCAATCACATATATATATGTATATATATATATTACATTTAATAGAAATTATTGAAGCTCAGAATTGAGAAAATAGATTGTAAGTGTATTCAGATGACGATTGATAATGAAAGTATATACGTTTCTCCTCTCACAAATCGAGTTGAGAGGGACTGATAAAATTATGTGTATATGTTAAAAATAAACGGTTTTAAAAATCATTTATCCCAAACGTACGCGCACTTGATGAGCAGTATATAATATATTTTTTTAAATATATTATATTATATTTTATTTTAAACTATTATATTATATTTTAAACCGATTGACCATCGATATAATCATCAGCATTTATTACAATTGAAGAAAATATTTGGTTCATATATGAGAATCAGCGACATCTACTTTTACTTAATTTTATTAATTCACCGCCGTTTGAGAAGTATCGCATTCGGAAAAATTCTCATCGATCGATGGGTTCAATTGTTCTGCATTGAACCTCGAATATGGATTGCAACATCGTTAACGAATGCTGCTCATCATTCGATCTTTACCTTCCCTTTTTTAATAGATTCTCTACGAAAGCAATCGTCAAGTTTATTTACTTCAATATTATATGTATATTTTGAAATTATCGCTCATTGTAACAATTTTTATTCTTCCAAACAGATCTTTTCATAATAACAATTACAAATTGGCTACGTTTTCCGCTGGTAACATTTTCTGTAAGTTCATTCAATGGCCGGGTTCATCTATGACTCTTTTTGTAGTTCTGCTTTTATAAGCAGAGGTCGCGTCGTATGTAAAAAGACTCGCTATCGCGACCTTTGATCATATGGAACCGATTTTCCCTAAAGTTCGCAACATTTTTACCTCTGGCGCTAGTATTTCACGAAGAGAACAACGTTTGTTTCGACTTACGATTAGGCTGCGTTTCGAATTCACTGCGAGTACTGATGTCACATCATCAGTACTAAAAAAAATAGTGTTAAAAAAAGGAAGGATTTTTTTTTTCATAGGAAAAATATTTATAGAAAGAAAAATGACTATTTTTAAGTAAATTTGCAATTATTTCAGAAACCATCAATCCTACATGATTTGATATAAGGACCTTTTTTGTAGAGAATTAAATTTCCAATTAAAATAAGCCGAGAAAATTTTTTTTTTTAGGTAATTTTGTTGACTCAAAATTTTTTCCCTTCACATAGATTTTTTTTGTAGCATAATGAACAATATTTTCGGTATTGCTAAAAGAATTTCAAAAAAGCGGATTTTCGGCCCACCCTCATAGACAATACACCAAAAATCGAATTAATTCATCTATGGAAAAAATAAAAATGAAAACGTGAAAAGTATGTTAAGTAACTTCAGTCGTTAACACTTTTTTCTGGCCCACTCAAAAACCTCATAAAAAGTACCGATATCGGAAATAAATCGGTGTAAGAATGGCTTCGTCACTCTCCGGTGAAAATGTTCGAGAGCAGATTTATCATGAAAATTTCGTTGTAAAGCAGACCGAAAATGTCAGAATTACGTCATGGTACATGTCACGTCATTCGCGGAAACGCGGCAATTCAATTACACGAAGTATTAATACAGAGAGAATTTCACCGTAGAGAAATGTTGGGATTGGGAGGGATGTTCTTTGGGGTTTAATAGCCACTTGCTTGTCGTGCCGTTGATTTTCCGGATCCGAGAAAACCCGGGAAAACTATGTCGTTGTTCGAAACACTCACACACACACATTTCCAATTTCGTCGAGCCCTTCGTGGGCGCATAATTGCACCTTTTTTCTCCACGATAAACGCGAACGTTCGAACGAGAGCTTTTCGAGAACACGAGGAAAACGCTCGTCGATTCGAACGCGCCACGGTTTGACGAGTATAAATTCCATCGTGTTTCCACCATCGACGACGATAATTATATATCGACCCAGCTTTTTACTGCGTAGGTATATATGCTGCCGTAGTGTTGGGGAGAGTGGGGCACGATGGCCCCCCCGTGGGGCAAAACGGTCCCCTTCAAAAATTTGGTTGAAATTTATTTTTTTGTTTTTTTTTTCAAATTATGATGAATTTCATGTATTCATCCATTTTTAGGCTGATCCACTACATCCGAGGTAAAATAAACCATCAAAATAAATTTGAAAAAAAAAACATTTTTGAATAAATTTGAAAAACTTTCAAGAGAAAATGCATCTTTTGATCTTTTTGCAAATTTTTTATCTTAAACTTCTATCAATTCAACAACTTTTAAGATTAGTCCGCCGAGGGCCCTACTTTATAATTAATTACTTCTTTTTTTCGATTTATGAAAATTAAAAAGAAAAAAATTTCTATAAATTATTATGAATACCAATTTTTGTTACTGTATATAATGTATAGTCTTTTTTCATTATTTAGAATTTATTTTGACACTTTTTAATTGTTAACAGGTTCTTAAAATTAATAATTAATCGTTAAGTCTGTTTATGAACAATAATAACAGTTTTTATTCATTCCAAATGTCTTTCTTTCGCATCTAAATAGTGTTTCTCAAGTAAAAATTTGACAGCAATATTCGGTAGACTATATCGGTTCGATACTCAATCATACAATTCTTAAACTGTTGTGTTGGCTCATCGATTGTGTTTTGTCGTAATGTTTTATTTATTTTAAAGAATTTATTTAAATGAAAGCTGTGGAGAAGAATGATTAATTAAATGAAGAGACAAAAAAGTTTGTTTGGGAAAAAGCCGTGAGGCATAAAAAACCCAATTTATTTTGAATGAATATTAACCAGAAATATGAACAGGAATGATGTTGAATTGAATGAATGAGGTGTGAATCGATTATATTTTTGTTGTAGTGTGAGTGTGTTATCAGGAGGAGAAAAGGCTCGACTCCTACGGACGGATTTGTGAATCCGTCGCGATGTAGCGAGGGTTAGACCTCGGGCATATGGATCGGTTGGCCAGACCGATCGCTGCCGTTTGATATCGTGATTTTTTGTTTGATCGATTCTCGACTTCAATGTTTAATTGAAGGAGACAATATGTAAAATTACGTGATTTGATAGAATCTTTAATTCGCGGATTATTTTGAACACAACTGGCTCGCGAGACGTCTCGAGATCGAATCACGTTTTTTCGTTGCCACACAAAAGTTCTTCTTCTTTTTTCAAACAAAAGCGTAGTTAATTTTCCAATGCATATATAGGCCTTCTCTGGATATTTGACAAGAGACACTCGTGGGCTGTATATATATGATACATAAATGTACTTGTCTCGAGTCGCTATCGCGTCTCTGGATAATTGCGTTTTCTCTTAAATGATATATATTCGTACTTCCTACGGAACATACTCCCCCCCGTTGCGAACGGAGTGAGGAATATGTTTGTCGATTTTTTTTTTGTAAGTTAAAGTGTGTAGTTTGTAGGGCTTTAAATTTCATTTGGGAGGGGGCAGAGCTGCGTGATATTTCGCTTATAAATCCCATTGGCCGTCTTCACGGTGGCTACTCGGATGATTCCATCGTCTCCGGGATGTACCTCGATGACCACACCCAGCCTCCACTGCATGCACGGAAGATTTTTATCGATGATGATGACGGTTGTATTGATTTTGATTTCGCCGTTGGATTTGTGCCATTTTTGGCGTGTTTGTAATTCATGGAGATACTCTTGATACCATCGTTTCCAAAAGTTTTGTCGAGCTTTGGCGATAAAGTTCCAAGTGGACAACCGATTTTCTGGAATGGATGAAAAATCTTTTTCAGATAACATTGTCATCGGTCGACCAATTAAAAAATGAGCAGGCGTGAGCGCGAGAGGGTCGTTTGGATCTGTTGAGATCGAACATATAGGACGCGAATTTAATATGGCTTCGATTTCTATTGTCATTGTATTGAGCACTTCAAAGGTCAACAACTGTCCGCCTACAGTTCGACGAAAATGATGTTTGAACGACTTGACGGCCGCCTCCCAAATGCCTCCAAAATGAGGGGATAAGGGAGGGGTGAAATGCCATATGATATTTTTACGTATAGCAAAGGTATTTACGTCTTTTTCAAAGTCGTCAGAATTTAAAAGCACGTAAAGTTCGCGTAATTGATTATTTGCGCCGACGAAATTGGTACCATTGTCAGAGTAGACGTGTTGAGGAACTCCCCTTCTCCCGATAAATCGCCTAAACGCACCTAAAAAACCTTCTGTGGTCAAATCGCTTGTAATTTCGATATGAACAGCTTTGATTGCCATACATATAAATACGCACCCGTATGCTTTAACTTTGTTACGATTACGCAATTTTTTTTCTTTTATAAAAATAGGACCGAAAAAATCAACTCCGACATGAGCGAAAGCTCCAGTGGCTTTGACACGCGATTCCGGTAATTCTCCCATGCGAGCATGAATTTGACTTGGCCTATGGCGTATACACCGTACACATTTTTTTACTATTTTTCGAACTTGATTTTTGCCGTCAAGAATCCAGAAACGGTGGCGTATCACGCTCAAAGTGCTTTGTATTCCCGAATGGTAGTTTTCTTGGTGGATTTTTTGAATAATTAAATCCGTGACGGGGTGTTGAGAGGGTAATAAAATTGGACACCGATGGTCGTCCGAAATCTCGGCGTGACGTAAGCGTCCTCCGACACGAAGGAGGCCATATTCGTCTAAAAATGGATTCAGAGAAGAAAGACGCGAGTGTTTGGCACTCCCGGTTTTTGTAATGTAAATTATCTCATCGCCAAATTTTTCTTTTTGAACTATACTCAAAATTCTGCGTTCTAACTCAATTTTTTCTTCAACGCAAATTCTTTTATCTTTAAATGCATTATTACGTCGAACGCGAAAGCAAAATGCTAATACATTTAGCATTGTTGCGTACGAGGAAAACCGCTTGAAAAGTTCATTCGGTGTACTGACAATCATGCAAGTGTTTTTTGATTTTGAAATTTTTATTTCGACACTTTCCGGCCAATGAATTTCAGACTTTGACAGCCATGTAGGCCCGTTAAACCACGTGGTGTTTTTCAAAAATGCGGCGGGAAGTTGTCCCCGCGAGAGCGCATCTGCTGGGTTGTCCTTTGTTCGTACATGTCTCCATTCGACTTTGTCTTGAAGAGACTGAATTTCAGAGACACGATTTCTTTCAAATATTTTTAACGTCTGTGGGGACTTTTTGAGCCAATGAAGGACGATCATTGAATCTGTCCAAAAAATAATTTTGTCTATTGGAAACTCAAAAACTGAGCGCGCTTCCGTATAAAGCCGTGTGAGAGTCAGAGCGCCACAAAGTTCTAATCGAGGAATAGATTCCTCATTCTCTTTTAAGGGAGCAACGCGCGATTTTGCGCAGGCTAATCGCATGAAAGTTTGGTTATTTCGATTTGTGGAACGTATGTATAAACATGCTCCATATCCGACTTTACTCGCGTCACAAAAACCGTGTAGCTCAATTTGGATCGGATCTTGAATCAGAAGCTGCCGCTCGACGGATAAATCGCGTATGAGACCGATTTGACTGGCGAAGGAGGACCAGCTAGTGAATAACTCCTGTGTTACCGACTCATCCCACTCGATTTTTGCGCTCCAACATTTTTGCATGATAGATTTCGCGGTTAAAACTACGGGACTCAATAATCCGAGAGGGTCGAAAATTTTTGCAATTTCTGACAGAATATTTCGTTTTGTGATTTTGCTTGGTAACTCGATGGGTTTTGCGGTGAAAACGAAGGTGTCGCGTTTCGAATTCCAAATTACTCCTAACGTTTTGACTACAGCGTTTTGTTCTACCGCATTATCTACTCCGAAAATTTTTTCATGGATGTTATCGAGAGCATGTTCATGATTCGAGGCCCATTGACGTATGATAAATCCACCGCGTTTTAATAATTCTATGACTTCATCCCGTACCTGCAAAACTTCTTCGATAGAATTTCCTCCCGTCAAGAAATCATCGACGTAAAAATCGCGTTTTAATACTTTACGTGCGAGGGGAAAATTCGCGCCCTCGTCTTCCGCGAGTTTTTGAATCGTACGGATGGCCAGATACGGCGCGGACGCCACGCCAAAGGTTACGGTGTTTAGCTCGTACGTTCTTATTTTATTCTCGTGATACCAAAAAATACGCTGGTATTTGCGATCGCGAGAATCGACGAGCACTTGTCGATACATTTTGGCAATATCGGCAGTAAGCACGTATACGTGCGTACGAAATCGGAGTACGTGTTCAAATAATTTATTTTGTATCGTAGGCCCGACCATCAAAGTTTCGTTCAAAGAAATGCCTTTGTCAGTTTTCGCGGACGCGTTATAAACCACCCGTAATTTCGTTGTTGCGCTTGTTTCTTTTATCACGGGGTGGTGTGGCATGTAATAGCCATTTTCGGTCTCGTTGTCAACTAAAGACATATGACCGAGAGTTAAATACTCTTGCATGACCTTGTTGTACTCCGTACAAAGATTAGGATCCGATTTGAAACGACGTTCTAAACAGTAAAAACGGCGTAAGGCAATTGATCGAGAGTTTCCGAGCTCAATATTTTCTTTTCGAAACGGCAATCGTACTATATATCGTCCATCCGCTCCGCGTGTTGTGTTTTTTAAATAATGTGATTCGCTCAATATATCTTCAGATTCTTCAATCATCTTTGAGTTAGGCTCTTCGATTGTCCAAAATTTATTCATTTGCGCGGTTAGTTCGGCAAAATTGCACGAAACCAGAGCTCTTCCTCCCTTGGTTTTAAATCCTCCCACGATTACCCAGCCGAGTAAAGTTTTTTGGGCGAATAAGTCGCAGTCGTTACGCGAAAAATCGATTTGACCAATGGATAATAACGAAATTGTTGCTCCAGATCCAATTAGCATATCTACTTGACGCGGCAAGTGGAATTGTGGATCAGCAAGTCGTAAATCTGCAGGAATATTCACATACTCTCGCGGGAATACTTCATTGGGAGAGAAATCTGCAATTTTTGGAATTACGAGAAAATTCAAAGATTTTTGGAATTCGTTGTATAAGGATCGGAAATTAATGTTGACACATCCGTTGGATTTTGTCTTCATTTCATCGATCGCGTCGATTGATATTGCGCATTTGCGTATTGGTAGTTTTAATGAATGTGCGAATTTCGCGGAGACGAAATGAGCTGTCGCGCACGTATCGAGCAATACACGAGCTTGAACGAATGCTCCGTCAGCATTTCTTACACGAACCATCGCACTCATTATTAATTGCGATCGAAGTGTGTGAGAAATAGTATTTAAAGCCATGCCGGCTAGTCATGCTTGTGTTTTTGAATTGTCTTGATCTTTTTTACGAGTCCCCGATTGAATCGCGTTCGAATTCGTGTCTCGATGCAATAGCGTGTGATGATAATAAGTGCAACGCTTGCAATGAGTTGCACCACAACGTCCCTGATGAGAGCGGAGACAATTCCGGCAAAGCTTTGCAATTTTTACTGCGTTCCACCGTTGGTCAATCGATAATTTTTCGAAAACCGGGCATTTAAAAAGAGGGTGAGTCTCATTACACTGAACGCAAGTACCCGAGATTCCAGTAACCAAAGCGCGAGCACCGTTCTCATTTCGTCGATATTTATTGGCATTCGGCGTCTGATTTCCGTTTCGTTTCACGTTGACGTTCCCTCCCCGCCGCGATTCGTCTTGCTCAAAGGTTCGAAGCCGGAATATTGTTTCGTTAATAAATTGGTAAAATTTGCTTAAGTCGGGTAATTCATCGAGGCTCAAGGTCTCCTCCCACTTTCGATGAATGTATACGGGTAATGCTCTTTCCAATATTCTGACTACGATTCTATCATCTGGCTGTACCTGAAGCGATTTTAACATGCTCAAATGTTGTCGAACGTCGTCTATTAACTTCGACAAATTAACTGATGTCGCGTTTGAAATTGTCGAAATATTGAGTATCGCGTCGAGATGTTTTGATACGAGTACTCGTTTTCTGTCGTAAGAATCGATTAACAGTTTCCACGCGTTCTCATAATTTTCCTCGCTCGGATCGTAAATTGACAATTTATTGAGCGCTTCTCCCTGTAGGGCATTTTTCAAGTACGTAAATTTGATTACGTTGTCGATATCGGTGCGTGAATGTACCATTGATTTGAACGTATTTTTGAACGATAACCACTTATCATGGTTTCCATCGAAATTTGGTATTTCAGCTGCCGGCAGCTTCAATAATTTTTGCTTTTCGATGAACGTGGAATTTCCGAGAGGCGCGGTAAAATTATTGTCGGATCTGGATAGCTGCATCATTTGAACCTGACTTGCGACTCGATAATATTTATTGCGGAGGTTCTCAAGTTCACGGATCTGTTCGTTGACGGGGTCAAGAATCACGAGTTTATCGTGCTGTTTTTCGTACGCGTGAAACAACACTGTCAGCCTTTCCAGGCGAAGTTTTGCATTAACGTAATTAATTTCAGCTTGATCGAGTCCACTGAGTATTGAATTTAATTGTTCTTCAAGGCCTTTGCCTTTTTGTACGATCAGAGCGACTTTTTTTACGTTTCGATTCATTTTGAGTTAAGAGAAGAAATTACGAAATTAAATCAAATAAACGCGAAACGTGGAACAGCACAACGAGAAAATATTAAACGTGTTGGAATTTCTCTGTTCCGTCAGAATTCGTAGATTATTTTGATGACACGTTGATCACGCAAATAACATTCTGGTTTTTTTTTTTTTTAAAGGGGTTTCAAATGGCGATCACTTATCTGTGTTCTTGAGCGTTTCTATCCGTGTTGAATGCTGCTGGAGGAGACTGAGTGGGCGCTGCTGTTCCGTGACTAAAATCTTGACCAAATCCGTTGGCGATGCAAAGTCGTATTTTTGATGGAAATAACGATCAGCATTCTGACTAGACGAATCGCTATGGATTGCACTTACACTTTTTGTTGTTATTTATATTGTGTTGTTATTTTTTTTGTATTTGAGATTCACACCTCACAGGAGGCACCAAATGTTTTGTCGTAATGTTTTATTTATTTTAAAGAATTTATTTAAATGAAAGCTGTGGAGAAGAATGATTAATTAAATGAAGAGACAAAAAAGTTTGTTTGGGAAAAAGCCGTGAGGCATAAAAAACCCAATTTATTTTGAATGAATATTAACCAGAAATATGAACAGGAATGATGTTGAATTGAATGAATGAGGTGTGAATCGATTATATTTTTGTTGTAGTGTGAGTGTGTTATCAGGAGGAGAAAAGGCTCGACTCCTACGGACGGATTTGTGAATCCGTCGCGATGTAGCGAGGGTTAGACCTCGGGCATATGGATCGGTTGGCCAGACCGATCGCTGCCGTTTGATATCGTGATTTTTTGTTTGATCGATTCTCGACTTCAATGTTTAATTGAAGGAGACAATATGTAAAATTACGTGATTTGATAGAATCTTTAATTCGCGGATTATTTTGAACACAACTGGCTCGCGAGACGTCTCGAGATCGAATCACGTTTTTTCGTTGCCACACAAAAGTTCTTCTTCTTTTTTCAAACAAAAGCGTAGTTAATTTTCCAATGCATATATAGGCCTTCTCTGGATATTTGACAAGAGACACTCGTGGGCTGTATATATATGATACATAAATGTACTTGTCTCGAGTCGCTATCGCGTCTCTGGATAATTGCGTTTTCTCTTAAATGATATATATTCGTACTTCCTACGGAACAGATTGATTATTAATTGTTAATTTTAAAAATCTGTTGACAATAGAAAAGTGCCGAAATTAATTCAAAAAGATTTAAAAAATACTATACACAGTAACAAAAATTGGTATTCATACTAATTTATAGAAAATTTTTTTTTGCTTAATTTTCAAAAATGGAAAAAAAATAGTAATTATGGAGGGCCCACGACCAGTCTTAAAAGTTGTTGAATAGATAGAAGTTTAAAATTAAAAATTTGAAAAATTCAAATTCAAAGTTTAAAACTCAATAAACGTATTCAAAAACACGTCGAATATTTTTTTTTGCATTTTTTCTGAAAAGGCCATAAAAAACAAAAATTTGAAAGAAAAAAACTTATTTTGGACCATTATTAAGAAAGTCATGACCAGGAAACCGAAAAAGAGCGGTTTTTTTTAAATTTAATATCTTACGAACGGGTGATCAAAAAAATCTCAAAATTTAACAGGAAGGAGCTTTTGATGGGTACCAAAAATATATAAAATTTGAGGAAATTTAAAAAAAAGTTTTGCAAACTGTCCGATTTGGGATGGAACTCCCCATATATTTGTATGTTGAACAAATTAACAATAACATCCATTATAATTTATGATAATTGATTAAAAACGTAACTAAAATAAATTTTTTAAATGAAACATTAAATTGCGTGAAGAACGTAATCAATTACTTTTTACAATAAACAAACATATCCGTCGGCATAATTTTCATCTATAGCTGCACAGGAATCATGAGACCATCCCTCATAATTTTTACACTGAATCCATGATTCCTTAGATTCGAAGTAAAATCCATTACACTAAAGTCAACGACAATCCTTATTTTCAACTTTTGACAATTTAAAAAAAAAGTCTTCTGTGTGATAAAAAAAATTTCTTAATCATTTTGGGGGGGGGGGCGGGCGTCGTGCCCCAGCCTCTCCTACTAGAATGAAGGGCTTTCAAACACACTCGTGAAGGAATTTCCGTACCCAACAAAGTTGGCAAGCTTGATTATTAAATTCCAGACCGATCAAAATGCGATGCATTAAGTCTAAATAAATGGTCCCATCAATCAGACGGATTGCTTGATTCTGTCCCCTACAGCACATAACATTGCTGCTATGTTGCAACAATGTTGTCATATTGCACGTGCAATGATATATTGCATATAAGTTGTGGCAACATTACTACGCATCATTGCACTAAAACTTCTCAGCAATGTTTCGGGAATGTTCCTAAGCAACATACCTGCAATTTTTTGTTGAAACGTTGCGAGTAAATTGCAGCAATATTGGTGAGATCAAACTTCACATTTTACAACTACACGAGCGTAATAAATATGAAAAAGATCTATTCATTTTTCTCATAAAATATCAATAACGATTGATTTCGAGTCATTTTCTTTTTCTTTTTTCATATTTATTTTCAAATTTTTGTTGTGCTTTTCGGATTAATAGGACATGTGATATTAATAATATTAAGACATTGTGATATTCGTATTGAAAAAATGTTTAATATCAAAAAAGTTATAAAACCAAAATATATTTTGTTTCTGAATGATTCTTATTCGTAAAATATGACTATATACTGTAACGGGATGACCTGGGGCCTGCCACGATCTCGGCACTTCGCCTGAAATCCGTTAGGTGGCGGCGGTCGGTGGGCGCTCTCGCGCTGGCGAGAGAGCAACCGAGCACCGATAAAGGTCCGGTGTATAATTACCTGCACCGGGGTCCTCAATTAACAATCAATTGTTGGAATATTTACCCGCGCTATGTGGTCGCGCAGTCCTATGGACTTGAAACTACATATTTTTATTTTATGCAATAATTCAAAAGATACAGTTTCCATTGGAGGCAATATTGATGAAATATTGAATATGCAGTACGAGTAATATTGCTGGAATATTGCATATTGATTGGATGCAATATTTCTGGAATATTGGGGAACATTGCAGCAATATTTCAATCGTCGGACATAGCAACATTGCAGCAAGATTGCAGCAATGTTTTTTGGAATATTACAATCTTGTCGTGCAACATTTCAGCAACATTGCAGGAATATTGTGTGCTGTACGGGGTGGAATGCTTGATTTTGTGGAATACGATTTTTTGTAAATTTTTTATATAGCCATTCAATTCTTAGGTCGAAGCTTCGTCCATGGGGCTAAATAGAGAAAATTGTGTCTAAGCAATACAACCAAAACGTGTCGTTGAGTTTATGCACCAACGACCCGGATTTTAATAACATTGCAGCTCACTCGATCTTCGGAAGTGCCCAATTTCAATTAATTTGGAAAATAATGGAATCACGATCACACCTGGTATCCTGGCGCTTGGCTCAAAACCACACTCGAGACGCTCGTAATATTAATCCTGTGCTTCGTACATGCACGTTATCATAATAGAGAGTCGAGTTTCGCGTAACAAAATTTATCGATAATCGATGCAAGCACCGTCGATTAAAATACGGCAATTTTTTTATGGTTCCACTGTCGCATAAGATGATAACATACAGCTTCAATCGCAGCTTTTGATAGGCTTTTTATGAATCTTTATCGCAATTGTTGAGTGCGCACGAGGATTTTTCGCGTTATTAAAATCGTAATCCCCTCTTTGGACATTTTTACGAAGATTCTTCGATCAACGAACATTAAATTCTGTCTCCTATCGCAGGAGGTGCCTTTAATAAAAGTGAGCCATAAATGTAGGGAATCGAAAATTTCGTGAGATAAATTTAATAACCAAGAACTGGTCGTTAATACTTGATGAAAAATATTTAATGAATACTTATATTGAGTCCATTAATATGGCTCAAGGTTTTCAAGTACATCCCGTAAGAAAATTAAAAAATTCATAACTCACTAACTTAGTATTGAAAATACAAATTTGAAAAACATCACATAAATCTATTTTCATTAACATCTAAATGTAAAGTGTAGAAAAAGAAAAAATCACCATTAATTAAAATAACCAAATAACCATAGACTTGATACAAGATAAGTAATACTTGACGAAAAATATTTAATTAATATACTTATATTGGGTCGATTAATACTGCACAAGGTTTCCAAGTACATCGCATAGTAGGAAAATTAAAAAAATTAATAACTCACTAACTTTATAATAAAAATACAAATTAAAAAAACATTACACAAATCTATGTTAAGGTCTACTTTAGAAGAACAAATTTAAAAAAAAAATGTTCACCTCCTTTATCATATATGACTATAAAACTGTTATTACAATATTGCTTCATCCTTCAAAAATACAAAACAAAAATTTATTATTTATTTTGATTCTTTGAATAATTTATAAAAGGCGCCAAAGTCGAACCTGTCTTGTCCCATCTCAGGATTGGCAAGTCTGAAACAAAAAAAAAAGCATTTTTAAAAGGAAGGTTTATAACCCAACCACCGTTAATGAAAAATCGATTTAAAAAAAAATTGTGGATGTCTGAAATGAAAATAAAAATTTAATTTTTCACAATTTATTTCTAACACCCACCATTTTTTTAAGTCAATTTTTCGTTAACGGTGGTTAATTGTTGTGTGAGAAACCTTTCTCTTTAAAATGCTTTTTTATTTTTTGTTCCAGACTTGCCAATGATTAACTGTCCTCTCCTGAGATTAACTGTCGGCCATGGGACAAGAAGTTTTCGACTTTGGCGCCTCTTATAAGTTATTCAAAGAATCGAAATAACAAAAAAATTTGTGTTGTACTTTCAAAGGATCAAACAATGTTGTAATGACAGTTTCATAATCATATCCGATAAAGGAGCTGAGAAAAAAAAATCTTAAAAATTCGCTCTATTTTTGGTCTTCTAAAGTAGACTAGTACCTTAATTAACATCAAAATTTCAAATGTAGAATAAGAAAAAATTACCATTTTCTTCAAACGAAATAACGAAGTAATCGAGTCAATTTAATTCCACTTTACCAATGTTAGTTAGAACAAAGGCGCCAGTTCTAACAATTTCTTCTCAACCAAATTTTTGTCTGTACGTAAAATCGCATCTCGCTTCTCGTGAGCGTCTTTTATTCATCCTCCAATAATATACAAATATCTAGAATTTCAGCAATAATATTCATCGCAGATCTCGCGACCCGTAGTAAAAAACTCCATTCGTCTCCATTGAAAAATCCCCATTCAATTCCCATTGCCAAAATAACCAACGGAGATAAATGCCGAATTACCTAAGGGGATTTTCGCCATTGAATTCCCCATTTGAAATCGAATGAGGATTTTCCAATGAGGATTGACTTCCCCATTTGAAACCGAATGGGGATTATCCTATGGGGATTCAATGAAGAAAATCCCCATAGGCAATTCGGCATTCATCTCCATTGGTTTTTGTAGGCAATAGGGAATGAATAGCGATAATCAATGGAGATTCTTTCATATAGTAAAAAACTTCATTCGTCACCATTGAAAAATCGCCATTCATTCCTCATTGCCAAAATAACCAATGGAGATGAATGCCCAATTGCCCAAGGACATTTTCGCCATTGAATTCCCCATTTGAGAACGAATAGGGATTTTCCAATGAGGATTGACTTCCCCATTTCAAACGGAATAGGGATTATCCCATGGGCATCAGTCGGCAAGAACTCCTTGCATGGATTTTTTGGACAACGACCTCTGCTAATATTCCGTGCTCACACTCGTCTAGATAAGCATACTCTTCGCATAATCCGTATGGGAGTTCAGCGGGTTGCCGTCCTGCGACATCTCGCGCCAAGTCTCGGAACTAACGCGACGCGGTTTCCAATGGACATCATTGAGTAATGCTGATCATTCAGTGCATCCGCATTTACTTCCCAATGGACATCATTGGGTAGAGCTGATCATTTCGTTCATCAGCATTTGCCTTCGAATGGATACCATTGGGCAATGCTGATGGCTCGGTCCATCAGCATTTGCTTTCCAATGGGCATCATTGAGTAATGGTGATCATTCGGTTCATCCGCATTTGCTGTCCAATGGACGTCATTGGGCAATGATGCCTTTTCAATGGATATCCATTCACTGATCAATGGTCGTTCCTATACGCCATTGAAAAATGAGTAAATCTCAATGGGTCCCCATTCATTGTCCAATGGAGTCGTATGAGGACCATTGGTTGCCATTGGCGATTCAATGGAGTTCTTTACTACGGGGAGTGAAGATTCTCGCTAATTAATCTAAGGTTAATTGGAAAGCGAATCAGGTATCTATCCCCTTTGTCTTTAGCTGGGACTGTAAGCTTCCACGAATGAATGCGCTACGAGCGATTGAGTGAGTGACTGAGTGAGTGGCGATATAGATTGAAGGTGGTGGATAAGATAGGTGGAAGGTAGATGGTATCGGAGAGGAGTTAAGGGATGCTCAAAGTGGATTTAGCGGGATGAGGATGTGCATCACCGCCCCTCAGGGCTGTCTTTCGATCTCCTACCCCTTTTCCCCAAGCTCACCCCCTTTAATCCAAGATATACCCTCCCGCCTCTGGGTTATTGCTTGCGCCTCAACGAATCTTCAATGACGTTTCCCAAGATGCCTTGGGGGCCATACGAGACGATCTCATCTCATGATTTCAACCACCTTCATAGTCGACTTCGGCGCCGTCGTTGTCGTCGTCGCGTAGATAGAATCTTATCGTTACATAGTCGGTTTCGAGTCATGTCTGTGTGCGTGTGTGTGTGTGTGTGTACTCTGATTCGTAAAAGCCACCAGCGTAGTTATACGTAGCTCCTATATTGGTATAACTCTGAAAATGGAATATCACGTCAGCGACACTTACGTCACCACTAACCTCTCTAGGTTTATTTCACCATTCGGTCATTAATTTTTATGATAGTCGTTCAAAGATACATTTCTTTATCCACTTCACTCGTAACTGACCTTTTCTACCTCCAACATCCGACGTAATGAGAAAACAATGAAAGTTAAAGTTCTCGGGGTTAGTACACCGAAAAAAAGGTTTAGTAATATCAACTACCTAGCTGCGATCACGGAAAATTCGTTTGAATCAATCGTCACATATTTGATTTGATTACCACGTTGTTGAAATAATAAAACTGGTGTCGTTGTTTCGAATGTGTTCTACATTCACCGCAATGACAACATTGGATCAAAATGATTTCAAACGAGATTGATTCAACGACTTGTTTTCTCGTTCAATCGAATATTTAGTCATTTACTGGAAGTAAATAAAATTGTTTCAACTGTATGTTTCGTCTCATCAACAAAATCTAGTTTCAATTTGAGCTATTCATCCAGTTAAAAAGAATAGTAAATGCTGTCAAGTCGATCAAATTGTTTGATAAATTTGACTAAATATTTTAATGCGGCCAAAACACATTTAGTCGATGATACGTATAGTAACTACCACGATCTCGGCGCTTCGCCCGAGATCCGTAAGGTGGCGACGATCGGCGCGCGCTCTCGTGCCAGCGAGACAGCCACCGAGCACCGATAAGTACCAATGTATTACCAGCATCGGAGTCCTCAAGTAACTTTAAATTGATGGAACATTACCCGCGCTCTCTGGTCGCGCAGTTCTATGGACTAAAGACTACATATTTGAATGGGATCACCATTGTACTTTGGTGGCGCTCGTGCTCTTTATGGGAGCAAGGATAAATAAGTTAAATTTTCACTTAACTGTTTAATCTCACGATTAATTAGTTAACCAAAAGTCCTCTCGCAGTTTAAACAGATATTGCATATCATCAGATGTTTTGTTAATTCAATTGAAATTTCCTAGCATTATATTGAATGCATTTTTTTCCGGTGAACAACATCTGAATTGCATAGAAAATATGAACTGTTCATTCAACTAAACCATTTGGTTATGTAATCGCATATTGAGTGCATTTTACCAAATATAGAATCAAAACAATGTAATTTTCAATTGAACGGATTCTCTACTCTGTTGGGTCAAGGACATATGTATTTATGGGAATGCAATTTTTGTTTCCATTTTGATACACGTTTTGAGTTAACTGAATTACACATTTCGGTCGCCACCCGTAACCGCCGGATTTAGTTAATTCAAGCCAAATTTTTGTTCACTTTACCAAACCTTTTTCTCGGTGTAGCAAAACCCTTATAATTTCGCCACGTCCATCTGTCTGTATGTCAAAGCCATTTTTCTCGAAACCTATTTGGTCTATGTGACTCAAATTTGGCATAGTCGTAGATTGTAGTGATGACAACAAAGATGAAAGATGGATTTTGGAAAAAAAAATTTTTGTTAGTACCTCCCCTTCATATGATGTAGGGGTGCCATTTTTAATATTTGCTTACACCCTCTCGTGGGATGTCATTGGAAAGGTCGTGAAAAATCATTGTCAGGATAAAAACTTTTTTGATACTATGTTCTATTTTCGACAATAACAAACATTAAAACGGCCATTTTGCTTTAGTGATGTATTCCCATCCCCTGCTGCTTAAAATGTTGTTTCAAAAAATCTGAAAAATATCTACAAAACTAGCATAGAGTTCGAAATAACAATAAATACTATCATAATTAACGAGAGCCTACTAATTCTCGAGCCAACTTACCTCCGAATTTTTAGATCTCAAGATATCTGTATTAAAATCAAACTTTCCGTTGAATTCAAGTTGGCACTTGAGATCGAACTTAAGTTCCAATTTAAGATGAATCTTAAGTTTGAACTTAAGTGTCATTATAAGTTGATTCTTAAGTTCAAACTTTAGTGCGAAATTCAGATTAGTTTTAAGTTCAAACTTAAAATTGGTTTGAAGTTTGATCTTAAGATCTATCTTGAGCTTGAACTCAAGTTCGATGGAATTTAATTATTTTGACAACTAATGCCAAAAAACACGGTCGAGGTAGATCTGAAGCTCAAGATGGATCTAAATATAAAACTTTAAACCAAGTTTGAGTTTGAACTTAAGATCGATCTCAAATGCGCAGTCAAGTTTGAAATTAAGTATCAATTATAATGACATTTAAGTTCAAATTTGAGATTCAACTTAAATTGGAACTTAAGTTCGATCTTAAGTTTGATCTTAAGATAGATCTTAAGACTTTAAAATTCGGGCCTTAGTGTTAATATTGTGCGGTGATACCGAACCCTTCCTTTGCAAGTCCGATTCACACTAAACGAATACTTGATTGAATTTACGAGATATTTGCGGCATAGATTTTTCAAACAACGATAATATAATAATAATTATACTCTTTTAAAAATATATTTCTCATTAACTCCGACCACAAACAAACTTTTTTCTCTGATTTTCCCTCAAAATGAAAAATTGTATTGCTATTAAAGTTGGAATGGTCCCAGCCAAAAATTTGATCTGATTTAAATTTCCGTACTTCGTGATACAATAAAAAACTGAAAAAATTTAGCAACATTTGGCATGCCACAAGCAACAATTATTAATAATAATATTGGCCAAAAGTAATTAATAAATTGTTTAAACAAATAATTATTCAACCATTTTTCGGTAAGTTCTTTTTTTTCTTAAACAAATCGAATGTGTTAATTTGTCTGAACGCATATGATTTTTTTTTAATGTCTCTCTATTTTGAATAATCATAAAAACATTGTGAAATACAAACAAAAAATTGCCAATTTTGTATATGTTTTTGCACACAGGTTCATCGTTAGCTTTGAAAAGTTTCAGAGACACTAGGCCAAAAAATACATACAGTCATTCTAAAAATTTAAAAATGGGAATTTCAAAATGGAGGGAAAATTCTGAAAAAATTCATATGCGTTCAGAAAAATTGATACATTCGACTGGTTTCAGAAAAAAAAGAACCCAGCGAAAAATTGTTGAATAATTATTTGTTTAAACAATTTATTAATAACTTTCGTGCAATATTATTATTGATAATTGTTGTTTATGGCATGACGAATGTTGTATCACGAAGTACGGAAATTTCAATCAGATAAAACTTTTGACTGGGACGGTGGGGCAAAGTATCCTTAAAGTAGCTCTCACAAATGTTTCAAATAATGTTTTTGTAAAAGCAAAAGCTCCAAAAGTCAAGGTGAGAGCTATTCAGTCGCGACTACTCTCGCCCCACGTTATCCCTGTACATATATACCGGGTGTCCCATTTTAATCTTACAGTTGATTTATTTCGAAAAATATTGCTCCGATCAAAAATTGAGTGGGATGAAACTTTGAGGGGCCAGAGGGGGACGTTTAAAAAATTTTTTTGTTTTGGTCCAAAATTTAAAATGGTGGCGTTAAGATGGCTGACATGTTTTTTTTAAATGGAAACATGATTTTTTTTTCACCAAAATTTTTTTCAGATTAAATCTAACATCTTTTGTGGGAACATTTTTTTGATACAGCCCATAATAGAGGGTGTCCCATCTTAATCTTACAGCTGAATTATCTTGAAAAATACTGCCCCGATAAAAAATTGAGTGGGATGAAACTTTTAGGGTTCAGAGGGCGACGTTTAAAATTTTTTTTTGTTTTGGTCCAAAATTCAAAATGGCGCTGTTAAGATGGCTGACATATTTTTTTGTAATGGAAACATGATTTTTTTTTGACCAAAAAATTTTTCAGATCAAATCTAACATCTTTTGTAGGAATATTTTTTTTATAGCCCGGATATTTTAGACTAGATCACCATTTTTGACTATTTTAGCGTTATGCAGCATAATGAGGAAGCCGAGGAGGTCTTCTAAATCCTCCTCGTGAGTGTTTTCTGAAATCTTCTTAAAGGTGTTCGAAGATTCCACCATTTCACCATTCCACCATTCCACAATCATGGTTATCCCGGATAATACTAAAATAGTAAAAAATGGTGATCTCTTATGGACTGAATAAAAAAAATGTTCCAACAAAAGTTGTTAGTTTTGACTTAACACATTTTTTGGTGAAAAAAAGTCATGTTTTTATTGTTTGAAAAACCTTTCGGTCATCTCAACCCCGCCCCTTTAAATTTTGGACCAAAACAAAAAAATTTTTTGAACGTCCCCTTCTGAACCCTAAAAGTTTTATCCCACTCAATTTTTTATCGGAGCAGAATTTTTCAAGATAATTCAGCTGTAAGATTAAAATGGGACACCCTCTATTATGGGCTGTATCAAAAAAATGTTCCCACAAAAGATGTTAGATTTAATCTGAAAAAAATGTTGGTGAAAAAAAAAATCATGTTTCCATTAAAAAAAAACATGTCAGCCATCTTAACGCCACCATTTTAAATTTTGGACCAAAACAAAAAAAGGTTTTAAACGTCCCCCTCTGAACCCTAAAAGTTTCATTGCACTCAATTTTTGATCGGAGCAATATTTTTCGAAATACATCAACTGTAAGATTAAAATGGGACACCCGGTACATCCATGGATAAGAAGAAGGCAGAAAGAAAAATGCGAGAAGGACGATAAAATGCAATAAAACTCGTACCTGTGGGGTACACGATATAAGACTCCGAAGCGTAAAACTCTTATTAAAATTGACGATAATCGCGGGCTATTATACTTTATACCCTAAGCACATATACCCATATCTCACGGATAATCTCAGGTATCTATAGTCGATAAAAAATCCTCTTTCTATCGCCGCAGGCAATTAATTAGACTTCATCTATCAGGCAAAGCTGTCGCGATTGAAGTTTTTTCCCCCTTCATCTTTTTCCTAAAGCGCGATATTTCATGAAACTGATGCAAAAATGTACTTCGTACTAGCACCATCGTCGGTATGTCTGCGTACGATAATACCGACCTTGGAATCGCAAAGAATTCCGACTTTTTGCAGTCTCCCTCATTTTCAGCATCAATCTTTCTCCCCACTCTCGATACTTAATTCTCGGGGCAATGGGAGGCAGGATATTCGCCAGATTATCCGTAATTAAATGTACTTTGGTGGTTTTCAAGTCGTAATGGAAAAATTCAAATGTCCCTGAACGTCGCTGCGGTAATCTATTCATATTGAATACCAACGCACGAAAGACCGTAAGTTTCATGGCATTACGTTCAAATTTCATACTTGTTACGCCTCTCTTTTGCGCTGGTAACCAATGTCTTTTTCTCTCTTGATCGTACCTCGAAGATAATCCACATAGCCACCGAGATACGACTCAAGCACGGTGATGATAATTTATGTTAATCGCTGCTATGGACGATAGCGTGTAACGCGCGAGGCAGGTAAGATTATATACCGCCGACGCCGGAGGGGCCAATCTCTCGTGAGACTTATCAGGCTCACCCGTGTGCGATGAAATTGACTGATTTAGGACCAGATGTAGGGCTGGCTTTTGTATGGCTGCAAAAAAATATGTAAATTTTAGTTGAAACGTTAATGGGTCTGGAAAAAATAGGATATCGTGGAAAAAAGGATCATCTATCGATCATTCCAATAGTTCAATTGACCAATACGATTTAACCCTTACTTGACACACTGGGGTACAAAACACCCCAGGCCTATAAATTTCCTTAATTTTAAGTACTTAATTTTTTTGTTCCTCCTCTCCCCCTGGCTCTCGGAACTTAGCCCATCTAGCCCCAGTACTTAAATTTAGAAGAATGGGACCTATAGCGACATCTGTCATTAGTTCGAGGATGCCACTACTCCTTCAAGCTTATAGCATCATTCTAAGACAATAACCCGTTTAGAAATGTGATAGGGCAACCATTAGTTGATTCTTGCCCCTGATCCGCCCTGCCTGATCTGATTTTACTGGCAGGTCCCTGACATGGAACTTAACGACCTGGCCCCTAGTTATTACATTGAAATAATCACTTATTTAACAGTGCCCTGGATGATCAGAATATGAACAGTTTCCGACCATGTTATTTTTACACTTTTATTATTATTATTATTATTATTATTATTATTATTATTATTATTTAATTATTATTTACATTATCACTTTTATCCCGCGAGAACAAGCAATCATGCGCTTGTCACATGTTCGTAGCGGAGGCAAAGGATTATTATTATTATCACCACGAACCGCGTCGCGTTAGTTCCGAGACTTGGCGCGAGATGTTGCAGGACGGCAACCGTTGAACTCCCATATGGATGATGTAAAGAGTATGCTTATATAGACGGGTGCGAGCACGGATGTTAGCAGAATCGGTGACGAAAGAATCCATACAAGGAGTTCTTGCCGGCTTATGTAATTGTACTTACATTTATTTAGTTCTCATAAAGAATTTCCGTTCACTCGGAAACTAATATTCTTTTCGAGGATTGCCAAACGAAAAGTGTACCCTAAGAAAAGGTTGCCTCGAAATAAATAATAAGATGCACACATCGAAAAAGGAGTACGTCGTAAAAACTAATTGATCAAAAAGCGCTTCGGTGTATGATTGGAAACTTCATGGCCGTGATCAGGGCCTTCAAGGGCATGATTCTAAAGATCTTAGGGGCCTGATCAGGATCTGCAAGGGCCGGGTCATATCGTTATAGGGGCCTGCTCATGACCGCCGGATCCGAAAATGGCCAGCCAGGTGTTACATGGCATAACGGGGCCAGTTAGGATGGGTGGATCATTTCCCTACATTAGTTAGGGAGGGCAAGTCAGGGGCAGAAGTTTTTCCCTACCGAAATTTCTACATGGGAAGCTTTTATGTAGTAGCCATAGCCACAGAGCGTCAAGTAAGGTCGGGTGCTAAAATTTGGTGCAAATTTTTTTCCAGTTATATTATTTTATTACTTCTATTTTTTTTCTTGCAGTGCTATATATTAAGCAAACTCAGGTAAATTTTTAACAATTTTTGTCAAAATAATAAAAAAGTTATAATATTTTCGTAGAAGTTGTCATTTTTTCAGTTCTTTAGGTATATACATTTGTTTATCATATTTAACTTTAATATTTTACTATAAATCCTGTATAACTTTGGGAAGTAACCTCTTAAGAAGTTCTAAAAAAAAATTTGCAAGTTAAAATATTTAATGATATAGTTTTTATAAGAATTTTTGTCGATGGGGCCCAAATGATCCCAGTGTGTCAAGTACGTTATTCTGCAGAAGTTCGTCGAGGGTTAAATGTCCTGGCATGAGAGAATCTTTCAAGAAGGATTTTCGATTATAAAAACATACAAAACTACCGGTTACTAATCCACATTGTGTATTTTGTAGGCCCTTTAACCCTCGCTAGTCACCGTTGGTCAAATTGACCCGAGCTCTCACTTTGAGCTCAAATATCTCTAACTATCCGGGCCCTCGTGGGTTTTTCCCGGCGCTCTGGTAGAAGTTTGAAGTATAAGTTTAACGTATCTATAGCGGAATAAATACTTTTTTTGGAACGCCTTCATTTGAAGTTTTTTTTTTCTTGAAGTACCATATATTGAGAGTATCGCGTAGAAATTTTTCCAAAAAACCTTTAAAACTGTATATTTGAAAGACTTTTTTTCGTGATTTTTTTTCCATGTAAATATTTAAAAAAAAAAACATTGTTTTGTATACTGAAATGTTCAAAGATAATTCCTATATTTTTTTTTAATCAATCGGATAAGTACTTTTTTTGTCAACCATCCAAAGAGTCGGTCGAGTCAAATTGACCCAGTGTGACCAACTTGGAATTATTTTGAGGTGTGACCAGCGAAGGTGTTTTTCGGCTCACAATCAATTATACAATCTTACATATTAGATGAAAGAATTAGCAATAAATTGGAAAATCGATCGCAACTTGGAGATGCTCTATTTCTTCTAAAATTGTAGTTTTTAGGCGAGATAATGTTTAAATTTGTTTGGTTGAACAAAAAAAGAACATTTAAAAAAAGGTTAAGAATCTTCTCAAAAAATCTTTGAACCACAATGTTTTTAACAATCTATAAAAGCGGTTTTCATGAAAACTAATTTCATTTCTAAAAAAACAAAAGTATTTCGATCCATACGGAATTTTTAATTTAGTAGGTTAATATAGGTTACCATTTTATTGGTTGAACGTGGATCTAGAGATTATTTTTACATTTTAAACTCTCGATACGCTGGAAATAACTAGATTGCAAAATTGAATGAAAGAAAATCAATTATTAAGATAAATGATAAAGAATTGATTAACTCAAAAATAGACTCGATACCAACCAATATTCCACCTTTTCTCATCACCACGGGTTTCGTTGAAACTGCGATGACTTCTCAGTCTGTAAAAATATAAAGGAAACTCTCTTTACTATGAGGAAACCTCTTATTCTCAATACCAATTCCATTATCTTTCTCTAATATATCATCAACGTTATGACAAAATATTCTAAAACCCTCTAGCATAAGCGATGGCTACATTACGAAAGCAACGTTCGTCTGATGTTGTTTTCCATATATTGGATACACGAAAGTTTCGATAATTTAGGAGACCACGGGGAAAACGCCTGTATAAGAGACAAAGAGGGTGAGAACACGAGTAAAAGGTCTTCCTGCTGCGAAAATCATCAAAGTATATGGGGACCTTCAGGATCTCGAATAGGTAATAGATATCAGGTCTAATCGCATCTTCCGACGCGGCAATTCCACCGAGCGCTTATCTGTCTTCCTTGAACCCTCCTTCCTCCCTCTTCCTCTATCAGGCCCTTGAGGTTCGTTGTCCTCCGCGTCTCCTCCAAAAGGCTGATCCGCACTCACACTTGGCTCCAACAGCCAAGAAGCAAAAGGACGCAGGTGACATCACCTCCGAGACTTTGCTCCAACAAAATGGCGCCCTTAAACCAAATACCATCATACCTCTTCAACGGCTTCAGCAAGAATATCGTGAGTCCTCTAAGACACAAAAAGCCGTGAGAAACGTCCGTTCGGGGATTCAATTTTGCAAATTCCGCCCTTTAGTCCAATAATAACCGATATACCGCGGTGTTGGTCCTGGATGTATGTGTAAATTTATGTATAGGTGGTCGTTCTGCCGTTGAACGTTGAAACGCGAAATAGACGAGACGCCTTGACGGAGTTAAACCCTTGTTAGGGCGAGATTAACGGTGGAGCAGAAAGGGGCACATAGGAGAAGGTTATATACGGAGTGCGTCTGTTGGGCCAACTCTGTCTCGCCTTTCCTCCCTCTTGTCTTGCTCGCTCGCTCTATATTCTCGCTCGGAGTTGGGAAACCGGGATTTCAGCAAGAATAAAGGGGGTTTGCGGATGGTGGAGTTGAGATCGGGATGCGGAATAGACAACGAGGATCGGGGAAGGACGATTGTAGTCTAACAGGGACCTGGGTTAGATGGGTGGTAATTAACAGAGGCTGATCCGAGTACGAGTATACCACCATGTTGAAATCCACCTCTCGTGTGTGACATCCATACATCGTCTTCCTTATTCGCCCATACAAGCTATATGGGTCATTCCGTGTCAATTCAACCAAATTCCACTCTTCTCACGAATTTGGTTCGTGGTTTTTGGCTTCATTTATTCTAAGGCTGATCCGGACTATTAAGGTAGAACCTATCTACCTACCTACCTGATCTACCTACTTACCTACCTTCCTAACCTACCTACTTACCTACCTACCTAACCTACCTACCTAACCTACCTACCTAACCTACCTACCTAACCTACCTACCTAACCTACCTACCTAACCTACCTACCTAACCTACCTACCTAACCTACCTACCTAACCTACCTACCTAACCTACCTACCTAACCTACCTACCTAACCTACCTACCTAACCTACCTACCTAACCTACCTACCTAACCTACCTACCTAACCTACCTACCTAACCTACCTACCTAACCTACCTACCTAACCTACCTACCTAACCTACCTACCTAACCTACCTACCTAACCTACCTACCTAACCTACCTACCTAACCTACCTACCTAACCTACCTACCTAACCTACCTACCTAACCTACCTACCTAACCTACCTACCTAACCTACCTACCTAACCTACCTACCTAACCTACCTACCTAACCTACCTACCTAACCTACCTACCTAACCTACCTACCTAACCTACCTACCTAACCTACCTACCTAACCTACCTACCTAACCTACCTACCTAACCTACCTACCTAACCTACCTACCTAACCTACCTACCTAACCTACCTACCTAACCTACCTACCTAACCTACCTACCTAACCTACCTACCTAACCTACCTACCTAACCTACCTACCTAACCTACCTACCTAACCTACCTACCTAACCTACCTACCTAACCTACCTACCTAACCTACCTACCTAACCTACCTACCTAACCTACCTACCTAACCTACCTACCTAACCTACCTACCTAACCTACCTACCTAACCTACCTACCTAACCTACCTACCTAACCTACCTACCTAACCTACCTACCTAACCTACCTACCTAACCTACCTACCTAACCTACCTACCTACCTAACCTACCTACCTAACCTACCTACCTAACCTACCTACCTAACCTACCTACCTAACCTACCTACCTAACCTACCTACCTAACCTACCTACCTAACCTACCTACCTAACCTACCTACCTAACCTACCTACCTAACCTACCTACCTAACCTACCTACCTAACCTACCTACCTAACCTACCTACCTAACCTACCTACCTAACCTACCTACCTAACCTACCTACCTAACCTACCTACCTAACCTACCTACCTAACCTACCTACCTAACCTACCTACCTAACCTACCTACCTAACCTACTTACCTAACCTACCTACCTAACCTACCTACCTAACCTACCTACCTAACCTACCTACCTAACCTACCTACCTAACCTACCTACCTAACCTACCTACCTAACCTACCTACCTAACCTACCTACCTAACCTACCTACCTAACCTACCTACCTAACCTACCTACCTACCTACCTACCTTACCTACCTACCTACCTAACCTACCTACCTACCTACCTACCTACCTACAGTAGCCCACTGTGACGACCGAAATTTCGACGTTTTTTCATTAATTTCTTTAAATAACACAATAAAATGCGATCGTTTTGAAATTTTTACATGTCGTTATTTGTATCTTGAAAAGTACAAAAAATCTTTTGTTTACTTAATTTACATAAACTTTTTTATGATTTTGTACGTCAAAGTGGAGTCCTCGAAAAAAGGTGACTTGTTCGGGAAAGCACACAGCCTTCCGTAGTCATCTGAAATCAAAAATCCAAAGAGATTATTGTTTTGTAGGCTTAATGCTAGTACTCTAACCTATAATATGCATATTTAAAAACAAAACGAAATGGCGGACTTGTCAACAACAAGATCTTCGAAATAGAATTTTTTAAAAATAAATTTTTTGAAAAAAATTTGTTTATTATAAAAAAATTGAATGTTTCAAAGGCTAGATATGTAGCTATGTGTGTCTAAAATCATGGGTAAATTTTTGAGCCAAATCGGTTGAATAGTTTTCAGTCAGTGCTTCCGCGAAATTTAAAAACGTAGTTTCGAGAAAAACGCGTTTGAAGTTTTGACAACAGATTCTGTATAACAAAATTATACTTAGGTACACTAATCAGTTGGTGCATAGAGCGATCCTTCCATTTCCTCAAAGTTATCCCAAAGCTCTCTTCATTTCTTCAAGAGATTTACAGTTGCTGGTGATTGCCAAACCGTAGTAATTAGTCATTTTTAACAATAACTTATTAGTTAATTGCTCTCTTCTTTTGGCTATAACTTGAAAAATATTTTTAATTTCAGTCTGACACTTTTAGAGGATATTCTTAAGATGTTTTTCTCACGAAAAATGTTTTAAAAAAATTCTGTTACGATTTTTTCTTCGCTGGTCCAAATTACCTGTATTTTCTAAAAATCATACAAAATTCATAGTAATAGATCAAAATAAGTTGTGAACCATTGCAAGCAGAATTTATTTTTCCTGTTGATTGCGAACTTGATCAGATTGGAAAAATTACAAATTGAAATACATTAGCCCTCATAACAGAACCTTCAATAGCTTCAGAAAAATATGTTATTGCTGTATGAAAAAAAATATTTATAAAACTACTCTAACATCTGGATAGGGAAAGTCCCTATTATTCTTTTCGAAAATAGCAGAATAGTAATAATTAATACTAATTTTTAATAATTTTTTAAGGCTTATAATTCTTCGTATGAAATTTCAGATTTTCGAATTTCGGTTTTTTTGTTTATTGAAATAAAATGTCTCAATCATGGAAGGTTGAAAAAATAATCTTAAAAATGAACAATTTGCCATTCAACGAAAATCATTTTCAGACCTATTCTACAAAGCTTATAATTCTCCGTGTAAAATTGTAGATAGTTGTAAATTCTGCACACTTCTCACTTTTGAAATTTTTTGGGGTTAAAAATTTTTATTTTCACATCTGAACACTGGTTTAACTTGAGTGCAATTATATTTAGAATTTTAGGGAAATCCGAGAGAGTGAGAATTGGGGGTTGGTTGAATAGACAGAGAATTACTTATACATATACATATGTTATCATTTAGAGTATACATTCGTATACCAAGATATATAATCATGTCTGTCACACGTGATCTTATGTACAGACGGCTCAAGATATATTTACGTATATGCATATATACAGGGTGTCGCAAAAGTAACGGGACGGCTGAATATTTCCTCAGCCAACTTATTTTTCCAAAAGATCAAGATTATTCTAGTAGCGACTTTTGACGAGGAATTCAATGGTGACCTTAATTTTGACCTTGGCGATAAACTTCAAGGTTATTTGAAGGTCAACTTTTTTTTTATCGAATGGAAACACCCTTTTTTGACATCTTCAATCGAAAGAGCGGAAAATTTCACGTTTAAATATGTACTTAGGTCTAGGTACATTTTGACCTTGAAGGTCCTATAAAGTCAATTAGACTTAAACAAGGTGTGGATGCCTCTGGGAATTAAAGCTTTTCACATTCTTTTGTCAGGACCAAAGTTATTAATTTTAACAAGGCGCATTTAGTAGTGAGCTTGACGATGACCTTCAAGGTGATTTCAAGGTCAACTTTTTTTAAATGGAAACCTGTATTCTTGATTTCCAAAATTGAACTTATTCCAAAAAAGTTGATTGATCTTTTCCGAATCTTTAGATGTAAATGTGAAACTGTCTGTTTTATTCATTTCAGAACTCAAACGACAAGTTTTCATTAAAAAAAAAAAACAAAAGTTAACCTTGAAATCACCTTGAAGGTCATTGTCAAGGTCACTGCTTAATGCGCCTCGTTAAAATTATTAACTTTGGTCGTTACGAAAGAATTTGAAAAGCTTCTATTCTCAGAGGTATCCACACCTTGTTGAAGTTTCATTGACTTTAGAGGACCTTCAAGGTCAAAATGTACCTATGACCTAAGCACATGTTTGAACGTGAAATTTTCTGCTCTATCGACTGCTGATGTCAAAAAGGGGGTTTCCATTCGAAAAAACAAAGTTGACCTTCAGATAACCTTGAAGGTTATCATCAAGGTCAAAGTTGAGGTCACCGTTGAATTCCTCGTAAAATGTTACTACAAGAATGACCTTTACCTTTTTGAAAAATATCTTAGCTGAGGAAATATTCAGCCGTACCGTTACTTATGTGACACCCTGTATATTGTATTACATGCACATGGATAATATAAACCACCCTGACGACGACGTGACGTGTGATACCGAGCAAAATGTCCCAGGGCGTTTCGCACCATCGGTGTCAGAGTCACATCGTCCTGCGAGAGACTGTATCTCTGTCGCTCGTTTCCTCCATATGGTTGTTATCCACCCCATACTTCCTTGTATGTGATCTGATGAATGGATATGACGTGTGGATGTGATATTTACATCTCTCGCAGGATTTTCAATTGGATCAATTGAAAAAAAACCTGCAGATTGGACATTCGCACATTCTTTCCTTATTTTTATCCATAGTTCACACAGCTTCCTTTATTACAAAGTATGGCGATCAAATTTGGCTTCCTTATAAAGGAAGCTTTGTTAACTATCGAAAAACATGAGTAATCAATGTGCGAAGGGTTGTAAGAATGGTGAATCGGCCCTCAATGAATTTTGTGGTGCCGATTTTTTCCAAAGTTCCTAACCTGAAAAAACAATTTTGTGCAAAATTACAGCTTTCTATATCGATGCCGAGGGTCCTTCCTGCTAAAAAAGTGTTTTTTCGATTTTTGCATACCGAGAGAAGACAGAAAAATCTTTAAAAATTCTGAAAAATTACAAGCATGTCAATGTTGATGGGAATTTTTTTTTTTTTAGATGTTAAACTTTATTTTTAATCATCTAATCTTCATTAAAAAACATTATTTTGTAGCGAAGCGATCTTTTTACTATTATGACAAAAATTTATATGATTTTGCTCTTCATTACCTACATTTTAATTAAAATAATTCCCAAAAATCGATCTGCATTACGGTGAAAAAAAAAAAACGACAAAATTTCTCTTTTTTTCATTGAAAATCCATAAATAAATCATTCTGTCGGTTTCCAATGAAAAATGAGAATTTTTGTCATTTTTATTCTGTTTCAATGTGTTGCAGATCATAATAATAGAAATATATCTTTGCTACAAAATAATGTTTTTAAACAAAGATTCGATGATTAAAAATAGAATTTGGCATTAAAAAAAAGAAAAAGTTTTTCCATCAAGAATTGACATGTTTCTGATTTTGAGAATTTTTAAAGATTTTTTTGGTATTTAAAAACTGCAAAAAAAACACTTTTAGTAGGAAGGCCCCTCGGCATCGACATAAAAAGCCATAATTTTACACAAAATTACTTTTTTAGGTTAGGAACTTTGGACAAAATCGGGACCATAAAATTCGCTGGAGGCCGATTCACCATTCTTATCCGGATCAACCCTTTGACAAATTCTTTCAAATTTACTTCTTGCCAAATTTGATTTTTCTCAAATTCAATATCGAACAACCTTTATCACTATTTTGAATATGTACAAAATTTCTGTACAATATCTCGCAAATAGCCGAAATTGGAGTACGCTAAAAAAAAAAAAAAAAAAAAAAAAAAATTGATAAAATTTCAATTTCCGCCAAATTTAATAACGAACAACCTCGATAGCTATATTAGCTCTGTGCAAAATTTCAGTGCAATATCTTAAAAATTGTATAAGTTAGAGCGTTTACGCTATTTTTCAAAGAATCAAAAATTTCATAAAATTTTAATCCCTCGATGGATTTGCGCCAAATTCAATAGCTAACAGCCTTGAAGCTATACTAGTTCTGTATAAAGTTTCAGTGATATATTTTGAAAATTGTGTAAGTTGACGCGTTTATGCTGTTTTTCAAAAAATGCAAAAATTCATAAAAATTTGATCTTTCGATTGATTTTTGACAAATTCAATATGAAACAACCGTAATAGCTATACTAATTCTGTACGAAGTTGAAGTGCTATATCTTGAAAAATGTAGAAGTTAGAGCATTTTACGCCATTTTTGCAAAAACAAAAAAAGTCGATAAAATCCGAACACTCGTTAGAATTAGAACAAATTTTTTTTTACAATGAAGTCCAACACACACACACATTCGGACATCTTTTCTAAATATGATTTCTCAATGTTTAGGGACATTTTAAACAAAACATAAAAATCTCGAAAAAAAATTGTTTTCACGTAAACGAAGCTTTCTTTATGAGGAAGCAAAATGAGTCAAATAGCTGGTGCATGTCACCGTTATTTTCACAGAATATGAAACTTTTTCATTTCGAATTGAATCAATTTTTTTTTTTTACTTTTTTTGACGATCGAGTCTCTCTAAGTTTATGTGCGAAATACATGATCGAAGCTCGAGCTCAATGTTTTGGGACTGTCGATGGCACTCGCTTGAATTTAGTGCCCACGAGAAAAGAGGAAGAAGAAGAAAAATGGAGGTCAATGGAAAAAGACGACGCGAGGAGAGCGTTGAAATAACGGAAACGAGCGGACGAGCTGCTTGAATCGCAACTTGACGGGGATGGGTTATTGCGACCCGAGGGGGGGGGGGGGGGGATGGGGCAAGCTGTTGATCGTCGCACCCACGAATTTTATTTCTCCTCGCTGTGTAGATTTCTCTTATACCGCACACTCGAGAACGATCGGAAGTGCCCAGCGAGGCACCAAGAATCGATTGAAAATCCATTCAACGTAACCCCACAAATTTTGAAATGTGAAAAAGAGTTCCATATAAATATTTGAATAAAAAGCAACCTACCCGTAGTAAAAAACTCCATTCGTCGCCATTGAAAAATCCCCATTCATTCCCCATTGCCAAAATAACCAACGGAGATGAATGCCGAATTGCCTGAGGGGATTTTCGCCATTGAATTCCCCATTTGAAATCGAATGAGGATTTTCCAATGAGGATTGACTTCCCCATTTGAAACGGAATGGGGATTATCCTATGGGGATTCAATGAAGAAAATCCCCATAGGCAATTCGGCATTCATCTCCATTGGTTTTTGTAGGCGATGGGGAATGAATGGCGATAATCAATGGATATTCTTTCATATAGTAAAAAACTCCATTCGTCACCATTGAAAAATCGCCATTCATTTCCCATTGCCAAAATAACCAATGGAGATGAATGCCGAATTACCCAAGGACATTTTCGCCATTGAATTCCCCATTTGAAATCGAATAGGGATTTTCCAATGAGGATTGACTTCCCCATTTCAAACGGAATAGGGATTATCCCATGGGCATCAGTCGGCAAGAACTCCTTGCATGGATTTTTTGGACACCGACTCCTGCTAATATTCCGTGCTCACACTCGTCTAGATAAGCATACTCTTCGCATAATCCGTATGGGAGTTCAGCGGGCTGCCGTCCTGCGACATCTCGCGCCAAGTCTCGGAACTAACGCGACGCGCTTTCCAATGGACATCTTTGGGTAATACTGATCATTCAGTTCATCCGCATTTACGTCCCAATGGACATCATTGGGCAAAGCTGATCATTTCGTTCATCAGCATTTGTCTTCCAATGAACACCATTGGGCAATGCTGATCGCTCGGTCCATCAGCATTTGCTTTCCAATGGGCACCATTGAGTAATGGTGATCATTCGGTTCATCCGCATTTGTTGTTCAATGGACGTCATTGGGCAATGGTGACTTTTCAATGGATATCCATTCACTGATCAATGGTCATTCCTATACGCCATTGAAAAATCCGGAAATCTCAATGGGTCCCCATTCACTGTCCAATGGAGTCGTATGAGGACCATTGGTTGCCATTGGCGATTCAATGGAGTTTTTTACTACGGGTAAGTCTTTCTCCACAATGAACTGATGAAATATTTTTTTTTATGTTTCAGGTGAGTCGAAAGTCCTGAAGTCCTGCTCATCCATTTTTTCTTCATAAAGGGAATCGTCGCAAGTATTCTATTGTCTATGACAAAATTGGGTAGTGCAATAAAAATAAATCGAATGAATGCTAACAATTTTGAATTTGTTCGAGGACGGAAAAATAAATTTTATTTAATTTTTCGTGGGAAATTCCTCTCTCTACTACATTCTTAAAATCGATTACTTTTTTTTATTATGATACCTATTTGTTTTAGTTTTTTTGGACTATCAAAAACGATATGGATTAATGATAATTGTTAAACAAGTTTAAAATTGGAGTTACTTATATTAAATGAAAAATTGCAGACATTACTTTGCTGTTCTCATTCTTTTGTTCTTCTACATTTTCATTCGATCCAACGTCGACGCCTCTGTAATCTGGGGAAATGTATATATGCATATATATTGTAAACTCGGAATGCCAGAGGCATCGAGTATATGAGAGCATATCCATTTTCTGGTATTGTCTTATTTTGAATTCTGCAAACACGAGACAACGAAATCGTAGCCCTGAGCTAGTTCACCATTATTATGCGACATAATATATGTGTACCATGATTTTACAAAAGTTCTATGTATTTTTTTTTTTTTTTTTTAACCCTGAAAATTGGACGTTTCCACATTGCTTCCTCATCTTTACCTATATATCACGTAGCTTCCTTAATCATTAAGTAAGGTGATAAAATTTGGCTTCCTCATCAAGGAAGCTATCTATCAAAAAACATGATTAATCAATGTACAAATTTGCCAAATCTTTTCAAACTTACTTCTAGCCAAATTTGGCTTTTGCCAAATTAATTTGCTAACAACCTTGATCACTATTTTGAATGTGTACAAAATTTCAGTCCAATATTTCGCGAATAGCCTAAGCTAGAGTACGATATTTTTCAATAAATTAAAAATTTGATAAAATTTCAATCCTCCTATAAATTGTCGCCAAATTTGATAGTGAACAACCTTGATAGATATACGAGTTCTATACAAAGTTTCCGTGCAATACATTGAAAATTGTATAAGTTGGAGCGCTTTTTGCTATTTTCCAAAAAATTAAAAATTTCACAAAATCCATCCAAGAATTAAAATTTTATGAAATTTTTAATTTTTATAAGGTAAATGTCCCAATTATTGAACAGCTAAGGATCTGGGGATTGAATTCGGCGAGAAAAAAATATAAAATCAAGAAAAAAACCATCGCTTTCATGTTCAAATGATACTTTGCTATTTTTACTTTCGGTAAATCACCCTTTACATTATTTTTGAATGATTTCAAATGGAAAAAAAATAACAATGTGAAGCATGCAAATGTCCCAATTATTGAACACTGGAAGTGCCTATGTCCCTAATATTGAACAGGCATGTCCCAGTTATCGAACACTCTCGAGAATTCTTTTTCCGTTCTGAAAATATTATTTTGGGTACAATATTAAGAAATAATAGCAAAATCAAACACTTAAATAATCTTTTATTAATCATGTAAAAATACAAGAATATATATTTAGTCTCTTTTGACAGGTTTTTGGTTCATTCGCATTTGGTTTATTTTTGCTTTTCAACTCGAACTTTATTTTATTTTTATTTTCAGCTTCCTCGTTTTTATGTTCTATTTTTGTTTGATTTTGTCGCAGCTTTCTTGTTTTTCGACTGAAATATCGGAGAGCAAAAAATATTGAACATTACATTCGTATTTTTAGGTTACACTTGGATTATATTCTCTTTTTACTTTTCTTTTTATGTTTATTGCACGAAAATACAAATAAAAAATATATTTGACGATCTTAGAGTTATTATTAAAAGAATAAAGGTAAGTTTATTCAGGAACTTACAGTTTTTGTTTGAATAAATCCGATTCACACGATCTGTCTCACGTTAACTGTCTCGATGTTTTGATGGGTTTAATGACGCCATCTTGGAGAATTCGAGTGTTCGATAATTGGGACACGCTGCATTTTCTATGTCCCAATGATCGAACATCGTATTTTTAAACAAATAATTAATGAAATTTTTTTTTTATTGTTATGTGTAAGAAATTTTGTGAGGAACCTGAAACACGCCTTTTGAGATGCGAGAGTTTTTGAATTTTTTATGCCCTTACGCATGAAGCGGCGCGTCTCAGCAAAAACGATGAGCAATTACCACGAGACGTCGAATCGGGTCACCGTTGCTGATTAAATATTTTTTTTCTCTATTAATTAAAGCTTTTTTTGCACAAGTGAGGTAACATTTCGATAGCTAAAAGTTCCATATATGTAATGAAATATTTATAAATAAGTAAATGCATGCAGGTGAATGAGGAATAATAAAAATACAAGATAGTGTTCAATAATTGGGACCTGTTCAATAATTCGAACATTTACCTTATGATTTAATATGATTTTTCAATGTTTTGGGACATTTCGAATACATTGGCATACAAATGTCGGAAAATTTTTTTTTCACGATGACAAAGCTTCCTTTATGAGGAAGCGAAACGTACACAACTTCAAAAAACCGAAAATTGAAAGAATGGATAAAAAGCCAGAAGAACCGGTGGTCATCTTCCATTTGTCGTAAAAAAAATCATTATTACGAATATTTTCCAGTGAAGTGAAAAAAAAAATCGTCCTCGAACATTTATCAACAGGATAATGGTCAAATTATGGAATTACCTTCAGTAATTCGGATTATATTCATATTTATTCATATCGATTTCTCTGTAATTCATGTTTATTTCCGTAATTTATATTTAATTCAGAGCTTGTAATCAATTGGGAAACTGTGGCACGAAATATTATTAAAGGATCTCATCGTAATTGCATTCTACACTGAGAAAAAAAAATGTTGGAATCAACTAAATCTGTCATTCAATACGTCCAAACGAATATTTAGTTGGTACAATTCAATATTATTCAGGGAAAAAAATATTGAATTGTACCAACTAAATATTCGTTTGGACGTATTGAATGACAGATTTAGTTGAATCCAACTTTTTTTTTTCTCAGTGTACCAACACGACATTGAACCTTTATTTTCATCGCACGATAACTAAAACGCTTCTTGAAAACCTTTCGAGTAAATAATTAATGCAGTGATGGATTTATCGACAGAGATGACAACATCCTTCTTAACTACTATTTTTGCACTGCGATAACTTGACGGATTAAATTGTTTATTCAACTTTTTTTAGCCCCTTCCGCTTTTCAGATTATTTTTTTCCTTGATATTTTTCCCTACCCATGAATTTTCTTATTTTTTTTTTCTTTCCACTTAGGATTGTTGATAGTCAATTACAAACAAACATACCGGCCTTTTGCTCGGGAATTAAGCATTTCTCTGTACTAGCTCAGTAAAGTTCGCATTCTGTATTTATGTTTCGTAGCACACAAAATTCTGACCGATTGTACGAATTTTTCTTAACGATAACTTTTCAAAACATTATTTTACTACATGAATTTATTTACTGCTTGTACTATGGAAAATTTATTTCCGTCTTTGACTACTAGAGTCAACGGACAGTTCAGAGTTTTTATTTACCACTCGCCAATGAGAAATTTTTTATCAAAGGACGAGTGGTACGTCGCAAAAGCTAAATATTTGGACCGACGATCAAAGTATGTTGCTTAAGCGGAGGCTAAATACCATTTTCATTCAATTCCTACATTATCGACGTATCATCGTCGTCCAGTCTTTCTCCGACAACCGTGGATGAAAATTAATTACATTTTGACAATTAAGAGGGGGATAAATTAATTAACAATTAATTGTCAATTGAGAAGCTAAAATGCGTTACAGCTAATGCCAACGAACTCATTCGAGACCCCTAAATATTATAGGTTACTCGTCAGAATCCATGGTGCTGCCCTCACTCGCACGTCTGTGAACTACATTTCGCCATTTCGTTTTTCAATAAAACTACAATTTATCGATATTTATCTCTTGATGCGCCATTCAAACTTACAGCGTGTCATTTTGATAAAATAATGTTGATAACGTCTTGATATTTGTATCGTGGCGTTCTTCATGGAGCCTCACTCTTGGTTTTACCCAAAATGCAGTAAAAGTTTAATAGTTTAAGTTTTTCAATTACAGTTTCTTGGTGGTAAATGAATCTGTAAATTTTTTTTTGTTTTTCGAAAAAATTTTAGTGAGGCTCCATTCCTGCCATTGTTCTGATGATGTTGTTGAAATTTTATTCAATTCCATCCATTTGTATAAGAGCAAGTTTGGATGCCAATTTCGAGGTGTAAGTGTCGGTATTTAGCCTCCTCTTAAAATGAAACTTCTGAAATAAATGTCTGACGAAATAAGAGTGTCAGTAATAAATAGTTACATTGAAGCGATGGTGCTAAAGTAACGAGATTTGATAGCTATTTATTGGGCTTTCCAACTCTCGTAGACTAAGAGTAGTCTTTTAATTAATTTCGTTCGAAGACTTTTCCTCTAATTAATTACTTTGATCAATAATCCATTTTTAATTTGTGACTCGTTAATTAAAATGTTTTGATAAAAACAAGAAGGGTCAATAATCATTATCAATTAACAAATATACAGAAAAAAAAGAAAAAGTAAAATATTTATAAGCTTTGCACCGCGTCATAAAAAAAAATCTCGATGGTGGCGTCTCTTTGAAGCGAAAAACCGACGAGAGATGAAACATCTGTTTTTTTATCAAAGTCATGCATGCAGCCTTTGGCAAAAGCTCACACTCACCATAAATCTGTACCTATGTGCAGATTTATGGTGCGTTTTAATGCCTAATTAATTACCATATTAATTAACATCGTTATAGAAAATAAATAGTGTGTGGAAATAAAAAATCATAATTAATCGAGAAAGAATAATAATTTTGCATTTTCTTAATGAGAAAAACCTATATTATTTATTTCATCTAAGATCCAGAATAAATTCAATTCAATTTGAGGATAAATAATATCAATTTGTCGATCTCAGAATATTAATTTTAGAGAAAAATTAATATTTATTAGAAAAATGATAAATTATTAATCACAAATTCGTTTATTTTTTCAATTTTCATTCACGACATTATTTCCGGCATGTTTATTCTTCATTTCCTTAATAATCGTACCTACAATTGGTACATACCAGTTTCCACGGCAAATTCGCCATTTGCAATTTGACGTAAAACATTCGCAGTTAGACCAATGTCGCGAAACTTTCGAATGTCTCGGGTTTTGTTACAGGTGAAAACGTCATTTGAAACTTTGACTGTTCAGTTCACCCATGTGGATTTCTACCTCATTATATGAAATATGTATATGGGGCATACCACGCCAAATCGACCACTTTGGAACCCGACTCTTTTCGATTTGGCTGAAAGTTTTTTATCCTTTTCTACCCTATGAAAAACGTTTCTCAGAATTTTTTCAAATTTTTTTACCCAACCAAATAAATGACCTTTTATTTTTGAAATAGCTATAACTTTTTCCAAATTTGACATATCGGAACATTTTTTTTCAAAATTTTTGTTTTCAAATGTACTTTTTGAAAAAAAAAATACAAAAAAATCATTCAGAGCTTTTATTTTTTATCTTAATTTTTCGAAAAAAATCAAATTTTTTCGATAATTACCACTTTCAGTTTTTTTTCTTTTCTAAATTTGGAAGTTCTCTGAACACCCTTGAAAATTTTCTGAATGGTGTTATGAGAAATAAGGCAAGTTGAAATTTTTTTTCAATTGGAAAAAAATAGAAAACAAACACCACTTTGAAAAAATTTGAGGATTTGCAGAAAATGTCAAAATTTGATATAATTAAAAGGAAAAAAACGTCAAAAATGATAATCATCGAGAAATTTTCGATTTTTTCCAAAAATATAAAAAAAAAACGATGGAGATCGTTTTCAATAATTTTTTTGTATTTTTTTCAAAAAGTACATTTAAAAACAAAAATTTTGAAAAAAAACCGTCCCGATGAGTCAAATTTTGAAAAAGTTATAGCTATTCCAAAAAAAAGCCAGTTTTTCGAAAATTCATAACTTTTTTTGGTTGGGTAAATAAATTTGAAAAAATTCTGAGAAACGTTTTTCATAGGTTAGAGAAGGATTAAAAAACTTTCAGCCAAATCGAAAGGGGCCGGGTTCAAAAGTGGTCGATTTGGCGTGGAATGCCCCATATACGATTCAGTGGTTCTACATAGTACCAGGATAAATGCTCGACACTCCAAGCGAATGGGTATACCGTGTTCCATTTTGCCCCGGTCCTCCTAAGTATATCTATGCATGTGCTCGGGGAAAGTCTCAAAAGGCCCGCGATTGTTCTCGTCGTTCGCGTCGTTGCAGCTGACGTACTCTCTTAAGTAGCAGTGCGATTTTGGCGCTGAAGCTATTAACATAGACGGAGGGTTGGAACGAACCCCGTAGGAAACCGAATAAATTAAGCAAATGTGAATATCCAGTGGGTTATCGGTTTACCGCTAAAGTTTCTCGAACTAAACAAAACAGTGCATACCCTTTTATGACTTCCCGCCAATTCCACTCTAGCAACAATTTTCATCAACCAACAGCTAGTTCTTTAGCAGGGATCTTCCTTTTGTTGGTCGTATGAACACTTTCAAAAATAAATTTTCTTTAATTATTCAAGTCGGGGTTGTCCAGAAATTGCTATTTTTTAGCATAGATTTTTAGCTCTAAATTTGCTGTTTTGTAGTTATCATTATTAAAAAATCCATAAAAACTGATAAAAATCATGATCTAGTGCACAAAAAAAAAATTTGTGTATGCTGGGTGTCCCACTACGTTTTTCCTACGTATTTTGTCCCGCTGAACATGAATCCGAAGTTAGAATTAGAGGTCGATGAGGAAATGCTCGAGAAAATCCATAAAAACTGATAAGATCTCATGACATTTTTATCAGTTTTTATGCATTTTCTCGAGCATTTCCTCATCGACCCTTAATTCTAACTTTAGATTCCTGTTCAACGGGACGAAATACGTAGGGAAAACGTAGTGGGACACGCAGCACGCACAACTTTTTTTTGTTGAGAAAATCCATAAAAATATCATGATACTTTTATCAGTTTTTATGGATTTTCTCGGGCATTTCTTCATCGACTCCTAATTCTAACTTCAGACTCGTGTTCAGCGAGACAAAATACGTAGGAAAAACCTATTGGGACACCCAGCACACACAACTTTTTTTTGTGCGAAAAGATTGCTAGATCATGATTTTTATCAGTTTTTATGGATTTTCTCGAGCATTTCATGTCCGACCCCTAATTCTAACCTCAGATTCGTGTTCAGCGGGACAAAATACGTAGGAAAAATGTAGTGGGACACCCAGTACACACCACTTTTTTTTTGTGGGCCTGTGTAATCGATCAAAAATGAAAACTAGTTTGGTCCGTGTGTTTCAATGAGTTAGGTACCTTCAAAAATCGAGTCCAATGTGCTGCATTTGCTGTGTGTCTGACTATTTCCTGATTCGTACTACTTCGCTGTTTTTCCCTGCACAGGTTTTTTCCTGTGCTATTTTAATTAATTTTTCGCCACGCGGACCAACGAAAGGAAGATCCCTGCTAAAAAACTAGCTATTTGTGGGACAGTCCTGACCTAAAAAAATAAATTAAACCTTATTTTTAATACTATACAAATTCTTAATGCTTTCGGCTTTGATTTATTATGAGACCAGAAAATAATATATTTTGAGCATGGTAATTTTGGAAAACTTTTCTCTAAAATTAATATTTTGAGATCGACAAATTGATATTATTCATCATCAAATTGAATTGAATTTATTCTGGATCTTAGATGAAATAAATAATGTAGGGTTTTTTCCATTAAAAAAATGCAAAATTATTATTATTTCACGATTAATTATGATTTTTTATTTCCACACACTATTTATTTTCTATAACGATGTTAATTAATATGGTAATTAATTAGGCATTAAAACTCACCATAAATCTGCACATAGGTGCATATTTATGGTGAGTTTCAGCCTTTGCCAAAGGCTGCATGCATGACGCGGTGCAATGCTTATAAACATTTTACTTTTTCTTTTTTTCTGTACATTTGTTAGTTGATAATGATTATTGACCCTTCTTGTTTTTATAAAAACATTGTCATTAGCGAGTCAAAAATTAAAAATGGATTGTTGATCAAAGTAATTAATTAGACGAAAAGTCTTCGAACAAAATTAATTAAAAGACTACTCTTAGTCTACGAGAGTTGGAAAGCCCAATAAATAGCTATCAAATCTCATCACTTTAACACCATCGTTTCAATGTAACGTTTTATTACCGACACTTTTATGTCGTCAGACATTTTTTTCCAGAAGTTTCAATTTAAGCAACATACTTTGATCGTCGGTCCAGAAAATAATATTTGTCAAGCATGGTAATTTTGCTACACGTATAAAAAAATCACGATAATTTTATGTCAGATCAATTCCAGGATGTCTGAATATTCGTTGACTCATACTACTGGCTATGGTTTACCCTTGCTGTATTTAATAACGATAACTACAAACAGCAAATTTACAGGCGAAAATCTAGGTAAAAAAATAGCAATTTTTGGCCAACCCCGACTTGAATAATTAATGAATATTTATTTTTGGAAGTCTCCATACGACCAACAAAAGGAAGATCCCTGCTATAGAAAATTATGGAACAATCCTGACTTGAAAAAAAATTAAACTTTATTTTCAATACTACACAATTGTTAATGCTTTCGGTTTTGATTTATCATGAGAACAGAACATAATGTTTTTTGAGCATTTTAATTCCGTTACGCCCGTCAAAATATCACAAGAACTTAATTTCACATGAATTATAGGATGTCTGAATATTCCTTGACTCATACTACTGGCTATGGTTTTCCCTTGCTATACTTAATAATGATAACTACAAAACAGCAAATTCACGGGCGAAAATTTAGGCTAAAAATATCAATTTATGGGCAACCTTGACTTGAATAATTAATAAAAATGTATTTTTTAAAGTTTCCACACGACCAACAAAAAGAAGATCTCTGCTAAAGAACTAGCTATTGCATTTTAATTTCGGTACACGCATCAAAATATCACAAGAACTTAATGTCAGATCAAACATATCGCGCCAAGTCTCGGAACTGACGCGACGCGGTTTCCAATGGACATCTTTGGGTAATGCTGATCATTCAGTTCATCCGCATTTACTTCCCAATGGACATCATTGGGTAAAGCTGATCATTTCGTTCATCAACATTTGCCTTCCAATGGACACCATTGGGCAATGCTGATGGCTCGGTCCATCAGCATTTGCTTTCCAATGGGCATCATTGAGTAATGGTGATCATTTGGTTCATCCGCATTTGCTGTCCAATGGACGTCATTGGGTGATGGGGACTTTTCAATGGATATCCATTCACTGATCAATGGTCGTTCCTATACGCCATTGAAAAATGCGGAAATCTCAATGGGTCCCTATTCATCGTCCAATGGAGTCGTATGAGGACCATTGGTTGCCATTGGCGATTCAATGGAGTTTTTTACTACGGGTAGGATATCTAAATATTCGTCGACTCATACTACTGGCTATATGGTTTGCCCTTGCTAGATTTAATAATGACAACTACAAAACAGCAAATTTACAGCTAAAAATCGAGGCTAAGAAATAGCAATTTCTGGACAATCCCGACTTGAATAATTAATTAACATTTATTTTTAAAAGTCTCCATACGACCAACAAAAGGAAGATCCCCGCTAAAGAACTAGCTATTTGTGGAACAGTCCTGACTTAAAAACATAAATGAAACTTTATTTCTAATACTATACAATTGTTAGTGCTTTCGGCTTTGATTTGTCACGAGACCAGAAAATAATCTTTTTCGAGCATTTTAGGTTCGCTACACGCGTCAAAATACCATAAGAACTTAATGTCAGATCAATTCCAGGTTTTCTGAATATTCGTTGACTCATACTACTAGCTTTACCTTTGCTATTGTATGTAATAATGATAACTACAAAACAGCAAATTGAGGGGCGAAAATTTTGGCTAAAAAAGCTCAATTTCTGGGCAACCTTGACTTGAATAATTAATAAAAATTAATAAAAATTAATAAAAAAATTTTAAGTTTCCACACGACCAACAAAAAGAAGATCTCTGCTAAAGAACTAGCTATTGCATTTTTATTTCGGTACACGCATCAAAATATCACAAGAACTTAATGTCAGATCAATTCTACCCGTAGTAAAAAACTCCATTCATTGAAAAAAAACTCCAAACAGCCATTGAAAAATCCCCATTCATTCCCCATTGCCAAAATAACCAACGGAGATGAATGCCGAATTGCCTAAGGGGATTTTCACCATTGAATTCCCCATTTGAAATCGAATGAGGATTTTCCAATGAGGATTGACTTCACCATTTGAAATTGAATGGGGATTATCCTATGGGGATTCAATGAAGAAAATCCCCATAGGCAATTCGGCATTCATCTCCATTGGTTTTTGTAGGCAATGGGGAATGAATGGCGATAATCAATGGAGATTCTTTCATATAGTAAAAAACTCCATTCATCACCATTGAAAAATCGCTATTCATTCCCCATTGCCAAAATAACCAATGGAGATCAATGCCAAATTGCCCAAGGACATTTTCGCCATTGAATTCCCCATTTTAAATCGAATAGGGATTTTCCAATGAGGATTGACTTCCCCATTTCAAACGGAATAGGGATTATCCCATGGGCATCAGTCGGTAAGAAATCCTTGCATGGATTTTTTGGACACCGACTTCTGCTAATATTCCGTGCTCACACTCGTCTAGATAAGCATACTCTTCGCATAATCCGTATGGGAGTTTAGCGAGTTGCCGTCCTGCGACATATCGCGCCAAGTCTCGGAACTAACGCGACGCGGTTTCCAATGGACATCTTTGGGTAATGCTGATCATTCAGTTCATCCGCATTTACTTCCCAATGGACATCATTGGGTAAAGCTGATCATTTCGTTCATCAACATTTGCCTTCCAATGGACACCATTGGGCAATGCTGATGGCTCGGTCCATCAGCATTTGCTTTCCAATGGGCATCATTGAGTAATGGTGATCATTTGGTTCATCCGCATTTGCTGTCCAATGGACGTCATTGGGTAATGGGGACTTTTCAATGGATATCCATTCACTGATCAATGGTCGTTCCTATACGCCATTGAAAAATGCGGAAATCTCAATGGGTCCCTATTCATCGTCCAATGGAGTCGTATGAGGACCATTGGTTGCCATTGGCGATTCAATGGAGTTTTTTTACTACGGGTAGGATATCTAAATATTCGTTGACTCATACTACTGGCTATATGGTTTGCCCTTGCTAGATTTAATAATGATTTTTATCAGTTTTTATGGATTTTCTCGAACATTTCATGTGCGACCCCTAATTCTAACTTCGGATTCGTGTTCAGCGGGACAAAATACGTAGGAAAAATGTAGTGGGACACCCAGCGCACACAACTTGTTTTTTTATGGGCCGGTGTTATTGACGCTTCAAAACTTCGTTTCCTATTTCCACTTTTGCCTGTCATGCTTATCTAGATTTCTTGGTCGACCGAACGCGACCGAAATGAAGCTCGTTTCGGGGATGAAAATAAATGCCAATGTATTGGAAAACGTCGATTGAACGTGATATCCATTAGTCAATTAATCAGTCTGTATTTGGAAATCAAAGTAGGGTAAATAAGGGCAATCTTCAACGCTGGCGCCGTTCGGGATCATAAAAAGAATATCGGTTGTGGCTCATAAATGTTGAGCTTCTTTTTCTTTTCTTATTGACTGTCGAGGGAAGGATTTCGATGCTTCAAACCTTCGGCCTCGTGTCTTGAGGATAGAGGGAACCAATAAGGATTACTCTGAATTCGAGAATATGCTGTCTTTGGCGCTTTGGTTCAAGCAATTAATGCGGAAATTGAATTAGAATTGAATTTTTTAATCCGCTTATAGACAGGCATGTGGAATCATCGCCAATAAGGAACCGCTGCAGAAGCATCGCAGCATGCATTTTTGATGACCAAGAGAATTCATTGCAACGTGCAGCAAAAGCCAGCATTCAGCTAAAATATCAAACTGAACCAATCTGTGTCATATATTTACTCATTTGCTTTTGACATCGAGAAAATCCCCCCCCCCCAATTACGTTTAATCCACAAAAAGCTCACGAACGTATTTTAAAATATTCAAATAATCAATTCATGAAACAAAATCCAAAGATGGAGTAAAACCGATAAAACCTACCCCAATTAATTTTAATCCACAGAAAGTCCACCGACATTTATAAAATCCTCAAGTAACCAATTTATTAAAAAAGTCATTGGCGACAATTTTGCTTCCACGAATAAAAACTCTGTCCTCGTGACGTTTTTTGGCTTATCCTTCGTCTGATTATCGAGTTTGTACTTAAAATTGAAAAAACACGTCATAGGCTTTCCAATCACGATTCAATGCTTTTTTTTTGCTTAATAAAAAATCATTGAAAAGTCTAGAACGAAACTTAACTTTGTTTGAACCTGAAACCCAAATAAACCCAAATAACTTTGTTTGCACTCCTCGAAATACTCGAAATGAGACATTTTTCTTCCTTATCTCGGAACCTGGGAACACAGCAAAATTTTCGCGAATGTCGTGGAGAGAAAGAGAGAGAGAGAGAACGAAGGAAAAGGCGAAAGGTAAGAATATAACGGAAGTAGGGATCTCGTGAAAACGCGAGTAGAACGTCAACGATGACGGAGACAAGCTGTCGACGCCGAGCTGTGAGATACGACCAAGAAGGTCGGCTTTTCTTCATGGTTTTGTCGTGGAACACGTCGTACGTGTACCGCGCGCCATATTGGCAGCCGGATATGCAAGAGACGTTCAATACAGATCCCAAGAAAAAATGATCGCTCTTGCATATGCACCATTCGACGTAAAATCAATGCAGATGCAACCTCAACTTTCTTGGATTTAATTAAACACTTTTCATGACCTTGAAGCAACCCTCTATTCCATTGAGGTTCTGTTCATTATTTTTCCACGCTCATCCCTAATCAGGGGGTTAGGATCTGTCCTTTTTGGCGTAGAATGCCCCGTATTCGATGTGCATGCGCGAAAAATCTTTCCATCTCTGTCGACGACATCTCAAATTCCGCTTCAACGCCTTATTTCACATGACTATTCAGCAATTTTCATTCTTCGTGTTTTCTGAGATCTCGACGAATGAGATGTCTTTGCATCCGACTGAATTGTGCATACGTAAATCTTACGAATCCCATGTGGCACAAGAAAAAGTGGGACAAACTATATTACTGAATCGGGCACTAAAATAGCATCCGGTTCGCTCGTACCTAAAATTAGTGTAATTTCTGGTGATACAATTATTTTTGTACGAAATTTTTTTTTTTCAGCGAATTTCATGAATTAAAATGAATTGAATAAATTAAAATGCCATTGTATTTTAATAACAAATGAATTAATAAATTGATAAATTAATAAATTAATAAATTAATAAATTAATAAATTAATAAATTAATAAATTAATAAATTAATAAATTAATAAATTAATAAATTAATAAATTAATAAATTAATAAATTAATAAATTAATAAATTAATAAATTAATAAATTAATAAATTAATAAATTAATAAATTTATTATGAACTATGAATTAAAATGAATGAATAAGACAATTGTTTCGGTAATTGTTTCCATTTTTATTTCAATTGTACTTCACTCGTTTACAAACCCAAATTGGCAAACTTATAAGTTTTGCCAGGGTCTTCACTACGTTGTCCCTACGACTCTCTTCTCAAAGTGATTCAAGCAGGCTTCGAATGAGTTGAGAAAAAAAATATAAAAAAATAAACAAGTAACTAAGAAAATGTTGGGGAAAAGTGGGAGCGTGGTTTTGCTCCTTTGCGCTTCCATGTAGGAGATGATGATTTCCCAAGTGACGCACAGTGGCGCACACACTGACGCTCTTTACTCGCGTTGCTCAACTTAAACCACGAAGTATGATTCTCGTGCCAGGGACGTTGATTACGTACTATATGTGAGTCTGCTTGTCCTACCGTCTATATTAGGGTGGTTTAAGAAACTCGTTTTTTTGAATTTGATCTTTTTCTTGAGATTTTTCAGTCTTCAATCAAGGGGGTCGAGTAGGCGTCGAAACGCCGATTTTTGAACTTAAATGAAGATGTTTGTTGAATACGTGTGAACCTGACCAATGGTCCATCATTTGACAGATCAAATAAAGAAATTTTTTACACTAGTTGGAACCCTTAAGATTCTTATTCCTTACAAATCTTATCCTAGGACGTCTAATTTTGTTTAGGTCCTTATTATGGAGTTACACTTTTTGAATTTTTGACCCATTTTTTGTTTCAAAAATTCAAAAAGTGGCCTGTAGCTCTATAATAAGGACCTAAAAAAAAGTGCTGCACTTACCGTCAAACGGGGCTACTTTGTTCGTGTTTCGGAAGTTTTTTGGTCGTAACTTTTTTTTAACGTCCAAAATTAATTTTGTTTTGCTTGAACAGAATAATGTGTCATTTGGCTATAAAATGTATAACAATAGCAAGCCCTACGAGACCCTTACAATTTTATATATTTAGAAAAAAAAAGCCAAAGTAACCCCGAGTGTGAGGCTACTTTGGAGAGGCATTGAAATGCAACTTATGTCAAAGATCCACATCGTAAATGGAGCTTTGACATCATTTTGATAAAAAACAATAATATTTTATACATTATACATGAAATTAAATGAAAAAAACGATTTTTGACAGTGAATTCGTCATTCTTATTGAAGAAATATTTTACATAAAAATACTAAATACTTAGGCCCGCATTTTAAGCTCTTAAGATCAAACTTGAGATCAAACTTTCTATTGAACTCAAATTTGAATTTTCGATCGAACTTAAGTTCAAATCTAAGATGAATCTTAAGTTTGAACTTAAGTATCATTATAAGTTCATACTTATGTTCAAACTTTAATGCCAACTTCAGATCGATCTTAAGTTCAAACTTAAATTTGGTTGATCTTGAGATCCATCTTGAGCATGGTTGATCTTGAGATCGATCTTGAGCATGAACTTAAGTTCGATCAAACTTCTTTCATCGCCTTCCCCAACCGTGTTATTTTAAATTAGTTGTGAAAATAATTAAGTACGATCAAACTTAAGTTTAAGCTCAAGATGGATCTTAAGTTCGAACTTCAAACCAAACTTAAATTTGAACTTAAGATCAATCTGAAGTTCGCACTAAAGTTTGAACTTAAGTATGAACTTATAATAGCACTTTAGTTCAACTTACGAATCATCTTGAATTTGAACTTAAGTTCGATCTTAAGTTCCAGCTTGAGTTTCATGGAAAGTTCGATCTTAGGGTATGACTTATGACTTGAAATTCGAGCCTTACAGATGTAACAGAGGTTGGAGTCGTTCTTTTTGCCCTTCTTTATTCCCTTCACGCGAATGGCATCATCGATTGTTCGAACATCTTGGCTTGTTACACATATCTGTGTACCTGGTTTATGAATGAATTTTTTTCCTCTTCTACCCACTCCCCACAACCCCTCCCGGCCCACAAGGGTTCACGAGGGTTCACTGCACACGCGTTTTTATCGTATTTTGCTGCTCGTCCAAAGTAGCCCCAAAAACCAACAAAGTAACCCCCAAAGTCAAAGTAGCCCCGTCTTGCGGTAAGTAATCCGGAAACGTGTTTCAAAGAGAATGAGTCGTCGTAAGATAAGATCCGTCAAGCAGTTTGGTCAGGATCGTGCACAGCGCAATGAAATTCAAAAATTGATTTATGAAAGAACCGCTGCACCTCAAGGGTTCCAACTAGCGTCAAAAATTTCTTCATTTGATACGTTAAATGATGGACCATTGGTCAGGTTTACACGTATTCAACGAACATTTGTATTTATGGGTTATTCCATGTCAAATCGACCAAGAGTTGCAATCGACCCCTTTCAATTTTGATGAAATTTGGTCAGAAGTTTGCGTTTTTAACAAAACAAAGCTCTACTAAAGAAAATAAAAATATTTTTTTTTCGAAAGTTATCCAAAATTTAAAATTTTACAATTCGAATTGCGGTAAAAATTTTTTTTTTTTTTTTTTTACAAAAATTCCAAAAATTAATATTTTTGGAACAAAATAGAGGCATCCTGAAAATTTCAGGATCTTTTAAGATCAGTCCAAGGTATGACATAAAAAAATTTAACCAAAAATTCAATGTTGACCGTGGATTTACACGATTTTTAAAAATTCATATTTTTGAAAAAATAAAAAACACCTTTCTGAAAATTTCAGGATCTTTTAAGATCAGTACAAGGTATTATATCACAAAAATTGCACCAAAAATGTAATGTCCAACTTGAAATTTCACGATTTTTGAAAATTCAAAATTCTTCAAATTCATCATTTTTCAAAATTTTTGTTCGGAATATTTTTTTTCATAGCCCCAAGTATACTCTTTAAGACGAATTCAGAACGATTTTTCGTAACTATAATAGTTTCCGAGATATTTAAAAAATAAACTTCAAAGATTTGAAAAATTGTGAAATTTTGATAACTTTCGAAAAAAAAAACATTAATTTTTTTTCTTTTCGTAGAACTTCGTTTTGTTGAAAACGAAAACTTCTGACCAAATTTCATCGAAATTGAAATGGGTCGAATCCAACTCTTGGTCGATTTGACATGGAATGACCCTTATATTAAAAAATCAGCATTTTGACGTTGACTCGATCCCCTTAAGCAAACTTCTGGCAGGAGTGAAGACCTGTACAATTTTTTTTACCATTGTCACATCAACGTTGAAACTGGATGAAACCAATTTCTAATAAATTGAATTAAATCTTTTGATATTCTCCGTTATAAATTTATAAACATCTATCCTATAAAAGTAAGGCCCTGGGAACAACTCTACCGAAAAACAAGCATACTGCAAGAAAACTCAAAAAAACCGTCTATCGAAATAGGTTATTGATTTGATTATGAATTTTGAAAGGGATTTTAAAATCGATAGCAGGTATTGGATTTTTGTTTTTAGAATTTCCGAACAGTGTAAAATGCATTTTTATCGAAATTCTTTTGAATCAGGTGTAATCATTATTGTAATTTTAAAAAATAATCGTTTGTAGTATTTATTGATACTTCTTTTATCAATAATTATGTTTAAAATGGTTGTTCTTACTGCGACACGATTCTAACAAAAATTTTAGTGTTCAAATGGCGAATAAAGCTGCCAACAAAATTACGAATACAAATTGGAATGAGAACGATTATTTCAGCGCGAAGAATACAGTTTTGACTCAGTGAGGAAAATTATGCAATAAAGGTGAACCTTTGTGGATCTCAAGTGAACTTCATCCAATTCGAACGAAAGTTCTCTGCCGAATCCCATCGTAAAATCGGGTTAATACCGACTTAAATTTCTAGCTCCGACGAATCTGATGAACTCCATATACGTTCCATGATGGATTTATATGCGAACAAAGTTTTGTTTCGGTCGGCCTAACACATTAATATTCAACTTCGGAGAGGCGTGAAATTCGACTGATGAGAAAAAAAGGGATAAAATTTACCATGATCCTTTTTTTCATTGGAGATTAGATTTCCAGCGTGCAACTCTGTGATCTCATTAAGAGGAGGCTAAATACCATTTTTATTCAATCCCTACATTATCGACGTATCATCGTCGTCCAGTCTTTCTCCGACAACCGTGGATGAAAATTAATTACATTTTGACAATTAAGAGGGGGATAAATTAATTAACAATTAATTGTCAATTGAGAGGCTAAAATGCGTTACAGCTAATGCCAACGAACTCATTCGAGCCCCCTAAATATTATAGGTTACTCGTCAGAATCCATGGTGCTGCCCTCACTCGCACGTCTGTGAACTACATTTCGCCATTTCGTTTTTCAATAAAACTACAATTTATCGATATTTATCTCTCGATGCGCCATCCAAACTTACGGCGTGTCATTTTGATAAAATAATGTCGAAAACGTCTCGATATTTGTATCGTGGCGTTCTTCATGGAGCCTCACTCTTGGTTTTACCCGAAATGCAGTAAAAGTTTAGTAATTTAAGTTTTTCAATTACAGTTTCTTGGTGGTAAATGAATCTGTAATCTTTTTTTTTTGTTTTTCGAAAAAATTTTAGTGAGGCTCCATTCCTGCCATTGTTCTGATGATGTTGTTAAAATTTTATTCAATTCCATCCATTTGTATAAGAGCAAGTTTGGATGGCAATTTCGAGGTGTTAGTGTCGGTATTTAGCCTCCTCTTAAGAGGAGGCTAAATACCGACATTAGCACCTCGAAAATGGATTCCAAACTTGCTCTGGCACGAATGGATGGAAATCAATAAAATTTTGACACTATCATTAGAATTATGGCACAAATGGAGCCTCACTAAATTTTTTTCGAAAAACAAAAAAAAATTACAGAGCCGATTATCATCGGGAATCTGCAATTGAAAATATTAAATTATAATGTTTGTACTGCATTTCGGCTAAAACCAAGAGTGAGGCTCTATGAAGAACATAAAAGTACGAATATCGATACGTCTTGGACATTATTTTATGAAAAAACCGCAACGTAAGTTTGAAACAAACATCGAAAAACAAAATGGCGAAATCAAGTTCACAGAAATGCGAAAGAGGGCAGCACCATGGAATTTTTATGAAATGAATATTATTTTCTCATCAGAATTCCATCCAAACTGTCTGAGCTGTGAGTGGCAATGAACGAAAACGTTAATTTATGTCTCGCATTTATATTTTTCAATCCATTCATCATTTATTTATAAATTTCATTGATATTCATCCACCGTTATCGGAGAAAGTTTGGACACCGATTTTGAGTCGATAATATAGGGCTTCAAAAATAATGTCGGTATTTAGCCTCCTCTTAAATTTGTTCGAATATTTTCGTTATTATTTCGAGGCTCTGTTCAAAAGTTTAGTCTTATTGAATCAAGACTTTGCCAAGTGAATTATATGTATCAATCGGAGTTCTTTTACGGCAAATCTTCACACTTTTGTTTTGAAACGAGGAAACTTAAAAAGTAAGCTTAAAGTGAGGCAAAAGAATTATTTAGGCTCCTATTTTTTCTTTGTGAGTTCGATATTCAAATCATATTTCTGTTATTCAAAAAAAATCTACCAAACAATGCAGCTGAATAAAAAATATTAAGGAGTGGCCTAAAACATTTAAGAATCAAGATTTTTCAGAAAATTTCTTCGAAAGAAAAAATTGTTTTAACCAAGAAGTTTTATATCCATCCCAATGACTTAATTCAAAAAATTTTTGCTGGGATTTCTAAAATACTAAAATCTTTTTTACACTTGAATTTGTTTAAGCGAATGTTTAACAAGATTTGTTCAGTTCAGCAAAATTTATATTGTCGATGTTTGGCCAATTGTGGGACGACACAGTTATGATACATGTTTTTTAGGAGAAATAGTTTTCTAGCTATGAATTTTGGGAGTGGAATGTAATGAATATTTTGGGAGTGAAATACGAAATTTACAAATCTGAGAATAAACGAATATATAACAGACAGAGGAAGAGACGAAACCTCGGAAGTGAAGCGTATAATCGTGGAATACGAAGAGAAGATAGAAGGGACAAACAGCTGGAAGGAGCATATCCTCGCAAGCTGTTGTTTCGCCGACGAGACCTTCACAACATTTGTGAAGTGATAAGACAACAGCATTTCCTTGCCGTAAGGTGCATTTACATAGGACATGTACTTAAAGGCACTCTTGTGTATCTCCGATCTTCAAACTTCTTCAAACAACGTTTTTCTCTGCTTTAATCGTCATTGTTCTCCTCGAATGTGATTCAAAATAGTTTAACAATCTAAGTTAGAGCAGATATCCTGAATTTGTTGTTAACTCATTTTATTCAAGTTGCCTAAATTCAATACCAATCGAACGAGTCACCTGACAATTGGAGTCGAAATTTTCCTTAAGGATCACCTATTCGATCGCCAAATAATGTATAAATACAATAAATCGGACTTTGCTCAACTTTTTTTTTCAAATCAAAACTCTTTTAGACATTGGCAATCGATCGATCGGAAAAGTTCACGTTGACCTTGGACGTCCTCTAAAGTCAATTAAACTTGAACAATGAACAAGGATACCTCTGGGAATACAAGTTTTTCAAATTCTTTAGAAACGCTCAAAGTTATTACACCCAGAAAAAAGATCTAGTACATTCAACTAAATCCTAGTCAAGCCAAATATTTTTTTTTAGTTGTAGGCCGGCCTAATACAACTCTATTCATGTCAACGAATTTTTTTTTTGAATGACCTACTAGGAAAATATATTGCGATCTAATAAATTTTCATTTAATATTAATAAATATTATTTCAAACTGAACAAATATGTATTTAAATGAAATAATTTTTTTTTAATATTTACACAATATTTAATTTTAAACATTTCAATCTTTGAATGTATAGCTACACATATGAAGTCTAGAATTTCGTAAAGCCTCGTCTTTTCTTTAACAGAAGGGAAAAGAAAAAAGACCCTTTTTTATGGGAATCCTTTTCGGGGATTCGACCATCTTGCGTTTTGCCGCAATGTTCAATGTATTGAATATCCATACTGAAAAATAAGGATATCACACATAGACGAGCTTGGAAAGGATATAGGCGTCGAGGGGCAGGTTCGCTTGTGCGAGAGGTAGCCACCTGGCGGATTTTTGGGGTACTGACAAATCTGCAGATATGATCGGATGAGATGACGGATGAATAGGTATTTAGTAACAACGAATAGAATTTATCTTCAACGCCTGTTTCTCGATGACAGGGAATTCAAATGAATAAATATAGTGAAAGTAAATATCGCCGAAAATTGGATGGAAAGAAAATGTTCTTTATCGTAACTAAAAAATAATCAAATAAACAATTATAGTGCCTACGACTAGATCTTTTTTCTGGGTGTAATTTTAACAAGGCGCATTTAGGAGTGGCCTTGACGATTACCTTGAAGGTGATTTTAAGGTCAACTATTTATGGAAACCTGTATTTTTGAGTTCCGAAATTAAACTTATTCCGAAAAAGTTGATTGATCTTTTCCGAATCTTTAAATGTAAATGTGAAACTGTCTGTTCAATTGATTTCAGAACTCAAAAGTACAGGTTTTCATTGAAAAAACAAAAGTTGACCTTGAAATCACCTTGAAAATCATCGCCAAGATCACTGCTGAATACGTTTTGTTAAAATTGATGACTTTGGTCGTTACGAAAAAATTAAAAAAGCTTCTATTCCCAAAGATATCCCCACCTTGTGTAAGTTTAATTGACTTTGAAGGACCTCCAAGGTCACAATGTACCTATGATCCAAGTTCATATTTGCACGTTGAAGTTTCCGATCTATCAATTGCAGACTTCAAAAAAGGGGGGTTTCATTTGCAAAAACAGAGTTGACTTTCAGATAACCTTGAAGGTTATCGTCAAGGTCAAAATTAAGGTCACCATTGAATTCCTCGTCAAACGTTACTACAAGAATGACCTTGACCTTTTAGAAAAATACTAAAATCGTGTACTAGAATACGAAAACCGAGTACTTAGGGAATATTCGCGCACATAATCTTTTGGAATCTAAATCTATAGATACTAAAGTACCATTTTAATTTAAAAAAAAATCGATTTTTTGGAAATCCTAGAGTGGCCTAATCCCTCAAATACTCTGGATGAACGATCGAGTCGTTCGCTATTCATGGAACAGAGGAAGTGACTTTAATGTGGCAAGAAATCTCAAATAGGAAGGAAAGCAATCTTGAACGGTTTGTTATCCAACGTGCCGAATACTCGCGAGTAGATTAGTGCCCGGCACTTTCAGCCTTACTTCGTTATCAGACGAGGTGAAGACAGCTAACTCTCTGCCTGATAACTTTCCTCATTAAATTCCCTTAAGAGGAGGCTAAATACCGACACTAACACCTCGAAATTGCCATCCAAACTTGCCCTTATACAAATGGACGGAATTGAATAAAATTTTAACAACATCATCAGAACAATGGCAGGAATGGAGCCTCACTCAAATTTTTTCGAAAAACAAAAAAAAAATTACAGATTCATTTACCACCAAGAAACTGTGATTGAAAAACTTAAATTGTTAAACTTTTACTGCATTTCGGGTAAAACTAAGAGTGAGGCTCCATGAAGAACTCCACGATACAAATATCGAGATATTTTCGACATTATTTTATCAAGATGACACGCCGTAAGTTTGGATGACGCATCAAGAGATAAATTTCGATAAATTGTAGTTTTATTGAAAAATGAAATGGCGAAATGTAGTTCACAGACGTGCGAGTGAGGGCAGCACCATGGATTCTGACGAGTAACCTATAATATTTAGGGGGCTCGAATGAGTTCGTTGGCATTAGCTGTAACGCATTTTAGCCTCTCAATTGACAATTAATTTTTAATTAATTTATCCCGATCTAAATTGTCAAAATGTAATTAATTTTCGTCCACGGTTGTCGGAGAAATACTGGACGACGATGATACGTCGATAATGTAGGGATTGAATAAAAATGGTGTTTAGCCTCCTCTTAAGAGGAGGCTAAATACCGACACTAACATCTCGAAATTGCCATCCAAACTTGCCCTTATACAAATGGATGGAATTAAATAAAATTTTAACAACATCATCAGAACAATGGCAGGAATGGAGCCTCACTAAAATTTTTTCGAAAAACAAAAAAAAATTTACAGATTCATTTACCACTAAGAAACTGTAATTGAAAAACTTAAATTGTTAAACTTTTACTGCATTTCGGGTAAAACCAAGAGTGAGGCTCCATGAAGAACGCCACCATACAAATATCGAGACATTTTCGACATTATTTTATCAAGATGACACGACGTAAGTTTGGATGGCGCATCAAGAGATAAATTTCGATAAATTGTAGTTTTATTGAAAAATGAAATGGCGAAATGTAGTTCACAGACGTGCGAGTGAGGGCAGCACCATGGATTCTGACGAGTAACCTATAATATTTAGGAGGCTCGAATGAGTTCGTTGGCATTAGCAGTAACGCATTTCAGCCTGTCAATGACAATTAATTTTTAATTAATTTATCCCGATCTAAATTGTCAAAATGTAATTAATTTTCGTCCACGGTTGTCGGAGAAATACTGGACGACAATGATACGTCGATAATGTAGGGATTGAATAAAAATGGTGTTTAGCCTCCTCTTAATAACGTCTAAGGTGTGGAAAGCAACGGAGTATACCTAAAGCGATGGAGATTTGAAATACAGTCAAGCGAGTTTCTCGAATGGTCTGTTCAACACTGAGCTAAAACTTTTGTTAAAAATGCAAAAATTTGTTTGATTCAACCAAATATTTATTTCCGGTCGTTCAACGAGATCATTTTGGTAATTCAACAAAAATACAGTGGAAGTTTTAGTTGAATCGGTTAAATCGTTGCTTGAATGGGCAAAGTTTCAGTTCAATCAAATAAACATCTTTGTACCAAATAAATGGTGTGATTGAAAATACGAATTGTTTTTTTGTTACCGCTAAATTTATTTAGTTAAAATATACTGGAAATCAACGAAATATTTCTGTACAGCAACTCAGTAACGTGTAAATTGGACTAAACTGTATCTGGAAATTGACCAAATAATTTCACTCACCTCATATCTTAGGGTTAACCAAATCCATTTGTTGAATAAATTATAGTTTCATTATTTCACACAAATTAATATTGAATCAACTAAATTTTTTTCAACTAAATGAATTTAGTTGTTTCAACTAAACTTTTTTCTCAGTGAAGGATTTGCGGTTTTTGATCTTTTGTTTATACCGTCATTTAGAAATGGTTTTACATGAATTTCCTTTGCAACAAAAATGATACCTTCAAATCAATGGAGTAATGAGATTTTGAAAATTGTCTGTACATGCTTTGAAGGAGGCACTAGAATAATTGAAATTAAATCTGGACTTGACAGTTTCTAATGAATACAGAAAAAATGTCCAACAATCACTTTACAGCAAAATAACTCAAAAATTTGTAATTTTAATTCGATCTTAATCAGTAAGTACTGATTTTGTTTATTAAAATATGTTTTACGAATGCATGAGCGTTTTTTTCTTCGTCTTCATTTTTAATCGGAAAAAAATTCAATCAACGTCTTGGCTGCGTTTTCTTTCGTAAACGAAAGCATCAAAATTGTAAGGGATGAATTTTTCATTAATTCAAATTCATAGAATATCTATCGAGAAACAAAACTAACTTTCAACCTTTTTGATCAAACAGAAATTACTTATTCGCCTTAAAAAATTACGTAAAAATACATCCATGAATTAATCGATATAAAGTGAATTATTTTTATGTGAAATTATTGTTATATATATTTTTCTGCGTTAAGTACGAACTGTCCAATTTAGAATAATTTAAGTTCGCATTTGTATCCTTTAAAACTTGTAAAAATGGTTTTGATATGTTATCACTCGATTAACTTGACTGGAAGGACTACCTTAAATAATCAAACTTCAATCAAAGAAATTTATTTTTCAATTGTGTGGGAAAGACAATTTGAAATTGAGTAGAAATTAAATAGATCTGAGTAAAAGAATGTCATAAAACATATCAGAGCTGGGCAATACTTAAAACTACTCGGTACTTGCAGGTACTTGAAGTACTGTACTTGAAAATTTCAAATACTTTTCTGTACTTGAAGTACTTTTTTCAAGTACAAGTATCAAGTAATTTTAAATGTGTCTTGCTGATGGTTGCATCTGCGAGGCCTTTGAATATGGGTCATTCCATGTCAAATCGACCAATATTTGGTATCGACCCCTTTCAATTTCGATGAAATTTGGTCAGAAGTTTTCTTTTATCATAAAACAAAGTTCTGACAAAGGAAAAAAATTAAATTTTTTTTTCGAAAATTCAAAATTTCGCTATTTTTTCAAATTTATTTTTTAAATATTTCGAAAACTATTATAGTTACGAAAAAATTATTCTGAGTTCGCCTTAAAGAGTATACTTGGGGCTACGAAAAAAAAAAAATTCCGAAACAAATTTTTGAAAGATGATGAATTTCGAGAATTTTGGATTTTGCAAAATCGTGAAAATCCACGATCAACATTAAATTTTTGGTTTTATTTGTTTTATATAACATCTTGTACTGATATTAAAAGATCCTGAAATTTTCAGAAATGTGTTTTTTTTTTGTTTCAAAAATATGAATTTTTCAGTTTTGGTAAAACTTTTTTTTTATCTCTAAGTCAAGTGAAGTTGATCAATCATGTAATTTTGACTGGTGAAAGTTACAAAATTACATCGCGTGCCTAATGCCAAAAGGGTCTATTAAAGCAAGAAGATAGGGGTCCATGCCAAAAGGGCCTATACAAAATTTTTTTTTTGCCATTCTTCTTAAAATTGCTTGAAACGTGAAGATCTGTAAAAAAAAAAATTTTGATGTACTAAAACCAAAAGGGCCTATCTTAAGACATAGGTCCTTTTGGTTTTAGGAAATTGTCAGCCTAAAACCAAAAGGGCCTATAAAAAAAATCAAAATTTTTCAAAGTTTTGAATAGAAATTGCATACCAGAGCATTTTTTTTTTGGAAAAAAATTTTTTTTTCTTTGCAACAAAAATTTTTTTTTTTGAAAAAAAAATTTTTTTTTTTGGAAAAAAATTTTTTTTTTTTTTGAAAAAAAATTTTTTTTTTTTTGGAAAAATTTTTTTTTTTTTTTGGAAAAAAAATTTTTTTTTTTTGGAAAAATTTTTTTTTTTTTTGGAAAAAAAATTTTTTTTTTTTTCGAAAAAGAAAGTTTAAATAATTTGTTATTGTTTATTTGTTTCAACATTTTGTTATTTTTTATTTGTTTAAGCAATTTGTTTAAACGTTTGGTTAAATTATTTGACTTGTTTTCATTTTTTTTTTTTTGCAAAATAAAGTTGAAGTAATTTGTTATTGTTTATTTGTTTCAACAACTTGTTATTTTTTATTTGTTTAAAGAATTTGTTATTGTTTATTTGTTCAAACAATTTGTTCTTATTTATTTAAACAATTTGTTATTTTTTATTTGCTTAAAGAATTCGTTATTGTTTATTTGTTCAAACAATTTGTTCTTTTTTTAAACAATTTGTTATTGTTTATTTGTTTGAACAAATAAACAATAACAAATGATTTGAACTTTTTTTTCCATATAAAAAAAAAAAATTTCAAAAAAAAAAAAATTTCAAAAAAGAAAGATTTTTTTCCAAAAAAGAAAGAATTTTTCCGAAAAAAAAAATTTTTTTCAAAAAAAAAAAATTTTTTTTCAAAAAAAAAAAAAAAATTTTTTCAAAAAAAAATTTTTTTTCAAAAAAAAAAAAAAAATTTTTTTCAAAAAAAAAAAGAAAATTTTCCAAAAAAAATTTTCAATTTTCTTAGCGGAAAGTAAAAAAAAAAATTATAGGCCCTTTTGGCTTTAGATCACTAAATTTTCAATGTCCCAAAGCCAAAATTTGAGACATAGGCCCTTTTGGCTTTGGAAAATTTTTTTTTGTCTTTAGGCTTAGAAAATGTTGGCAAAACGATTGGCGCAAAAAAAAAAAATTATAGGCCCTTTTGGTTTTGCAAAGCCAAAAGGGCCTATAACTTTTATAGGCCCTTTTGGCATTAGGCACGCGACATGATAGCACAACTTAAAAAAAATTTATATTTTCGAAACAAAAAAAACACCTTTCTGAAAATTTCAGGATCTTTTCAAATCAGTACAAGGTATTATATTAAAAAAATTGAACAAAAAATTTGATGTTAATTGTGGATTTTCACGATTTAAAAAAATTCAAAATTCTCCAAATTCATCATTTTTCAAAGTTTTTTGTCGAAATATTTTTTTTTCGTAGCCCCAAGAATACTCTTCAAGACGAAACAAACGAGTTTTCACAACTATCATAGTTTTCAAGATATTTAGAGAAAAAATTGAAAAATGGTCAAATTTTAAATTTTGCATAACTTAAAAAAATAATAATAATAATTTTTTTCCTTAGTGGAACTTGGTTTTATGATAAAACAAAACTTCTGACTAAATTTCATCGAAATTGAAAGTGGTCGATTCCAACTCTTGGTCGATTTGACATGGAATGACCCAAGCATCAGAATTTACGAGACGTACCCGAAAACTTGAAAAGTACTTGATACTGGTACTTGATTTTTTTAAGTATTTGTACTGCAAGTACAAAATTTGTACTTCGTACTTCAAGTACTTCAAGTACAAAATTCAAAAAAATGGTTTTTTTTGTTAATTTAATATCTTTTCAACGGATTATCAAAAAAATCTTAAAATTTACCAGCAAGGATCTTTTGATGGGTACTAAAAAATATAAAAAATTTGAGGACATAAAAAACAAAGTTTTTCAAACTGTCCGATTTGGGATAGAATGCTCCATATATTTAAATATTTGTACATTACGAAAATAAAATGTAAAAAATCGATTTTTTGAAATTCCTGATTGCGTATAACCCCTAAAAAATATAAAAAATTTGAGGACATAAAAAAAAAGTTTTTCAAACTGGCCGATTTGGGATGGAATGCTCCATATATTTAAATATTTGTACATTACGAAAATGAAATGTAAAAAATCGATTTTTTGAAATTCCTGATTGCGTATAACCCCTAAAAAATATAAAAAATTTGAGGACATAAAAAAAAAGTTTTTCAAACTGTCCGATTTGGGATGGAATGCTCCATATATTTAAATATTTGTACATTACGAAAATGAAATGTAAAAAATCGATTTTTTGAAATTCCTGATTGCGTATAACCCCTAAAAAATATAAAAAATTTGAGGACATAAAAAAAAAGTTTTTCAAACTGGCCGATTTGGGATGGAATGCTTCATATATTTAAATATTTGTACATTACGAAAATGAAATGTAAAAAATCGATTTTTTGAAATTCCTGATTGCGTATAACCCCTAAAAAATATAAAAAATTTGAGGACATAAAGAAAAAGTTTTTCAAACGAGCCGATTTGGGATAGAATGCTCCATATATTTAAATATTTGTACATTACGAAAATGAAATGTAAAAAATCGATTTTTTGAAATTCCTGATTGCGTATAACCCCTAAAAAATATAAAAAATTTGAGGACATAAAACAAAAGTTTTTCAAACTGTCCGATTTGGGATGGAATGCTCCATATATTTAAATATTTGGAAATTATGAAAATGAAATGTAAAAAATCGATTTTTTAAAATTCCTGATTGCGTATAACCCCTAAAAAATATAAAGAATTTGAGGACATAAAAAAAAATTTTTTCAAACTGGCCGATTTGGGATGGAATGCTCCATATATTTAAATATTTGTACATTACGAAAATGAAATGTAAAAAATCGATTTTTTGAAATTCCTGATTGCGTATAACCCCTAAAAAATATAAAAAATTTGAGGACATAAAGAAAAAGTTTTTCAAACGAGCCGATTTGGGATAGAATGCTCCATATATTTAAATATTTGTACATTACGAAAATGAAATGTAAAAAATCGATTTTTTGAAATTCGTGATTGCGTATAACCCCTAAAAAATATAAAAAATTTGAGGACATAAAAAATAAGTTTTTCAAACTGTCCGATTTGGGATGGAATGCTCCATATATTTAAATATTTGGAAATTACGAAAATGAAATGTAAAAAATCGATTTTTTGAAATTCCTGATTGCGTACAACTCCTTAAACCGATGATAAAATCACGTAACTCATAGATTGGAAGGTTCTCATGGGACATGGCCCGACACGAAGAAGCCGGCACTTGGGAGCTTACTTGTTAATGGGTTAAAGTTCGATTAGGTTGAGCATTAGGCCAGCCAAACGGAAACTACTGACACTAACGCGAAGTATTATCAACCATAGCATGTGTGTGTACACCTCTATCGACAGCCACAAAATCCGCTCTAAAGCGGCTTGCCGCAAAATTTACCCGGAAGTGACAGAAGTGTGTTTTATCACCATGTACACATAAGTGCCATCAATCGACGTTAATAGTCGACAAGTTATTTTTTATACGTTTCAGAGTTGGGCAAAGTACTTGAGAGTACTTTAAGTATCAAGTACCAAGTACCGTGGGTACTTGAAGTACAAAGTACTTGTTACTTGCAAGTACTCGTCAAGACGAGTGCTTGCAAGGAATTTAAAAAAATCGATTTTTTACATTTCATTTTCGTAATGTACAAATATTTAAATATATGGAGCATTCCATCCCAAATCGGACAGTTTGAAAAACTTTTTTTTTATGTCCTCAAATTTTTTTATATTTTGTAGTACCCATCAAAAGATCCTTGCTGGTAAATGTTGAGATTTTTTGGATTACTCGTTCAGAAGACCGAAAAACCGCTCTTTTTTCGGTATTTTGGTCATAACTTCTTTAATAATGGTCCATATTAAAATTCTTTTTTTGAAAATTTATGTTCTTTTCATTTCAGAAAAAAATACAACAAAAATATTCGACGCGTTTTTAAATGAGTTTTTTGAGTTTTAAACTTTAAATCGCGTTTTTGAAAGTGAGGAGTGTATATTTTGATTTTTTTTCAAATTGTTTGTTTTAAACATATATCTATTCAACAACTTTTAAGACTAGTCTGATCGTGGGATTTTCATAACTACTATTTTTTTCGATTTTTGAAAATAAACAATTTTTTTTCGATTAATTGTTATGAATATCAATTTTCGTTACTGCATAGTATTTTTTTTTATTGTATAAAATTTATTTTGACACCCTTTTATAAAACTTTTTAAATAAAAAAAAAAAACTAGTTTTAAAAAATCGAAAAAATAGTAGTTATGGAAATCCCACGATCAGACTAGTCTTTAAAGTTGTTGAATAGGTAGATGTTTAAATCAATTACAAATAAATAAAAAAATCAACATATACTCGCTTTTAAAAACGCGATTTAAAGCTTAACACTCAAAAAACTCATTTAAAAACACGTCAAATATTTTTGTTGTATTTTTTTCTGGAAAGGCCATAAAAAAATTTAAAAAAAATTAATTTGGACTATTATTAAAGAACTTATGACCAAAACATCGAAAAAATAACGGTTTTATTTGTAAATTTAATATCTTTTGAACGGGTTATCAAAAAAATGTCAAAATTCACCAGCAAGAGTCTTTTGATGAGTACTAAAAAATATAAAAAATTTGAGGAAATAAAAAAAAAGTTTAAACTGTCCGATTTGGAATGGAACGCCCCATATAGATTTTAATGTTAATAAATTTAAATATCTTTATAGAAAAAATTCTTGAAAAAATGATTTTTTTCCGGCATCCCGACTGTGTATAACCCCTTAAGCGATTTTTTATATTTCATTTAAAAAATCATTGAAATGAAGAAATTCTGCCCAAGAGATTGCCGAAATAATGTTCACAAATTTCTTAAGCAGAATTTAAAAGGAATCTTCTTGTATTTCTTTGGTCAATTATTTTTGAGACAAACTAATTGTGGTTAAAAAAAAAAAGAAATCAAAGTCTGATGATATAAATGTGTGTTGTCAGAAAAAGGAGGATGAAGGATTTCGCCCTTATTTATTTTCTGACCCAGAGGGATGAAATCATATTAAGGATTCTGGAGATCACAAAAGTCTGGGCCACTTCTTCGTACACATTCGCGGATCAAATGGCTAATCCACAAAATTATTACACAGCGATTCTCCCTGGACGTGAATTGAGCGATATAACTGTAGTATCTATATATTAAGGTGGTATTATTGAGGATGTTAATGAATTTTTCTAAGACATTTCAACGTTCATAAGATAATTAAAAAATGTTGACTAGTATTTTTTAATTATTACAGGTAGATTCGGGGAATAGGGATGAAGAAATTTGAATACTGTTGATAGGAACCACCCTAGTAAAAATATATGAGGTATTCCAGCCCAAGTGTGTAAGCCCGTGACCCTGACCCTCTCGGATTTATATGATTTTTTTTGATATGATCGCATTGAGTCTAAAATACACCCTCATAATTTTTTTGGATTTTTCCAAACATCCCGTATTTAAAAAAAAAATGAAAAAACGCAATTTTTTAAGAATCTAAAAAAATTCTGAAAAAACCGTGATAATATATAAAAAATTTCAAGCTATCAACCGTAGAGGGCAGATTTTTTTGCTGTGTTTTTCGTATTGTATGTCAAAAAAAAATGCCATTTTTTTTAAATCTTAAAAAATTCTGAAAAAACCGTGATAATATATAAAAAATTTCAAGCTAGCACCTGTAGTGGGCAGATTTTTTTTCTGTGTTTTACAAGCTATTAACGTTCTCAAAATTCCAAAAAATTCTCAAATAGCTCACCTTGAGCAGATACTGAATTATTTTAGTACTCAAATTAATTTTGTTGATGATTTTCGAATAATGCAATACGAATTATTCGAAAATAATCAACGAAATTAGTTTGAATACCAAAATAATTCAGTATCTGCTGAAGGTGAGCTATTTGAGAATTTTTTGGAATTTTGAGAACGTTAATATCGCTTGTAAAACACAGAAAAAAAATCTGCCCACTACGGTTGAGAGCTTGAAATTTTTTATACATTATCACGGTTTTTTCAGAATTTTTTTAGATTTTTCAAAAAAGGCGTTTATTTGTTCAAAAAAAAATTTTTTCAAGGGATGTTTGGAAAAATGTAAAAAAATTATGAGGGTGTATTTTAGGTTCAATGCGTTCATATAAAAAAAAATCAAATAAATCCGAGAGGGTCAGTGTCACGGGCTTACACACTTGGGCTGGAATACCTCATATACGATACAAATTTGGAGCGTGATACACGTAATTCGACCCCTCACACCCACGTCTCTCATCTTCCATCTACGACCATGTTCCTTTCACTATAAAGCTTGATAAGTGTCCATAATATCCCTTTGATGTTCTATTCGATTATTATTATGCCTGAGCAATATCCACATCGATATAATACGCAATTTAAATATGTAAATTATTTTCCAAAAAAAGGGCGCGTCTCACACTCTTCAAACAAGTAAAGTCATTTATGTGGTACATTTTTCTTCCCCACTTTTGATATAATTTCGATCCAACGAGGTACGGTTTGCCTTTTGAGTTCTCACTTTTGACAGCGTATGCAATTCGTAACGTAATTGAGCTAAACTCTCATGGAACAAAATTTATCACATACTATTAAAATCGACGAAATTCACGTCCCATGACGAGTCTGTATTTCTGCAGAACCGGTTTTACCATTTGAAAGAACGTGACATTAATATTTACTCCACTCATGTTTTAGAAGGTAAAATAGGCGTGTGATTTTTTAGGTTAAAGTTATCAAAGGTCGGATCTAGCTGCACTGACTGTCAGAATATCAAAAACCAATTGAGAAAAAGTGTCCCAACGCTCCTGGAATTATTTTATACTCCGCACGTCTTCCCGCTAATTCCTTGTCACCTCACCCTTTGTTCTCACGATCTGTCGCTCTTTCACAAGTGAATTTCTCTTGCGGGCGACGCCTCGCATAATTGAGTTACAGTTACGGTTAGCCTGGCAGGCCAATAAGTCACCACGAATATTCAATAATGCTGCACGTATATCCCATGTAATAATGGAAGGGAAAAGAGGCTCCCTCTCTTGAGGAAACAATATAACTGAAATATAAGATCTTAAGATTTGAAAAAGTGATCCAAGATTATGAAGTATCAAGATCAAACACAGTTTCAACTTATTGTACAATAATTAAAAATACCAAAAATTTAATGTTGACCGTAGATCGTAACGATTTTTAAAAATTCAAAATTCTCCTAATTCATCATTTTTCAACATTTTTTTTCGGCTTATTTTTTTCGTAGCCCCAAATTTACTCCTTAAGAGGAGGCTAAATACCATTTTTATTCAATCCCTACATTATCGACGTATCATCGTCGTCCAGTCTTTCTCCGACAACCGTGGATGAAAATTAATTACATTTTGACAATTAAGAGGGGGATAAATTAATTAACAATTAATTGTCAATTGAGAGGCTAAAATGCGTTACAGCTAATGCCAACGAACTCATTCGAGCCCCCTAAATATTGTAGGTTACTCGTCAGAATCCATGGTGCTGCCCTCACTCGCACGTCTGTGAACTACATTTCGCCATTTCATTTTTCAATAAAACTACAATTTATCGATATTTATCTCTTGGTGCGCCGTGCAAACTTACGGCGTGTCATTTTGATAAAATAATGTCGAAAACGTCTCGATATTTGTATCGTGGCTTTCTTCATGGAGCCTCACTCTTGGTTTTACCCAAAATGCAGTAAAAGTTTAATAGTTTAAGTTTCTCAATTACAGTTTCTTGGTGGTAAATGAATCTGTAAATTTTTTTTTGTTTTTCGAAAAAATTTTAGTGAGGCTCCATTCCTGCCATTGTTCTGATCATGTTGTTGAAATTTTATTCAATTCCATCCATTTGTATAAGAGCAAGTTTGGATGGCAATTTCGAGGTATTAGTGTTAGTGTCGCACGAAAAATGTCGGTATTTAGCCTCCTCTTAAGAGGAGGCTAAATACCGACATTTTTCGTGCGAGTGCGAGAGAGAAAGGATGATAGGGGTCGTGTGAGAGCGAGGGAGAGGTCCGAATGTCGCCTTTAGCCTCGACTTAAGACAAGCCTAAAACCATTTTTTCGTGGCTATAATAGTTTTCGAAATATTTAAAAAATACACTTGAAAAATTGAAAAAGCGTGAAATTTTGAATTCTGCATAACTTTCGAAAAAAACAAATTCAATTTTTTTCCTTTGGTAGAACTTTGTTTTATGATAAAAGAAAACTCCTGACCAAATTTCATCGAAATTGAAAGGGGTCGATTCCAACTATTGGTCGATTTGACATGGAATAACCCGTATCATTCAGCCAATTTACATTAGTATCGTTATTATTGTTACGAATGTAACGGGCAAAATCAAGGAATTATATCGTGGTTTATGTAAATTCATTGAAAAGCGAAATCCAATAATTCTTTCTATGATTGCTGATTCATATTATAATATACAACCGAATTTCATTGACAATAATAATTCTATCCCGTTGATTTAAAAGTAAATGCATAAATCATGTTATTATTACTACTGTTATTGTTGTTATTATTGTTATTGTTGTTGATTAGAACTTTTTCACTCGGGTGACTATTCTTTTTTTACGTGATTCCTTTTTCCAAGTGATATCAAACGAGTTGATAGAAAAGTTCAAGAAACAGGTCATTTCGTACGAGATCGAGTTGGACCAGAACTGGGAATTGCTGCCGAAGGGGCTCGATGAGTCCCACGAGTGAAATCTCGTGAAATTCGTCGAGATATCAAATATCATATGTATATATGGGTCATTCCAAGTCCGCCCAACCAACATTTCATTTAGTCCTTTCAGATCTAGTTCATGAGTTTTTATCATATTATTCTCATCCTAAAAAAATCCAAACTTCTTTCTTCAGATTTTTTCATCAGCCAGTTTTTTTTTAATTCGTGTTCTGCAACAATAGTTCGAAAGAATTCTCAAAAATCCGCAATTTCATATCACAATTCATAAGCGTGACTGACGATTATTTTCTTATTCTTATTAAATCTCCTATTAATGAAAATTTAATATCCTCGATTCTATAATCTAAAATCTCATATTCTTAATTAAATCTCGAGAAGCTTTACAGGAATCAATGTATTTCCCATTGCTGCTAATACAAACCAAATTTATTTGCACGATATTAAAAAAGTGGGCAATTATGAAGGAAATAAAATTTATCCATTCTCGCGCATGGATCATAAAGTTTGATTTAATAAAAATACTAGACTTTGAGAATTTTTTTATGTTTTCAAATACTGACGTTTTTGTTTTAGCGAAACAAGGCTATTTAAAAAATCGTGGCTCTGAAAATAGCCGAAAATTTAATTTATTTATAATTAATAATTTAATTAATTTAATTGTGAGTGCTTTTTACATGCATGTAATCGTACAGAAAATTGTGCATAAAATCCGACAGGGTCCGACCTCGATCGAAATGACTTGGAATAACTTATATACATTTTAAAAAGACCACTTGATCGTTTTCACGGTATATTCAAGAAGACCCTTGCCTCTTTTTTCGTCTCTAGATAAATTTGTGATTGTTTCTGTGTGTGTGCATTTGTGTTTCTGAACGAAAAAAATTCCAAAGAGATTCCCGAAAACCGGAAGTGAGCACTGAACACTCGACAGTCTTTGAATCTTTTTTCCGATATCTCGAAAACTGCAACTCGAAATTGTCAGTTTTACGGGACCAAAATTTTTTCATTCTATCGCTCATATAATAATGACATGGGAGGTGAATGGGTTCAATGAGCAATTCAAGCAAGAAAAAACTGTCGCGAAGGAGAAACATTACACTCTATCACTGGGGCTTATTTAACCCTCGAGTCACGAAGTCCAGATCCCTTCTTCTCCTCTCGGTTGTCTCTTAAGTTATCCCTTCTTTCCTCCCCTCATCCATAAACCTCTCTTTTTACTTCTTCCCCGTGGGGTTAAGACACTTTTGAAAACCCCCGTCTCTCGTGCCAACACTTTTGCCCACGATCGACCTTCAAAAGTTTTGCACTACATGTCGCCAGCGACCTCTCTCTCTCTCCCTCTCTCTCTCTCTCTCTCTCTCTCTTCTCCTTCTCTCTCTCTTTCCTTCTGGCGGATAAAAAGATTTTACAAAAATCGAAATTCGTGCGAGGAATAAAGTAAGAGTTGAGGCTTTGAACGTGGAAAATCCGCGAAAGTATCGGATAATAATGTTCTCGAATTTAATCGCTCGCCTAGTGAATAAAGATTTTTATGTTAGCAGCAATATAAACATTTATTTTTTTTTTTGCGTAAAACGAAACGCAATTTTGAAAAACACGTATTATAATAATAATCATTGTAACCGAACTTTTGCACTTGGATAAAACAATATATGGGTGAATATTACACGAGCATTGCCAAAGATTTAAATGTTTATAATAATGGCACTGGAAAACGATTTTGTTTTTCACAAATCAAAACCATGATTTAAATACGCGATTCGAAATAGTCTTTACATGTGTCATAAAATGCATTTTCCCTCGTTTATATAGAATTTTTTAATAGCTCTTGCTCTTTTACTCATTGCTTCCATCTTTAGCGATAAAGTTTTTCTACATCTATTGTGAATTATCTACCATACCCTTGAAACCTTTTTTTTTCTCTTACCCACTTCAGACAGCTCTTCTATCCTCATACAAGTTGTCCAACCAAAAGAAGCCAGTGGTATGAGTCAACGAATATTCAGACAACCTGGAATTGATCTGACATTAAATTCTTGTGATATTTTGACGCGTGGAGTGAAATTAAAATGCTCGAAAAAGATTAATTTATAGTCTCATGATAAATAAAAACCGAAACCATGAACAATTGTATAGTTTTAAAAAGAATTTTTTTTCAAGCCAGCATTGTTCTACAAATAGCTAGTTCTTTATCAGAGATCTTCCTTCCCACACAGCACAAAAGTCAGAAATACTTCCTCGCGAACTCTTTTTCAAGACTACTTCTAGAGCAACACGTATGATATCTCGCAGACATTAGTCCGAAGAAGTCTGAAATAAGAATTACTTAAGAAGAGTGTAAAAAGGTCAACATAACCTCAACAAATTTTTAACGCATTTTTCTCGGAGATGGCTCGATGAAATGAAAAAAGATTAGTGGGGTCGCCTGCGTAATTAATGTGTACAGGTGGCCCCACTACATTCTTTTTTTATTCCATCAAGCCATCTCCGAGAAAAATGTGTTAAAAGTTTTAGCTCTATCTCTCTCGCACTCACGAGAGCGGAAAGGCGGGGGAGGGGGTTTAACCTCCCCTTAAGAGATCTTCGGAATGAATATTAAAAAGTTATTAGAAATCGCATATCCAGATGAACTACGTGATAATATTTGTTCGGATACATATCGGAACCGTTTAAATTCTGGGATTTCACCCCTGATATATCATATAAGTCAAGAGAATTCATAAGTAGTCGGTAGCGTAATAGGTAGCGTGTTAGGTTCGTAAGTAGGATAGATAGGCAGGTCGCAGGTTCGAATCCCCGTGGAGGCAGATGAAATTGAAATAATGAAATTGAATTTTTTTTTAATACGGTCGGCCCAGTAACTATGTAAATGAATAAGAATAGGTATTAAAAAATTTTGCAAACGATAGAAATGAGAAAAAAATTAATTTTTAATAATTTTAAAGGAACCCTTAAAAAGTTATCTTGACGATGTCTTGTGAAGAAATCTCGAAATAGTAGTCTTCACGATATCTTTTTTGAGAAGTCTGAAAAAGTTATTTTCAAGACAACTTTTCACAGACATCAAAATCATCCCTCAAAGTGGCGCATTCGACTACTTTCGGAACTCATTAAGATGTCTTTCGGAAAATGTATTCGGATGTCCAAATCTTACATAAGAAATCTACAGCGATTCTTTCAGACGTCATACTGTGTGAGTTTTGTTGGTCGTGTGGAGATTTTCGAAAATAATTTTTCAGTAATTATTCAAGTCGGAGTTGCCCAGAAATTGCTATTTTTTAGCCTAGAATTTTGTCTGTAAATTTTCTGTTTTGTCGTTATCATTATTAAATCTAGCAAGGGTAAACTATAGCCAGTAGTATGAGTCAACGAATATTCAGCCATTCGAGAATTGACTTCATATTAAGTTCTTGCGATATTTTGACGCGTGTATTGAAATTATAATGCTCGAAGAAGATTATTTTCTGGTCTCATGATAAATCAAAGCCGAAAGCATTAAGAATTGTATAGTATTAAAAATAAGGTTTAATTTATTTTTTTAGGTCAGGACTGCTCGACAAATAGCTAGTTCTTTAGTAGGGATCTTCCTTTTGTTGGTCCCTGTGGAGAAAAATTAATTAAAATAGCACAGGAAAAAACCTGTGCAGGGAAAAACCTAGCCAAGTAGTACGAATCAGAGAATAGTCAGACATACAGCAAATACAGCACATTGGATTCGATTTTTGATGGTACCTGACTCATTGAAACTATGTGCATCAACCGAAGTGTTTTCCATGATGATATCTTCGAAAAATATATGCCATTAAAAATTTTAATCAGCCTAACATGCTCAACAGAAATCGACGTCAACCGAATGTTTACGTTTTATATGATTGGGAATTCATCGTTCGCTACGAATACTATTTTCTAGTCTCATCATAAATCGAAGCCGAAAGCATAAACAATTGTATAGTATTAGAAATAAAGTTTCATTTATTTTTTGAAGTCAGGACTGTTCCACAAATATAGCTAGTTCTTTAGCAGGGATCTTCCTTTTGTTGGTCGTGTGGAGATTTTCAAAAATAAATTTGCATTAATTATTCAAGTCGGAGTTGCCCAGAAATTGCTATTTTTTGGCCTAGAATTTTGCCTGTAGCAAGGGTAAACTATAGCCAGTAGTATGAGTCAACGAATATTCAGACATCCTAGAATTGATCTGACATTAAGTTCCAAGTAGGTACCATACGCGTAAAACCTTTTTTTTCTCTTACCCACTTCAGACAGCTCGTTTATTCTCATACAAGTTGTCCAACGGAAAAAAGCGAGGCTGAGAAGGGCTAAACGATCTTCAATCTGTTTTCATCGAACAGTAGAAGGTTGAAATGTTCACAGCGACAACCTAAACTCTTAAACAGTGACAGCAGCATCACTAAAAACGATCTCGGAGAAGGAAAAAAAGGTTAGACAGCGAAACAACAGTTTGATTTATCGTCGAAAAATTGAAAGAAAATTTTAAATAAATGAAAATGCAAAATGCAGCGCATTAATTGTATGTACGTCAAATGCATTTGTCAAATTACTTTTAGAAATGCCATTGACTTATTTTAATTTTTATAAAATAAAATGGATTAAGGAAATTTTATAATTTCCATAATAATTTTCAGTCATGAAAAGAGCGAACACAATTTTGTGAAAGACGATTTTAGGTTTTCAAGCTTGAATCGACAGGCTTGATTTATTTAACGACACGTAAACATCGCCTAATTCGTAAAGCAACTGACATTTAGAGCTGACGTTTAAATCTTGCGAGAGTTAAGGGGGGAAAGAAAGAGAAAGCTCCAGAGCGTTCTGGATTCTCGTCATCTCGGAATCTTAACTTTGTGCATGTGTACTCGACGGTGCTTGAACTCTTGGGATTAATCCAACCGTGTTTCGAGCGGCAGACCGAGAAACGAGAGGACGAGAAACTTATTAATAATCCGCCTCTCTTCGCTATTACTTGTCTTTATTTTACTTCATCCGTGTCTCATCCCTTGCTTTTCTCAAATCCCCGAGCTCGTCTGATCTCATTCGGAATCTTTTTGACGGCTTTCACCAGTGAATCTCTTTGCCGAGTATTTTTGTCTGATGGAATATTTTTTTTACATAGCGAAGAGGCGCGATACTTAACGTAAAGTGCAAAAAGAGCATTATCCCACCCTTTTTTTTGAATAATTAAATTTTCCACAAAAAAATTATTATCAATTCAATTCAATTCAATTATTATCACGTCAATGGGAAATAATACTTCAAAGCAGAGCTGGGCAAAGTACCGGAAAGTACTTTGAGTAAAAAGTACTGCAAGTACTTGAAGTATCAAGCACTGGCAGTACTTAAAGTACTACGTAGTTATTACTTGAAATACTTAAAATTTTAAGTACTTGGAGTGGAAGTACTTGAAAAATCAAGTACCAAGTATCAAGTACTTTTCAAGTTTTCACATATATCTTGTAAGTTCTGGTACTTACATTTGATTTTTATTTGAGTACTTTTTGTATCAAGACATATTTTCACCTTGTGCAATACACTGAGTTCAGACTGAGGCAGATTGGAACAGAGGTATTTCAACAAAGAATTAAAAATAATTGAAAAATAGCATTGACGATTGTAATTACGGTTTATTTTGATACCGGTTTGAAAAAGAAGAAATAAAGACTATCAGAGCTGGGTAAAGTACCGGAAAGTACTTCAAGTACCGGCAGTACTTGAAGTACTATACGTACTTATTACTTGAAGTAGTTAGGATTTATAGTACTTAGAAAATCAAGTACCAAGTATCAAGTACTTTTCAAGTTTTCAAGTATATCTCGTGAGTTCTAGTACTTAAATTTGATTTATTTCACTCCGTACGTAAAGTGCCCACTTTAAGCACTTGTGCAATAATAGTACATTACGATACGAGTGCGTTGAAACTTTTTCTGACGAGTGTGAGTTTGCAGCATGAGCCGAAGGCGAATGCTGCAATCACACGAGTCAGAAAAATGTTTTTCGCACGAGTTTCGTACAAAATTTTATTGCACGAGTGCGGAGAGTGCCATTTTACGCACGGAGTGCAATAAAATTGCGTGCGTAAAATGGCACTCTCCGCACTCGTGCAATAATAGTACATTACGATACGAGTGCGATGAAACTTTTTCTCGACGAGTGTGAGTTTGCAGCATGAGCCGAAGGCGAATGCTGCAATCACACGAGTTGAGAAAAAGTTTCTCGCACGAGTATCGTACAAAATTTTATCGCACGAGTGCGTAAAGTGCCCGCTTCTCGCATGCGCAGCAAAGCGAAGCGTGCGAGAAGTGGTCACTTTATGCACGGAGTGCAATAAAATTTTGTACGAAACTCGTGCGAGAAACATTTTTCTGACTCGTGTGATTGCAGCATTCGCCTTCGGCTCATGCTGCAAACTCACACTCGTCAGAAAAAGTTTCAAAGCACTCGGATCGTAATGTACTATTATTGCACAAGTACGATATTTTGTACGATATTTTGTACGAAACTCGTAGGAGTCGATAGTGTAATAGGTAGCGTGTTAAGTAGTTAGGTAGGATAGGTATGATGGTAGGTAGGGTCGAGGTTTCGAATCTCAGTCGGACAGAGAAATTAGATCGGAGAATTGGCACAGATTTGTCTTTTTTTTCTATTTATCTCTTTTTGGGGTCACTAAATGATGCATATTAAATTATTTGGCAAGGGCTATATATTTTTTTGCAGCAATTAATAAACACGCATCTGATTGAATCAATCATTTTTCCTGTTGATTGGACTAATTAATTTGTTGATTCAACAAATTTTTTTCTCAGTGCTTTCTGTATTAAAAGACATGCATGTTTTGAATGATAAAATGTGTTCTTGATTTAAATAACATATTACATATAATTGATAACATATTGTTAGATTCAAGTAAATTCGTTTATTGTATATTTTAGTATATTTAGGAGTTATGAAGGTTCGAATATAAGAAAACATTTAAAAAACCAGTTTTTTAATTTTTAACAATTACTATAGTATAATTTCTATAGTATACTATTAAAGTATACTATAGAAATGATAGTTCTTTGCTTGAAGGAAATAAAAATTTCATCATTCCAAACAAATATTCTATTGCAATAAAATAATGTGTTATTTATTTTACTACAGCTTCTTTTAAAATAATCACAATCAATTTTATATCTAATAAATGTTGAAAATAACACAGAAATATTTATGGAAGTAAAATAATGATGAATTTATTGCAAAGAAATAAATTTGTTCGAAAAAAATAATTCAATATTGATGTCGTTTTTCAGATTCAAATAATCTCATGTTTATGATGCAATAAATCTAATTAATCCAATGAATGCAAATTTATTAAAATCTATTTAGATAAAGATATTTTTAGAAGTAAAATAATGATGAATTTATTGCAAAGAAATAATTTTGTTCGAAAAAAATAATTTCGTATCGAAGTCATTTTTTAGATCCAAATAATCTCATGTTTATGATGCCATAATTAAGTTTCTTAAAAAAAAATAATTTCGTATTGAAGTCGTTTTTTAGATTCAAATAATCTTCATTTTCGATTCAAACAATCTAATGTTTATGTTGCGATAAATGTAATTAATCTAATGAATACAAATTCAATCAAATCTATTTTAACAAAAATATTTTTTGAAGTAAAATAATAATGACTTTATTGCACGAAAATAATTTTTTCGAAAAAAATAATTTAATATTGAATTCGTTTTTTAGATCCAAATAATCTCATGTTTATGATGCGATCAATGTAATTAATCCAATGAATACAAATTTAATCAAATCTATGAGGTATTTAATTGTTACTATTAAATAAGAGTTCAATATAATGGAGTAATAGATTCGTGAAAATATTTTTGTACATGTAGAGTGATTTTCTTGGTTCAACAAATAAATAATCGAATTGATACTTTCATTTAATCAATAAATTCATGTTCTCAAATTCAGTAATTTTTTCTCTCACTGTATCCATTGTCCATACATCACGAAATATTATTTTCAATTACACATTCAAAGGCTTTGTACATGCAACCATCAGCGGAACACATTCAAAAGTACTTGACACTTGTACTTGAAAAAGTACTTGAAGTACAGGAAAGTATTTGAAATTTTCAGTGCAAGGCTTGAAGTACTTGCAAATATAACTACAATACTTGAAGTACTTTTTAAGTGTTTTTTTAAGTACTTCAAGTACCGGGTACTTCAAATACAGCTCAGCTCTGCTTCAAAGATATCATTTAAATATTTGTCAGAGTCTGTATTTTTACTTCCCACGATGAAATTCTTCTGTTTGTAACATTTTTCTTTTTCACAGCGGATCTGACATGAGGATTATAGCGTTTGAGGGGCTGAAATAGATTTTTTTTTCCACTTTCCCTCACAATCCATCAACCGTACAAGGTACTCGGGCAATTTTTCTTTTTTTCTCTCTCCATTGGTACAGCGAGGGAAAAAGGGAGAGGTCGGAATTGGAATCGGAAGGGATAAACGAGTTTTGAGAAATGATTATCGACTCGGGATTATTAGGAGCAAGTAGGGGAGGAGGGGCAAAATAAATAACGGCTGATAGGGTGCAAAATGTCCGAGTCCGAGGGAAAAGCTCATTTGAACTTTTCCACTTCTAATTCTCTAGTTGGCTGCCACTTCGTTTTTAGAGAGGGGGTTGGTTACCTCCTCTTTTTTTTTTCTCCTCATTTCTTTCAATGGCAGTGCTTCATCAAACGATAGCGAGGAAAGTCCTCACGAGCGAAACGAGAAAGCTCTCGCAAAGCAACCACGCGAAACCTAATAATGGCATCCTCCTTTCCATCTTTTACTTTCTCGTATTGCCTCTGACCTTCGACCTTTTTCTCATCCTATCTCTCTCCATCTCGCTTCGGCTCTTTCCACTTTCCCATGATCTTTCTCCTCCTCGAGCGCGTCACACAGGAGCCGAGAAAAATCGAGGATAAATTGAATTTATATTCAACGTCTCCAACGACAAAGGCGAGCGAAAGCTTCGAGATTCGAAGCAGATGAGACAAGGGCTTTTGTCACGGATATAAGAAAAAAAGAGTTGATAACACATCTTAAGAAATGATCGAATGAATCTTGATTTTATTTGTGTCAAGTTTCACTTTTCATTCCATGCCCAGGATGATTAATATTTATTATTTTACATGTTGAAGTATGAAGTGGGGAAAATCTTTGGATAATGTTTTACAAAATGGCGTGAAATTTAACAACTCCGCTGGAACAGAATTATAGACAGCTGTCAATTTTCATCATCTCAATGCAAAACAGTGATCGGCAAAAAAAAATCTATCTATTTTTATTATCGAATTTTTTCGAAAAATTAATAATTAGCAAAAAAATATTACTAATTTTTTTCAACATTTTTAATTAGCGGGAAGATATTACTAAATTTTGTAAACAATTAGTAATTGGTGACAGAATATTACTAATTTTTTTCCAAGAATTAGTAATTAGCGAGAAAGATATTGCTAAATAACCAAACAAATCAATAATTTGTGGAGAAATGTTCTATTAATTTTGAAAAAAGTAATAAATAAAAAAAATTACTAATGCATTTTTTAATAGGTACTGATTAAATATTCGTATTAATAACAACTTATGTGATATCGTATGACATTCGATAAAATAAATACTAATGTGTGAAATATTCAAAATATCTAGTCATTATAAAAAATAAAACAACTTTTTTAATAGAGTTGTTTGAGCTTATAACCATGACTCAATCCGTACACACAAGTACGTAAATATACACAATACTTTTCTATAAATGACTGTTTCTTTTAAATTAAATCGTGATATCTACCTTATTATATCTTATATATATATTATATCTTATATTATATCTTATATCTTCCAATTATTATATTTAGAAAAAAACTTGGTAATATTTTTTCAGAAATTACTAATTTATTTGAAAGACTTAGAAATATTTTGTCGCCAAATACTAATTTTTTAGAAATATTATAAATATTTTGTCACTAATAACTAATTTTTTTGGAGAAATTAGAAATATTTTGTGACTAATTAGTAATATTTTTTTTACTAATTATAAATTTTTCGAAAAAATTATTAATAAAATCAATATTGTTGACGAAAAAATCGATACCGCCGATCACTGATGCAAAGTTAAATACTCATTTCGTGGACAAGGAAGTTTTAAATTTATTTTCATCGTTTTTTGGTTTGGTAAAACCGTTTCAACAATTTATTCATCGGAATATATTCGCAATTACAAAGAGATTTATCTTCGCAAATCGGCCGAGAGCCACAAAAACAAAATGTTGGAATTCGACCACATTAAATTGCCGGAAAGTTTATAAAAGCGAGGGAAAGCTCAAAATGTTCAAATGGCAAAGGGTTGGGGTGAAAAAAATTTATGGAATCGCATGCGTTTTGGCTGCGTACCGGAGCATGCGGTATGTCCTGACCACAGCCGAACATTGGCCAAGGATGGACGAGGGAATTTAAACTGAATACGTAGCCACAATCGTGTCACGGGAATAACACCCAAGCTGCTGCAAATCGAAACTATAGTGAGCTACATACATAAATATATATATATATATGAAGCATTCCACGTCAAGTCAGCCACCCCATTTTTTGAAATCGCCAAAAATCGCATATAAATTTTAAGAAAGTAGTTCTAACTATCAAGAAAATTTGTGATTTTTTTCAGATTTTTAAATTACATTCTTTAGCCGGAAAAAAATACAAGAAATTCGTTCGTCCCATTTTGTAACTCGAAAATTATTCATCGCACGAAAAAAGAAGTATAACATAAAATTTAGGATTTTTAACGTGCTTTTCACTGCAATTTTTTACAAACTCCTCCGAAAGCTCTATATACCATTTTTGGAACAAATAATGTTTTGATATTGTTTTTCTCAGAATTGACTACTTCGATTCGTCTGTAGTTTTAACAGTTTTTTACTTGATCTATTTATAGACTATAAAAAAATTGGCGTAGCGGAGAATCCATCATTTCAAACGCATTTTTATTGATACAATCTATCATTATAGAGTGATTTAACGAAATAGCGTAGATATTGATATTTTATCATTATTAATCGTAGACTGGAAAAAATAATAAAATAATCTTGTTTTGATACTGCGAAGACGATTCCAGTAACAAAGCAGTATCATTGCTTCATTCCCAAAAATCATGCCCTGATCGAACTAAAAAAGTATTCATTGGCCATAGAAACGTCGGTGTATCCAAAGAGGGTAAATTAATTCTTTTTTGCAATCGAGAGACGTGAGTAGCCTTTGACTTTAATTTGAATAGATTTTATCGGTGTACATGGGTCCATTGATAAAGTTTATTAAAATGTACAAAAAGATATTTAAAAAAATAAAAATGAAAAAAGTTAAAAAAATTAAAAAAGTACAAAAATAAACAAAAATGCGGGCTTTAGAAAATATCTATGGATATTCTCAACCCTATTAATGCACAGAGAAATTTGTGTATTCATTTGGGATGAAAAACGCATGGGAAGGAATGGATTCTCCGCTGAGCCAATTTTTTTATAGTCTGTAAATATATCAAGTAAAAAACAGTTAAAACAACAGACAAATCGAAGATGTCAATTTTGAGAAAAAAAATATCAAAACATTATTTGCTCCGAAAATGGCATATAGAGCTTTTGGAAGAGTTCGTAAAAAATTTCAGTGAAAAGTACGTTGAAAATCCTAAAGTTCATGATTTACTTTTTTTTTCGTACGATGAATAATTTTCGAGTTACGAAATGGAACAAGATTTTTTGTTTGTATTTTTTTCCGGCTAAAATATGTAATATAAAAATCTGAAAAAAATCACGAATTTTCTTGAGAGTTAGAACTACTTTATTAAAATTTGCATGTGATTTTTGGTGATTTCAAAAAATGGGGTGACCGACTTGACGCGGAATGCTTCATATACACGTTCTTGCATGCATCAGAATGACGCACTGTGTGTATATGCAATTGAAACATTTCGTCTTCTCATTCCACTGCGAACCGCAAGTTGTGACACACCCGTGACAATTCCCTTCCAGAATTGTCGTTTCGAATATACATTAATTTATACCCAAAACGATAGAGGCGTATGCAAATTGTTCGAACAATATGTCTAACTTTAGCAGGAGCCATGAATTGTCAAAAAAACAAATAATTTCTATTCATCTTGCGATAAACTGATTATTATTATTATTATTATTATTATTATTATTATTATTATTATTATTATTATTATTATTATTATTATTATTATTATTATTATTATTATTACTACTTTGAGGAATCATTTTATTTTGGAGAACTTGGAATTGTAAAAAAAAAATGTTTCTTGATGAATATGCAGTGAATTTGCATAGTTAAGCATTTTTTAATAGTGGCATAATTTATTTTTCAAGTATAAGTGGACAAAATTAATAATCTTCGATGTTGTATGCTGTTTGTTCTTTGCTGCAATTGTCGCTATTCATTGAAAATGCATTTGCGATACGTTCGACCCTAGTTCAATTAGGTTCAGGCAGGATTGTAGTTTAGAAGCTGAAATTACATGTCAAATTTTAGCATTGGAGAAAATAGATGAGTTTTTTTGAGACAGGATTCGTACCTTTTCTTTAGTGTTTCCTCCATTCAAAATAAACAAAAATAATAGAAAATTCAAAATCCGCTGCTATAAGTATTGTAGAATTTCGTAGTAGACATACACTGTTATCCAAAAGTTTGGAAACACTCGCCCCGATTCCGCGTCACACAAAAAGTTTCACTGCCCTCTTAAAAATGGAAATATTTCAATTGAACAAGCGACGTTTCAAAGGGGACATATTCAGCTTCATTTCGCTTTTTCCAAAAAAATATTTTTTTTAACCCGGCACGTTCTTTGAAACATTGTCATTTTTCGGCTTTTTTTTTGGCGTTGACATTTTGGCGCACGACCCATGGAAATTTGGTCAAACTATTTTTTTACATGAAAAACTTGTGGAGGGGAGTGTAAGCTCCAATTTCGTTTTTTTTAAAGTTTCGTACGATTTTTTTCGCAAGAATATTCAATTTTTTGCAAAAAAACAACCATATTTATAAAATGTAGCGTAACTCTAAAACTACTGAGTTTTTATGAAATCACTAAGAGAGTAAAAAATTGCATATAATTATTCTGGATTCAATGAAATTTTTTCAGAATTTTTATTCAACATTTTTTTTCGAGATTTTTTCCAGTGAACGAGATATTTTTTTATCTTAAACAATCGGGTCTCTCAGCTCACCTACACGGCTTTTTCATCGAAAAAGCTCATCTACATGGTTTTTTTTCTCGAAAAACCTGTGTAGTTGAAGTAAGACACCCGATCGTTTGAGATAAAAAAATATTTCGTTGGCAGGAGAAATTTTTGAAAGAAAAATGTTGGAAAAATTTCATTAAATCCAGAATAATTATATGGAACTTTTTACCCTTTTAGTTTTAGTGATTTCACGAAAACTCAGTAGTTTCAGAGTTATGCTTTATTTTATAAATATAATCGTTTTTTGCGAAAATCTGAATATTTTTGCGAAAAAAAATCGTTCAAATTTTTCAAAAAACACGAAATTAAGGCTTATACTCTCCGCACAAGCTTTTCACGCGAAAAACAGTCTAAATAAATTTTCATGAGTCGTGCGCCAACATTTCAACGCCAAAAAATGACCATATTTCAAAGGACTAACGGGATTTTAAAAAATCGATTTTTTTTTTTTAAGCCAAATAAAGCTGAATATGTCGTCTTTTGAAACACCGCTTATTGAATTGAAATATCTTTATTCTAAAAAAAGCAGTGAAAATTTTGTGCGAAGCGGAATCGGGACGAGTGCTTCTAAACTTTTAGACGGCAGTGTACTATATTCATCCTTTAGTCCATGAGTACAAAAATTTACGAATATTTTTATTTAGGAAATTTCAAATATTCTTATAAATGGTAACATGAAAAAATAGTACAGGAAAAAATACCCGCGGAAAAAATACCCGCGGAAAAAATAACCGGCAGAAAAAATACCCGCGGAAAAAATATCCGATTCCGTGCATCGCATTCGATGCCCGAACCCACCCCACAAATCCACATATCTCATGGATGCACACACCCCATAGACGCACGCACCCCGCCCGGTGCTCGAAACCCACCCTACAAATCTACGTATCCCATGGACGCACGTAACCCACTCCATGCTTTTAACCCACCCCACGAATCCTCGTATCCCACGGACGCACGCACCCCACCCCATGATTCTAGCCCACCCCACAAATCCACGTATCTCATGGACGCATGCACCCCACCCCATGCTTCTAACCCACCCCACGAATCCACGTATCCCATGGACGCACGCACCCCATGGACGCACGCACCCCATGGACGCACGCACTCCACCCCACGCTTCTAACCCACCCCACGGATCCACGTATGACATGGATGCACGTATCGGGTATTTTTTCCGCGGGTATTTTTTCCATCGGGTATTTTTTCCAAGGGTATTTTTTCCGCGGTTATTTTTTCCATCAGGTATTTTTTCCATACTATTTTTTCCGCGGGTATTTTTTCCTGTACTATTTTTTCCTAGAATCCTTATAAATATATTTTCATGCTTCTCCGACTATTTTTACCATACTGACTCAAATATTAAAAAAAAAGTCCTTCCCGAAACCGAAGCCTTCGTTGAGAAGACGCAGTACGAGAATATTAAGTTTTCAGTTTTATTTCACAAAATTCTTCATCATCACTACGTCGAAAAATTCCTTTTAATGCAAATCTTCGAATACAGCCGTTCGATGAAAGTTAATTTTTCCAATATGCGATAAATAATCCCCAATCAGGATCTATTCTCGAATTCTCTGAAAAGGAATGATGACTTATAAATCGAATGCATCTTTGGGGATTGTTCAATAAATAACTTTGCAATAAGTTTTTTTTTAATCTCTCAATTTTTTAATATCTCCACTTTATTGAAAGCAACGGAAACAAAACGAAGTTTATTGATAAATACTTTTTTTATTCGTTCAAAAAATTGTTCTTAAGGTTGTTTAGAAGCTATGAAACCTTTGAATGTTAATTGTTCAATAAATAGCTTCTCAATCGTCGTGAAATTTTTACACGACCTCCTGAATACTTCATGTAAAAACATATTAAATTTTCAGAATTCTGCAACCTCCTTAAGGGTTAAAATGAAAAATGATGAGAAAATTCTGAAAATTTGATATGTTTTTGTATGAAGTATTTAAGGGGTCGTGTAAAATTTTTACGACGATTAGGAAGCTCGTTATTAAAATATCAACATTTTGTTAAGGGTGTTTAGAAGCAAATCGAGTTTAATGAGAAAATTCTGAAAATTTGGTATGTTTTTCAATGAAGTATTTAAGAGGCCATGTAAAAATTTCACGACGATTTGGAAGCTCGTTATCGAATAATTAAGATTAACAAATTAAATAAAATTAAATGTAGTCTTATGGAAACTGATATAACTTTGCGATAAGTTTTTTTTTGACCTCTCAATTTTTTCATATCCACAATATACTGGAAGCAACGGAAAGAAAACGAAGTTTATTGATAAATATTTTTTTTATTTGTTTAAAAAATTGTTTTTAACAAAACGTTAATTTCTTAATAACGAGCTTCCCAATCGTCGTGAAATTTTTACACGATCTCTTAAATACCTCATACAAAAACATACCAAATTTTCAGAATTTTCTCATTTTTTATTCTAACCCTTAAGGAGGTTGAAGTAATGATGAAAGAATTGTGAAAATTTGGTATGTTCTTACATGAAGTATTCAGGAGGTCGTGTGAAAATTTCACTGCGATTAAGAAGCTATTTATTGAACAATTAACATTCAAAGATTTCATAGCTTCTAAACAACCTTAAGAGGTTTACATTGACAACATTTTAGAAGTTTTAGTAAAAATGCTTGTAAAACCTTTGCAACCATAAACTTTAAATTTTTTACACATATACATTCATTAAGTTTTCTCAATGAGAAAGCTGAATATACTCATTTAAGAAGCGCTGAAGAATTTGTTCAAAAAGCAAGCTTGGCAAAAGATGGAAAAAAGAGAAAGCTATGTGCAAATTTTGTATCTAAAAAATATAAAAAGATTTAAATATCGAGCAATATGAAAATAAATATTTATTGAACGATTAACATTCAAAGGTTTCATAGCTTCTAAACAACCTTAAGAACAATTTTTTGAACGAATAAAAAAAATTATTTATCAATAAACTTCGTTTTCTTTCCGTTGCTTTCAATAAAGTGGAGATATTAAAAAATTGAGAGATTAAAAAAAAACTTATCGCAAAGTAAAATCAGTTTCCATAAGACTACATTTAATTTAATTTAATTTGTTAATGTTAATTGTTCGATGACGAGCTTCCTAATCGTCGCGAAATTTCTGCACGACCTCTCAAATAATTCATCCAAAAACATACCAAATTTTCAGAATTTTCTCATCATTTGCGATTTGGGACTCAACATCCTTAAACAAATCGAATGCGTTCATTTTTCTGAACGCAAATGAATTTTTTCAGAATCTTCTCTATTTTGAAATTTTATAAAAAACATTCTGAAATGCAAATAAAAAACTGCCAATTTTGCCAAATCCGAGCAGTCCGAATTAGTTGGGAAATTATTAAAACAGTTGATTATGGGATATAGTGAACAAAACGAGGAGGTATGAGAAACACGAAGAGTGCGAATTTCCTGTCCTGTGATGAAAGAGAGGAATGAGAAGCTCAGAGTAGGAGGGAAAAGCGCCACGTCGTGTCCACGAGGGTTTCAAACTAATTTCTCCGATGGAAAAGCCGGCCAGTTCCCGTCGTGAGGCTTCATAATTTTCACGCGACTGAAAATATAGCGAAAAAGGGTGATGGATAGAACGATCGAGCGGGATAAAAGGAAGAGGGTAGAACGTAGCCGACGATTTTCCGTTCGCTTTATATAAAACACCATCCACCGTGTCACCGGCTGACATTAACGACGTAGCCGACCTCCTTAATTCTCCTCCATCTACTCTCGTCTCACTCCTGTCTCTCGGTATACTCTTGCTCCGTCGCAAAATTAATAATCTAATCGTGGACCTGAATTCATTAATTTCACCCTAATGAATTACGGTAATCAGATCACGGCATTTAAAAGGCTATAATAATATATTCCTTCGAAAATAACATTATACGAGAGCTTGCACAGTTTTTAAATAACCTCTGATTGTTTAAAATAATTTGTTTATTTGTCACGGATTTATTTGTTCATGAAATTTGTCAATCAAACTTCTAGAAATGCACGTATGAGATTTAAACATATAAAATATATGCGCTTAATTATAATGCATATAAATAATTTTGAGACTATTCTGATTATTATTCAATTTTTTCAATGAACATGAAAATTGTTCACCCTCGTTGAGTGAGGTTCGATCCTACACATTTTTTGTCCTACACAAAATATCCTACACAATTATACTTTCTAATTAGAGTTGTAACTAATGCATTACTAGATTCATTACCCATTACACTCCATAATGTGAAATGGGAAGTGTACCATTACACTAGTATCGCACGAAGTGCAATAAAATACATGAGTAATGTGTAATGGATGGATGTGCGATTAGAAATAAAAAAAAGTAATGTGTAATGGATGCATGTGCCATTACAAATGAAAAAAGTAACATGTAATGGATGCATCTTCCATTACAAATAAAAAAAGTAATGTGTAATGGATGCATGTGCCATTACAAAAAAAAAATAACGTTACAATAAAAAAAACAACATTACAAAATACAAAAGTAATGTGTAATGAATGCGCGTTCCATTAGAAATAAAAAAAGTAATGTGTAATGCATGCATGTTCCATTACAAATAAAAAAAAATAACGTGTAATGAATGAGTAATTCATTATTTCAAACAAATTAATATTGAATCAACTAAATTATTTTCAACTAAATGGATTTAGTTGTTTTAACTAAACTTTTTTCTCAGTGCAGGTAAGTCTATTAATTTTTCAACGAAAATAATTTGTGTGTATCAAGTTTTTGTTAATTTTACTATCGTAGTGGTAAATGTATGAACAGTGTATATTAAGTTAATATACACTAACACCTATAAGTTTTTTACAAAAATTAATTTTTACAAGAATAGAGTAAAAATTACTTCAAAAAATCACTGTTCATACATTTACCACTACGATAGTAAAGTTAATACAAACTTGAAACACAGATTATTTTCATTGAAAAATTAATAGACTTACCTTTGAGCAAAATAGTACCGGCTCCAAATTGTTGTAGAAATACACTAATTTGTGATGGAATATTCTCCACTACAAATTACTTTTTTTTCAATTGAAATTTGTAATGGAACCCTCATTCATTACACGTAATATTTTTTATTTGTAATGGCACATGCGTCCATTACACATTACTTTTATTATTTGTAATGGAACATGCATACATTACGCATTACTTTTTTATTTGTAATGGAACACGCATCCATTACACAATACTATTTTCATTTGTAATGGAACATTCATTCGTTACACACTGAGAGAAAAAATTACTTGAATCTAACAATATGTTATCAATTATATCTAATATGTTGTTTGAATCAAGAACACATTTTATCATTCAAAACATGCATGTCTTTTAATACAGGAAGCACTGAGAATAAAAATTTGTTGAATCAACAAATCAATTAGTCCAATCAACAGGAAAAATGATTGATTCAATCAAATGCGTGTTTAATATGCATAATAATAATTTAATAATTTAATAATATTAAAATAATTTAATATGCATAGTTTAGTGACCCCAGAAGGAGATAAATAGAAAAAAAAGACAAATCTGCGCCATTTCTCTGATCTAATTTCTCTGTCCGACCGAGATTCGAACCCTCGACCCTACCTACCATCATACCTATCCTACCTAACTACCTAACACGCTACCTATTATGCTATCGACTACTACTATGCACATGAAAAAAGTTAGGAGTTATGAAGATTCGACTATAAGAAAACGTTTAAAAAACCAGTTTTTTAATTTTTAACAACTTATGTATACTATTAAAGTATACTATAGAAATGATAGTTCTTCGCTTGAAGGAAATAAAAATTTTATCATTCCAAACAAATATTCTATTGGAAGAAAATAATGTGTTATTTATTTTACTACAGTTTCTTTTCAAATAATCACAATCAATTTTATATCTAATAAATATTGAAAATACTACAGAGATATTTTTAGAAGTAAAATAATGATGAATTTATTGCAAAGAAATAATTTTGTTCGAAAAAAATAATTTCTTATTGAAGTCATTTTTTATATCCAAATAATCTCATGTATATGATGCCATAAATAATTTTCTTCAAAAAAAATAATTTCGTATTGAAGTCGTTTTTTAGATTCAAATAATCATAATTTTGGATTCGAATAATCTAATGTTTATGATGCGATAAATGTAATTAATCTGATGAATACAAATCCAATCAAATCTATTTAACCAAAAATATTTTTTGAAGTAAAATAATAATGACTTTATTGCAAGAAAATAATTTTTTCGAAAAAAATAATGTTGTATTGAATTCGTTTTTTAGATTCAAATAATCTCATGTTTGCGATGCGATCAATGTAATTAATCCAATGAATACAAATTTAATCAAATATATCATGCATTTGATTGTTACTATTAAATAAGAGATTAATGGATAAAATCATAATGGAGTAATAGATTCGTGAAAATATTTTTTTTAATGAAGAGTGATTTTCTTGGTTCAACAAATATATAATCGAATTAATACTTTCATTTAATAAATAAATTCATGTTCCCAAATTCAGTAATTTTTTCTCTCAGTGCACGTTACTTTTGTAATTGGTAATGAAAAACTTATCCAATACACATTGTTTAAAGTAATGGGTAATGCATTACTTTTACATTACTATTTTCACAAGTCTGTTTCTAATACAGGCCATTGCCCTACACATATAGTTTCCTACACAATTATATTTTCTAATACCGGCCATCGTCGTATACATACACTCCTACATTATGTGTAAGACGACAGCCTATATTGTAAGATAGGTTTAATTGTGTAAGATGTAATATGGTGGATAATAATATGTGTAGGATAAAAATCACTGGACATTATTATGTGGAGGATATTTTGTGTAGGATTTTTTGTGTAGGACTACCCATGCGTAGGACAGAAAATGTGTAGGATTGAACCCCACATTTACATCCCCTCGTTTACATGTAAAAGGTTGACTCTGATATTTCTAAAACGATTTTTCCATCGAGCACACGGCACAGAGGCAATTTATCTAGTTCAATACACATATAATACGGTAAAGCCATTGTATAGTGACTCAAGAAGAGTCTTCGGAATCTTCCCACAAGGGATGATGATCTCTTACTCGACGACCGAAGAGTGCGCGTTGAGTAGGGATGGGGCCGAAATTACGACGTCGGGAAATTGCTCCCTGATCATTTCTCGATAAGCGATAGTTTGCTTTATCTACAGCTTTATATGTATAGTGCAGATTCATAAAGAGCCTATTCTTCGAGGAGTGGACTGAGAGGCAGCGGAAGAGAGACGTTTTAGGGGCCATTCACTGAAGTTCATTCGAGGGCCAAGAGACCCACTTCGGAAATAACGTTCCGCAGGGTTATACCGATGAAGCAGCATACTCTATTTTCTCTTAGCCTATCTTCATCTTTAGGGACTGATTTATTAATTGCAAACGTTCAAAACGGTATAACTCACGTGCGCATCTGGGTCATTCCATTTCAAATCGACCAATAGTTGGAATCGACCCCTTTCAATTTCGATGAAATTTGGTCTGAAGTTTTCCGTTATCATAAAACGAAGTTCTACGTAAGGAAAAAAATTACAACATTTTTTCTTCGAAAACTCACAATTGTACCATTTTTCAATTTTTCAAGTTTATTTTTTGTGTATCTCGAAAACTGTTACATTTACGAAAAAATCGTTCTGGATTCGTTTTAAAGAGTATACTTCAGGCTGTGAAACAAAAATTATTCCGTAAAAATTTTTTGAAAAATGATGACTTTGGAGAATTTTGAATTTTTTAAGATCGTGAAAATCCACGATCGACGTTAAATTTTTTGTTCAATTATTTTTTATATCATACCTTGTACTGATCTTCAAAGATCCTGAAATTTTCTGAATTGCCTTTTTTGTTTTTTCAAAAATATGAATTTTTGCATTTTGGTAAAAAAAAATTTCATTTTCTTTACCTCTAAATTAACTAAAGTTGAGTAATTATGTAATTTTTACTACTCAAAATTACATAGTTACATAATTGTTCAACTTGACTTAATATAGAGATGAACAACAAAATTTATTTACCAATATTCAAGAATTCACATTTTTGAAAAAAAAACGCAATTCTGAAAATTTCAGGGATTTTTTAAGTCATTACAAGGTATTGTGTTTTAAAAATTGAACCCAAAATTTAATGTCGATCGTGGATTTTCACGATTTTAAAAAATTCAAAATTCTCCAAATTCATCATTTTTCAAAATTTTATTTCGGAATATTTTCTTCTCGTAACTTCAAGTATACTCTTTAAGACGAATTCAGAACGATTTTTTCGTAACTATAATAGTTTTCGAGATATTGATAAAATAAACTTCAAAGACTGAAAAAATGGTGAAATTTTGAATTTTGCATAACTTTCGAAAAACATTAAAATTTTTTTTTTTTCTGATAAAAGGAAGCTTCTGACTAAATTTTATCGAGATTGAAAGGCATCGATTCGAAGGATTTCATTTTTTATTCTTGAAATGGATATTTGTCAGTAATTATCAATTGGAAGTGCAATAATTAGATTATCCAACGACAAGAGTCTAAAAGTTATAATTTTGTGACGACAATTGTTAACATTAAACTAAATATGTAACGAGGTTATAGAGTGTCTTTGAGAAAAATATGGCACCAAAATTATTAAAATTGGGTGAAAATGACGAATTATTTTTGGAAATAACTGAGTAAAAATCTGCGTCGTGGGAAAACAATATAAATCAAAACATGGTTGAATAACGTAAAAACTTATTTTTCAGTTTTATAGTCTGTTTATATTCTGTTCATTCGCTGATGGCGTTTTTGAAGGCTTTCATTTCTGGTGGATTCACCTTATACATTTTTCATTTACTCTTGTGCAGAAAGGCAACGACTTGAACTACTTGATTGTTGAGTTTTAGCCTGAAAGTACGGTGCTTCGAGGGGATCAGTTTTTCTCTTAAGGGTCGTTTTGCCCTCCCATTACCTCTTGCTATATTCTGTTCTTTAAGCGGCTGGTTTGAGTTTTCCTACCCCAGAATATCGCGCAATAGTCAATTGACGTCGTTTTTTATTTACCTCCCATTCTCTCTTTCGTCCACAAACTCTTCCAGAAAACGTTGAATTTTCCATCCAGATGCTGCAAGCAAAGAGAGACGGCAAATAATAAATATAATTTAATGGCATCCGCTCAAGTTCCCTATGCTTTAATGCAGCTCATATCTTGTGCAAGATATCAATTTTTTTCTTAATGTTCATCATGAATGGTCATCACAACATAAAAACAAAATAAACCAATTTCAGAATAAAAATAAATTTCAGAATAAACTAAAAATGTGTCCCTGTTAGATAAAACAAACATTGATGTGGAAAATTGAATATATCGGTCGATAAAATCGCTAAAATAAAAAAGCTCATGCAAAGAGTTCACCGACAGCTTTTCCATTTAAACTCTATGGAGAGGAAACGCACCCTGCCCATTGTTCTCCAATTTTCGAGAGGCAAAAAATTTGTTGTACAAGCAAACAAACAAGGGCTGCGTTCATAGACAAATGGAGAGAAAGAGAGAGAGAGAGAACGTCGAGTAGCGGAAAATAGGCATGCACGTACACTGCCGTCCAAAAGTTTAAAAACACACGGAAAAAACGTCTTAGCTGCTTCAACCAACCAGCTTAGTGCTCTCAGCGCCAAAAGAGGAATTAGTTGGATCAACTAGATACCCGTGCGTGAATTTGATTGAGGCCCCAACGAGGCCGCGATCAGTTTTCCCTAACTTGATTCGGGCCCTTGACTGGAAGCCCAATAGGGCCCCTGAATGGACGGTCACGCTTTTTCGACAAGGGCCTTAGAAGGTTGCCAAATGACGGCCTTTATAACCGCCTCACGTCTGCCATGTCAAATCCACGACAAGCCCATGGTCAAGCCCAATCCCAAGCCCCTTATTATTAATAATAATAATAATTATTATTATTATTATTATATATTATCATAACACATTACTATTAATATTTATTAATAATAAAATATTTTTTATAATTCCCCAAGAGAATTTTTACAAAAAAATAGTATAAAGCAGAGGACTTCTATGTAGAAATCTTGCGGGTATGACTTCCCTCGAGGCATGACTTCTTGAGAGGCCTGACTCTGCGATGTCGAATACAAACGCCGTGCTCCCACTTCGGCTATATAAGCATACTATTTGCATATTCCGTATGCGAGAGAGCGCACGCCGTATGCCACATCTCATGGCGAGTCTCGGAACTAACTCCCCGTGAAGCCCGATTAGGCCCTCAAAGGGTTGCCTTGTCAGTGCCATGTTTGAAATAATTAGGGCTCTGATACTTTCGCCACATTTGGGCCCGATTTGGTTCTGTTGTAATTATACCGACTTCTTTAAATATGGGTCGCCCGATCGAAGCCCGACAAGATCCTCAACGGGTTGCCTTAGGTCAGCCATATTGTAAGTAAGTCTGGCAACCTTGGCATTGCCCTGTCACGGCCCAACCTCGCGGTGTTATGGCAATTCATGACAGGGCATCCAGATTTAAGCCCGACAAGGTCCTCAACGGGTTGCCTTAAGTCAGCCATATTGTAAGTGGGGCCTGGAAACCTTGGCACTGCCATGTCGGGGCCTAACCTGTCGGTGTTATGGCAATTCATGATAGGGCATTCAGGTTTAAGCCCGACAAGGTCCTCAACGGGTTGCCTTAGGTCAGCCATATTGTTAATAGGCCTGGTAACCTTGGCATTGCCCTGTCGGGGCCCAACCTGGCGGTGTAAGGGAAATTCCTGACAGGGCATCCACGTCCAAGCCCAACGAGGTCCCGACTTAAGTCAGGGCTTCCCTAGAATTTTCACGCACGGGTAGTTGGTTGGGTCAACTGACTAACCTTATTTATTAGTTACCACAACTAAGTCGATTAGTTGTGCTAACTAATAAATTGGTTTGGTTAGTTGACTCAACCAACTATCTAGTTGATCCAACTAATTTCTCTTCTGGCGCTCAGAGCACTAATCTGGTTGGTTGAACCAACTAAGTCGTTTTTTCCGTGCACTCGTCCTGATCCCGCATCGCACAAAAAGTTTCACTGCTCTTTTGAAAATAAAGATATTGCGATTCAACAAGTTTCAAAGGGGATATATTCAGCTTCATTTCGCTTTTTCCAAAAAAAAATTTCGATTTTTTTTTCACCCGGTACATGCTTTAAAAAATGGTCGTTTTCTGACTTTTTTTGGCGTTGAAATTTTGCCACACGACCCATGTAAATTTTTCAAAACTGTCTTTTACGTGAAAAACTTGTGGGGGAAGTAGAAGCTTCAATTTTTTTTTTTTAAGTTTCGTACGATTTTTTTTCGCAAAAATATTCAATTTTTCGCAAAAAACGGCCATGTTTATAAAATGTAGCGTAACTCTAAAACGACTGGATTTTCGTGGAATAATCAAGAGGGTCAATAGTTGCATACAGTCATTCTGGATTAAATTTAAAAAAATCGAATTTAAAAGGAAAAAAATTTTTACAATTTTTTCTGTCAACGAGATATTGTTTAAGATAAAAAAATATCTCGTTGACAGGAAAAATTGAAAAAAAAAAATTTTGAAACAAAATTCTAAAACAATTTCATTGAATCTAGAATGATTCTATGCAACTTTTGCCCCGAAAAACATCATCTACGCAGCTTTTTCGTCGAAAAACCTGTGTAGACAAGGTAAGACCCGATTGTTTGAGATAAAAAAATATCTTTTAACAGGAAAAATTGACCCATTTTTTTTTTCTTAATTTTGAAGAAATTTTATTAAATCCAGAATAATTGTATGCCATTTTTGACCCTCTTAGTAATATCATGAAAACCAAGTAGTTTTAGAGTTACACCAAATTTCCAAAATATGGGCAAAATCTGGTTTTATAAATGTGATCGTTTTTGGCGAAAAATTGAATATTTTTGTGAAAAAAAATTTGTACGAAAATTCAAAAAAACGAAATTGAAGCTTATACTCTCTCGCACAAGTTTTTTCCCCAAAAAAACAGCTTAAAAAAGAATTCCTGGGCCGTGTGCTAAAATTACAACGCAAAAAAAAGCTGAAAAATGACCATGTTTCAAAGGGCGTACCGAGTTGGAAAAAAAATCGAAAATTTTTTTTGAAAAGGCGAAATGCAGCTGAACATGTCCCCTACGAAACGTCGCTTGTTGAATTGAAATATCTTCATTTTTAAAAGAGCAGTGAAACTTTTTGTGCGGCGCGGAATCGGGGCGAGTGTTTCCAACCTTTTGGGCGGCACTGTACATGATGGTTGGGGGTCGAAGAGTCGACTAACCAATATTTCGAACGGCCAAAATTCCGAATTTCACGATTACGAGCGTTAGAAAAACGAAGCGCTGAAATCCCGATCGCCAGAAAAGCGAAAGCGGAGGGAGCCGTCCCATGCGTAAGAGAGAGAGAGATGCGCCTCCTCTCTCTCTTACGCATGGGGCGGCTCTCTCGACTTTCTCTTTCCTGGCGATCGGGATTTCGGCGCTTCGTTATTCTAACGCTCGTAATTGTAAAATTCGGGATTTCGGCCGTTCGAAATATTGGTTAGTCGACTCTTCGACCCCGACCCTACATGACCTATCTATACGTGTGTACAAATAAATATAGACATACATGAAGAAGGACTTTATACGCAGAAGAGAATATTCTGAATGGTGGGTTTTAGATGGATATATGTACTATACGGGTGACCGAAACAGACATAAAGGCAACATGATGCGATCCACAATGGCCGGATACCCGAGGTGCATAACTATCGCTCTCGACGACCGAGCACACTCTCGGTCGGTTATATATGGGAGGAAGCCGAAATCCACGAGGATGGGTGCTGGAAGTATGACCAACAGCTGACGCTGGTCATGCAACCGCCAAGTTTCTACTGTAACGTTAAAACCCCGCATTCGATATTACACAGCATCCCTCCACTCTAAAATCAGGCGAGCAAACCAAGAATGCAACCATGACATAATCTCGTCCCTTCATAAATGGACGTTTGTGTCAATTTAACCCTCGCTGCTCACTGCGGGTCAAATTGACCCGACCTCTCACTTTGAGCTCAAATGTCAAATTTTTCCAAAAAATCTTTGAAACTGAAAGAGTTACAATTTTTCAAATAAAAAACCAAATTTTTGAAAGTTTTTTTTCATGATTTTTTTTCCATGTGAACATTAGAAAAAAAAAGAAGTTTCATATACTGACATGTTCAAAGATAATTCCTATATAGTTTCTTTCAGGCAATCAGATAAGTACTTTTTTTTGACGACCATCCAAAAAATCGGTCGGGTCAAATTGACCCAGTCTATCCAACTTGGAATTAATTTGAGATGTGACCAGCGATGGTTAATAAAATCGCCGAATCGCCCTCCTTCAACTTTGAGTAATAATTTTCTACTCATCATTTTCTCAAATTAGGAATGTCAGGCCATAAATTTAATTTTAATGCCAATTGCAGAAGCGTAGAAAATGAAAAAAATATATATTTGAAAAATCTGTGCATCTTTTTCAAGTGTTTGTTCTCATCCTCGTTTTGAATTTTTAGAGATGACTTTTACGAGCTCTTGCAAAGAATTCGTAATAAAATTTTCTGGATTTGACATTTCATGGTGGTGAAAATAATTGGCACTAAAAGTGGATTCTCAATTTTCAATTTGGACAGGACGAGCTCCCATCAGTCTACATTTAAATGTACAAATAAAAGTTCACCGTTGCAAAATTAACGAGAGCACATTTTTTTCGTGATTTATCACATTTATTAGAATAGGCTCGGTACAACGAAGGTTGAGAGACTTTTCTGCCTCGAGAGCAAATGCGTCAGGCTCTCGTGTTTACGTGAAATTTATTGCCACTGAATCTCGTCAATTTACATTTTACCGTGGAACAAGCCATTACGCTCTTGTTGGTTGGCCTACAAAGCTGAAACGAAAATTTTCAACCATAACATGAATGGCCGATATAAATCTGCGTATAAACTTTTTTATGCGTATCCATTTTTGCAAAAATCATTTTTATGATAACGACTTACGAGACCCTTATCAGGCCTTGAAGAATATTCACCTATTGGAGCATAAGTAAATGGGAAAATGTATTTTCAAACGCGTAACTATGCGAAACTTGTAGAAAAATTGTATAATTTTGATCTAGCTGGAAAAACCAATCAGCAGTGTCTCTTAGGCCCGAATTTCAAGATCTTAAGATCGATCTTCGAATCGATCTTAAGATCAAACTTTCCATTGAACTCAAGTTGGAACTTAAAATCGAACTTGAGTTCCATTTTAAGATGAATCTTAAGTTTGAACTTAAGTGTCGTTATAAGTTAATATTTAAGTTGAAACTTTGGTGCGAACTTCAGATCGATCTTAAGTTCAACCTTAAACTTGGTTTGAAGTTTGATCTTAAGATCCATTTTGAGCTTGAACTTAAGTTTAATCAAACTTCTTTCATCGCCTCCCTCGACCGTGTTTTTTGGCATTAGTTGCCAAAATAATTAAGTTCGAAAGAACTTGAGTTCAAGCTCAAGATCGATCTTAAGTTCAAACTTCAAACCAAATTTAAGTTTGAACTTAAGATTGATCTGAACTCCGCACTAAAGTTTGAACTTAAGAATGAACTCATAATGACACTTAAATTCAAACTTAAGATTCATCTTGAATTGAAACTTAAGTTCGATCGAACTTCAATTCAAGCACAATATAGATCTTAAGATCAAACTTGGAACCAAGTTTATGTTTGAACTTAAGATCGATCTGAAGAAACTTGAGTATGAACTCATAATGATACTAAGTTTAAACTTAAGATTCATCTTAAGATTCAACTTAAGTTCGATCTTAAGCTCCAACCTGAGTTTGATGGAAAGCTTGATCTGAAGTTTGATCTTAAGATCGGGCCTTAGAAATCGGGATAATTCAGGCCTTAGAAATAAAATTGATAGACGAGAGCTAAATGAAGATTCATTCAATTCATCTTTTATCTATGTAAAAGCATTCTGTTATAACAATTTATTCCAATTAACTTTCATATCTACACTATATCTGGAAGATATTTCCTATAATTTTTTTCTTGAGGGATGAAAAAATTTCACGAAGGTACTCAACGACGGTATTTCTTATAAGTCTTTTCAAATGTATCGAAAATCGATCTTATGCGGGATTTATTTTCTTTCGCTTGAATCTCCTTTCGTTTCTCTACCGTACTCTCTTTCTCTCTTTCTCTCTTTCTATCTCTCTCTTTCTCCCTCTCTCTCTCTCTCTCTCTCTCTCTCTCATTCGTATATGACGCTTATCCTCATACCGAGAAAAAGCGCACGAGCACAGTAAGTCACCCGTAACTATTCATCGGAGTTTCTTGATAAATTGGCTGAAGTTTCTCTCAGACCGTGAGTCGTTCCACGAATCCTGTGAAAGTCTGCACTCCAAGTCTCGTACGAAACCGCGGAAATGTTTTCTCTCTATCTCTATCTCTCTCTCTTTCTCTCTCATACTTCTTTCTTCAGGCTTCTTAAAAAAGCACAGCGTCGCTCTGCCAGGAAATGAAATAAGTGAAAAAACGGGTTTTTAGAAAAATGAGCACACACGTAGAATAGATATAATGCCTTTATTTTTTTATTATGTACGATGTATCACAATTTGCACAGAAGCTTCAATTGTCCCCCTTAATGATTAAATGGGTTTCGAATATTGAAAAAAACCGATTATTTCTTTAATTTTTCTTTAAATATATTATAAATGAATTGTTTTCTTCAGAATTTGAAGCATATAAAAAAGCAACATTTAAACAATAGTTTATAAAGTTTTCATTAAAAAATTTGGAAAATTCAGCTGGTGGAACGTGATTTCCGGTGACCCCTCAAAAAAGTGTCCTCGTGGTCGTCAGGATAACCTGTGATAGCTTTATCTGAAATTGAAAAACCAAATTTTATCTGTTAGTAGATAAGTATATATAGCTCGTGATTGAACGAAAGATTTTTAAAAAAACTGAGATATGAGTTTATGGCAGAGTTATATGCAAGAAATTATAATTTTTTGTACAATTTACACTATACATAGCCTTGAAAAAATAGTTGTGCACAATTTCAATAAAATTGGTGGACTAATTTTTGAAAAATTGTGTCCACTGACTTCAAAATAGTGTTTTTAGAAATACCTCAATAGAACTGCATCGCTTCCGGTCTGTGTAGTCTAAAGAGGGCAATTTCCAAAAGCTCTTTCTCCTAGACTTTAAACTTTTGGAAAATATTCTAGTCATCATGTATTATTAGATTTTAAAAAAGGTTTTTCTGGAATGTTAAAACTTATGTAACCCCTTAATTAAAAAAAAATCAAGTGTATTCGATACAAATATATATAAATAATCCTGACACTGAATAATGATGCCATGAATAATAATGCGCTTATAGGCTCACAATCGCCCACCAATGTGCATATGCCAGAGCTTAGAACGTGAGATTCCAATTGGGCTTTTCGCAAAGGAGCTTTTGCAAAATTGAGTTTCCTGAAAAGCGTCCGCATCGGCAACGAGTCGTGCCGACGGTTGGGGCTGTTGGCGGTATAGTGACGACTACGTTAAGGTGTCGGCGTTATCGCAGACGAAACCTTTGAACCTTTGTGAAGTGTTGCGGGCATCCGCCGTATATGAACTTGGGGTAGAGAATTTTCTTTGCCCCGACTTTCCTACCCCAATATACAGAGGAATACACAAAGAGTTCTTTACACAGCTATATTATACGATAAATATATAACTGACTCGCACACGGCGTAAATTTGACGACTACAATGGATCAAAGCTTCACGAGTGGTGGGTACATGCATTATTCATGAGCAACCTGCATCTACGTTTCATCTCGTCAATTTTCACTCGATCCCGACCTTTTCATAGATCTCAAATTATATTTTTGATCTCCATTGAGCTCCAAGTTTGCTCTACAGTCATCATTTTAGAAATAGCCGAATAGATCCGGAGTTCATTGAATAAACCCAATCTATATGGTCCTCAAATATACCCAAAGGATATGACTCCTAATTGTGACCAAAGTAAATGGGTTTCGAATATGCTCAGAGTAGGTAACTTCCAAATCCACCTGAAGTACATGACTTCTAAATTTTCCAAAGTATATGGCTTCTAAATATATATCCAAAGTACGTGTCCTCCAAATCATCATAAAGTACAGGATCCAGCAAACTGCATCTACTATTCCTTTTGTTAATTTTCACTCGATCACTTCCTTTTCATAGATCTCCAATTATAATATATTCTTGATCTCCATTAAGCTCCAAGTTTGCTCTATTTTCATCATTTTAGAAATAGCCGAATAGATTCAGACTTCATTGAATAAACCCAATCTATATGGTCCCCAAATATTACCCAAAGGACATGACTCCCAAATGTGACCAGAGTAAATGGGTTTCGAATATGCTCAGAATAGGTAACTTCTAAATCTACCTAAAGTACATGGCTCCTAAATTTTCCCGAAGTATATGGCTTCTAAATATGTCCAAAGTACGTGTCCTCCAAATCATCACAAAGTACAGGATCCAGAAACCTGCATCCACGTTTCCTTTCGTCAATTTTCACTTGATCTCTTCCTTATCATAGATCTCCAGTTATATTCTTGATGTCCATTGAGCTCCAAGTTTGCTCTATTGTCATCATTCTAGAAATAGCCGAATAGATCCAGAATTCATTGAATAAACCCAATATATATAGTCCTCAAATATTACCCAAAAGACATGACTCCCAAATGTGACCAGAGTAAATGGGTTTCGAATATGCTCAGAATAGGTAACTTCCAAATCTACCTAAAGTACATACCCCTAAATTTTCCTGAAGTATATGGCTTCTAGATATATCCAAAGTACGTGTCCTCCAAATGATCACAAAGTACAGGATCCAGCAACCTGCATCCACGTTTCCTCTCGTCAATTTTCACTCGATCCCTTCCTTTCCATAGGTCTCCAATTATATTCTTGATCTCCATTGACCTCCAAGTTTGCTCTATCGTCATCATTTTAGAAATAGCCGAATGGATCCAGAGTTCATTGAACAAACCCAATCTATATGGTCCTGAAATATCCCCAAAAGACATAACTCGCAAATGTGACCAAAGTAAATGGGTTTCGAATATGTTCAGAATAGGTAACTTCCAAATCCACCTAAAATACACGACTCCCAAATGTTCCCAAAGTATATGGCTTCTAAATATACCCAAAGTACGTGTCTTCCAAATCATCACAAAGTACAGGACCCTCAAATGCGTGGAAAGATCTTGACTCCCAAGTGGAGTCCAAAGTATCTACTGTAAAATGGCTCAGAAAATTCATTCGGTCTAAGCCTTCTAAACCACTATACATTTATACACCCATATTTTGTAGTTTGGATTAAATGCTAGTCCGCGTAAAGGTTGCCCATCGTAAGCAGGTCTTTACTCTCGCCAATGGCATTTTAAACGAGCTCCACCAACGCAAAGTGCCAACTTACTCATTAAGCAGTTTCAAGCTTGCCTAAGTCTGGTCCTTCCTCTCCTCTCCCTCTTCCTTTCCTTTCTGTTCTCTCTCTCTCTCTCTCTCTCTCTATATATATATATATATATATATATATACACACACCCTCGTCATTCTCTGCCTCTCTTTATTGGCACGGACCTCTTCCCTCGTCACTACTTCACAAGAGAACCCGACGAAGCTTTCCACCCATCACTTCGATCCTCTTCGTATCGATTATCGAAAGGCGTCGGGAACTACTATTGTATTTTCTTAAGTTTTCCTGGCTGAGTAGGTGTATACAACAAGAGAGAGAGAGGCATTTCTATATGGGTCATTCTATGTAGAATCGATCAATAGTTGGAATCAACCCCGTTCAATTTCGATGATATTTGGCCAGAAATTATTTTTATCATAAAACAAAGTTCTACTAAAGGAAGAAAATTTTAAAAAAAATTTTCGAAAGTGATGCAAAATTTAAAATTTTACTATTTTCTTTCAATTTTTCAAAATGTCCAAAATCCATATTTAAAAAAAACACCATTTTGAAAGTTTCAGGATCTCTTAAGAGGAGGCTAAATACCATTTCTATTCAATCCCTACATTATCGACGTATCATCGTCGTCCAGTCTTTCTCCGACAACCGTGGACGAAAATTAATTACATTTTGACAATTAAGAGGGGGATAAATTAATTAACAATTAATTGTTAATTGAGAGGCTAAAATGCGTTACAGCTAATGCCAACGAACTCATTCGAGCCCCCTAAATATTATAGGTTACTCGTCAGAATCTATGGTGCTGCCCTCACTCGCACGTCTGTGAACTACATTTCGCCATTTCGTTTTTCAATAAAACTACAATTTATCGATATTTATCTCTTGATGCGCCATCCAAACTTACGGCGTGTCATTTTGATAAAATAATGTCGAAAACGTCTCGATATTTGTATCGTGGCGTTCTTCATGGAGCCTCACTCTTGGTTTTACCCGAAATGCAGTAAAAGTTTAATAATTTAAGTTTTTCAATTACAGTTTCTTGGTGGTAAATGAATCTGTAAATTTTTTTTTTGTTTTTCGAAAAAATTTTAGTGAGGCTCCATTCCTGCCATTGTTCTGATGATGTTGTTAAAATTTTATTCAATTCCATCAATTTGTATAAGAGCAAGTTTGGATGGCAATTTCGAGGTGTTAGAGTCGGTATTTAGCCTCCTCTTAAGATCAGTACAAGGTACTATATAAAAAATATTGTACCAAAAATTCAATGTTGATCTTGGATTTGCAGGCTTTTAACAAATTCAAAATTCTCCAAATTCATCATTTTCCAAATTTTTTTTTCGTAATATTTTTTTGTTGTTGCTCTAAGTATACTCTATAAGACGAACCTAGAACGATTTTTTTAAATAACTAAAATCGTTTTTAAGATATTTAAAAAATAAATTTGAAAAATTGAAAAAATTGTGAAATTTTGCATAACTTTCGAAAAAAAATGTTCAAATTTTTTTCCTTTGGTAGAACTTTGGTTTACGATAAAAGTAAACTTTTGGCCAAATTTCATCGAAATTGAAAGGGGTCGATTCCAACTATTGGTTGATTTGATATGGAATGACCCATATACATTGTTTCCTTTGTCGACTCACTTGAAAACTTCTCGGGGCAGAGTTTAAACTCTCGTGTCGCGCAAAACAATCGACTTCAAGACGATACGCATTGTTAACATTTGCGATAAGCTAATCAATACAATTTCCACGCAGATATTGATAATTTTTTGAAGTAACGCAGTCGAATTTTCAAATTTTGCATTTCCAAAGCTTCGTTCGAGGATTTTTTTCTCTTCATTGTGGAAGATCCATTTGAAAGTTTGGAAAATGGGTAATCCAAAATGCCTTTGAATCAAACGCATTCGTGACTTTTAGCAGTATTTTTTAAATCTAAACTACGATAAGGCACGAAAAAAAAACTTATCGTTCGTAACAAGTTTCCTAGGCAAGAGAACGAGTGATGTTCGTAATTTGCAACTCGTTAACGACGAAGGTTGAAGAGGGATGATAAAGACTTGGTTCGGAGAAATCTTTTGAACGTATGACAGCGCTTTCTCGTCCCGAGGTAAAAAGCTCGCAAAAAGGAAAGGCCCGTCTGGCGCAGGCGGCCACTTTGCCTGGAATATCTTTTGAGGCAAACATTAATTTTCCCAACGGATGAGGAGACAGGGCTCTGATATAACTAGCTCTGCTATGACTAAAAAATACGTCAACGACAGTGACGCCGTTCTCTTGTATATGGGGCATTCCATCCCAAATCGGACAGTTTGAGAAACTTTTTTTTGTATTTCCTGAATTTTTTTATATTTTTGAGTACCCATCAAAAGACCCTTCCTGTTAAATTTTGAGATTTTTTTGATTACCCGTTCAAAAGATATTAAATTAACAAAAAAAAACACTCTTTTTTTTGTATTTTGGTCATAACTTCTTTAATAATGGTCCAAATTAAAAGTTTTTTTTTCAAAATTTTTGTTTTTTTATGGCCTCTTCAGAAAAAATACAACAAAAATATTCGACGTGTTTTTGAATGATTTTTTTGAGTTTTAAACATAAAATCGCGTTTTTAAAAGTGAATGTAATTTTTTATTTTTTTCTTTTTTTGTTCCAAACATCTATCTATTCAACAATTTTTAAGACTAGTCCGATCGTGGGATCTCAATGACTACTATTTTTTTTTGATTTTTGAAAATTAAAAAAAAAAAAAATTTTAGAAATTATTATGAATACCAATTTTTGTTACTGTATAGTATTTTTTTCAATATTTAGAATTTATTTGGACACTTTTTTATTGTTAACACGTTCTTAAAATTAATGATTAATCGTTAAGTCTGCTTATGAACAATAATAACAACAGCTTTTATTTATTCATGTATTTTTTTTTAAACCTTACATATACGATTATTTGCTGAATTAGAATATCTCTTTGCCAATACATTTCCGTTGCTCATTGGAATAATTGATCGAAATTTTTGTGTCCCCCTGTGATTGACTTCGCAGTATTTTATCGCAAATAAAATCTTTCTTTTGCATCTGAATAATGTTTCTCATGTGAAAATTTGACAGCAATATTCGGTAGACTATTTAGGTTCAATCCCCACTCATACAATTCTTGAACTATTGTTATTTGCTCATCGATTAATTATTAATTTAAAAAATCTGTTAATAATAAAAAAGTATCCAATTTAATTGAAGATGATTAAAAAACATACTATACAGTAACAAAAATTGGTATTCATAATAATTTATAAAAAATATATATTTTTTTTTATTTTCAAAAATCGAAAAAAAATAGTAGTCATTGAGATCCCACGATCGGACTAGTCTTAAAAATTGTTGAATAGATAGATGTTTCAAACAAACAAATTTTTAAAAAAATCAAAAATGACATTCACTTTTAAAAACGCGACTTTGCGTTTAAAACTCAAAAAACTCATTCAAAAACACGTCAAATATTTTTGTTGCATTTTTTTTTTTTTTTGAAAAGGCCATAAAAAAACAAGAATTTTGAAAAAAAAACTTTTAATTTGGACCATTATTAAAGAAGTTATGAAAATACAAAAAAAAGAGCGGTTTTTTTTGTTAATTTAATATCTTTTGAACGGGTAATCAAAAAAATCTCAAAATTTAACAGAAAGGGTCTTTTGATGGGTACTCAAAAATATAAAAAAAATTAAGGAAATTAAAAAAAAAAGTTTTTCAAACTGTCCGATTTGGGATGGAATGCCCCATATACAGCCACGGTGATGGTTAAGTCGATGCCATTCTTTTTTTTTTTTTTATCATCGTGGCTCTCACAATTGTCTGACAGTCTGTCGCCGCCGGCGTAAAATCACATTAGCGACAACCCTTTGTCTATTAAGAAAAAAAATACAATTCTTTGATTACGTTACGTGTGAAGAGAGCATGGAAATAAATGTCAACTCGAGGAGTTATATTTTTCATATCATTTCGCAACATTAGTGGAATCAATATTCTTATCATTGAGAATTGACCTCATTTTTGGATAGTTATCAAATTGAATTATCATTTATCTAGACTGATAAATAGTTTTTAGCATTTTCCGATAAGAAAATGGATAGGAACTGAATGAAAGAATATTCGAAATAAAAATATAAGATACTAGAATTTTAATGCTCACTAAATTAAGGGGGAACGCCACTGTGACGGGGCTAAAAATGGCCGATTTTCGGGATTTTTTTTTTGTAAGTAGGCATGATTATTTGAGGATCAGACAAAAAGCAATTTATTAAGTATATATTCAACTATATTCATACAAATTTTTATTAAAAAATATTAAAAATTGACAAAGTTATTACCATGAACGTAATGACATAACAAAAAAATGACTCCTCCTGGTGACAGCGATACAGCAATAAAAAATCATCTCAAATCGAACATCCAAAATTGTTTTTAATCTACACAACAGTGACTATCATTAAGCTTAGCCGGTTTTTAAAATAAATTTTTTCGCGAAATGGCACTGATTTTTTTTTCTCTTTTTGACCGTTTTTTTTTATTTTCAAAAGGTCTTAAAAAATAGTAATTTTCAAAATTTTCAAAATCCGCTGCGCACAACTTTAGCCAATGCGATTACAAAAATTTGAACAATGCCCAATATGGAGTGGGCCGACGTGTCTTTCTTTTTTTTTTTATCGATTGAAAAAACAAATTTCCCAGCTGGTCTTATTTCACAAAACATCATTCTGAAAATTTTTGAGGATTTATAAGGGACTTAAGAGTTTGAATAAAATTTAGAAGAAACAAAAATTGAAAGTGGCAGTCCTCGAAATTTTTTTGATTTTTTCCAAATAAGTGAAAAAAAATAGGAAGCAAAAGTCGGTTCACTACATATTGGGCGACATTTTTTCCGGAATTGATCAAAGTATTTTTTGAGTAAAGAAAAAAATGAAAAATGGCAAACGTCGGGAAAAAGTTGATTTTTCTCGAAGAAGTGAAAAATTTCATAGATATTAATATCTTGAAATTTTTTTGTGAAAAAAATTGTTGTTTTTTTTCGGAAAGTACATTTAATGACGAACATTTTAAAAAAACGTCGCAATTAGTCAATTTTTGAAGAAGTTGTAGCTATGTGAAAAAAACAGTTTTTTTGTTGGGTTGGGTAAAAAATTTTTGAAAATTTCCTGAAAAGTGTTTTTAATGGAGTAGAAAAGAAAAAAAAATCAGCCAAATCGAAAGGGGTCGGGTTTAAAAGTGGTTGATTTGTCATGAAATGCCCCATACACTTTAAGGAGATGGAAAAAAAAAATTTTTTTAACCCATCACAGTCTACAATGAGTTCCCAAAAAAGTGTAACACTGTCTCTAATGTTTTGTTGACTCCATTGCAGTGTCAGTTGAGAATCAAATTGGGTTGAAAATGAGTTCAATCCCACACAGCAATATGACGTCTGAAAGAATCGCTGTAGATTTCTTATGTAAGATTTGGACATCCGAATACATTTTCCGAAAGACATCTTAATGAGTTCCAAAGTAGTCGAATGCGCCACTTTGAGGGATGATTTTGATATCTGTGAAAAGTTGTCTTGAAGATAACTTTTTCAGACTTTTCAAAAAAGATATCGTAAAGACTACTATTTCGAGATTCCTTCACAAGACATCGTCAAGATAACTTTTTAAGGGTTCCTTTAAAATTATTAAAAATTAATTTTTTTCTCATTTCTATCGTTTGCAAAATTTTTTAATACGTATATTTTATTTATTTACATAGTTACTGGACCGACTGTATTTTAAAAAAATTAGAAAAAAACTCAATTTCATCTGCCTCCACGGGGATTCGAACCTGCGACCTACTTATCTATCCTACTTACGAACCTAACACGCTACCTATTACGCTACCGACTACTCATGAATTCTCTTTACTTATATGATATATCAGTGGTGAAATCCCAGAATTTAAACAGTTCCGATATGTATCCGAACAAATATTATCACGTAGTTCATCTGGGTATGCGATTTCTAATAACTTTTTGATATTCACTCCGAAGATCTCTTAAGGGGAGGGTAAACCCCCTCCCCCGCCTTTCCGCTCTCGTGAGTGCGAGAGAGATAGAGCTAAAACTTTTAACCCATTTTTTACGGAGATGGCTTGATGGAATAAAAAAAGAATGTAGTGGGGCCACCTATACACATTAATTACGCAGGCGACCCCACTAATCTTTTTTCATTTCATCAAGCCAATTCCGAGAAAAATGCGTTAAAAAAATTTTGAGGTTATGTTGACCTTTTTACACTCTTCTTAAGTAATTCTTATTTCAGACTTCTTCGGACTAACGTCTGCGAGATATCATACGTGTTGCTCTACACTGAGAAAAAAAAATGGTTGAATATGCAAAATCGTTAGTTGAATACGGGCAACTAAATATTTATTTGGTCTAACTAAATAATTAGTTTCTTGAATAATTCCGCGCTTCGGTTGACCAAAATATTGTTCAGGCAACAAAAATTTGGATTGTACGACTAAATATTTAGTTGCACGTATTCAACTAAACGATTTTGCATATTCAACCATTTGTTTTTCTCAGTCTATAGAAGTAGTCTTGAAAAAGTGTTCGCGAGGAAGTATTTTTGACTTTTGTGCTGTGTTGGATGCTTAATTGTCTATACATAAATTTAAAAACAAGACAGAATTGGTGCTTTTATGAATTTTCGGAACCAATATAATAAAATAAATTCTGCCGTAGTTTCATGCGCGCACGGAGGAGGATAGTTGTTTAGGAGAGTTAGGTGAAACAATAGAATACTGTGCTGATTTACCCAAGGAGTGTTCCACCGCATCGAGAACGAGAGAAAGCGAGAGAGGGAGAGAATTTGCTGCAGACTGGATTCCAGCGAATTTCGGGTCTGGGATTCGACTTCTGTGTTCCCACTGTGTGTGGTCATGGAATGAGGATTCGTAAAAAGTATTAAGGGGGTAGGAACCGGTATACCCGGGCTCTACTCCGGTTTCCGGTGGACGTTTCTGGAATGTAGATACGCCAGCGGGACTCGAATTCGAAATGAGAGACAGAGAGAGAGAGAGAGAGAGAGAAAGAGAGAGAGAGAGAAAGAGAGAGAGAGAGAGAGAGAGAGAGAGAAAGAGGAAAGAAATCTGAAAGATCGGAGCAATGCGAGTAAAGCGTGTGCACGTTGCTTCTGGTATCCGATATATATTGCGGCAGTGAGTGAAACGGAGGAAAACCCGATGCACACGAGAGTCTCGGAGCGATATAGCATACAGCTGGCGAGCAAAAGAAAAAAAAATGCCCCAGAGAAAATACATCGGAGGAACGACGAAGAGAGAGAACATGAGGGAAATGCGGATGCAGAATTCTCATATTGCTGTTTTAAACATAAAATATCCATCGGTCAACCATTCTAAAATATTCGTTTCAATCGAAAAGTCGTTTTATCGGAATAAAATAATGTTGGCAAAATTTGCAATAACAATAAGATTGACAAAATTAATAAAAAAAAATATAGTTACCAAAATATCAAACGATGATTCGATTTAAAAGAATGTACACCTGATAGAAACTTTGACATTTTCTGCAAATTCTCTGAAATTTTCAGAGTGGGATTTTTTCGTTCTCCATTTTTTTTTTCAATTCAAAATTTTTTTTTTTAAGTCAGCTTATTTCTCATAATACCAGTCTGGAGATTTTTGAGGATCATAATAATAGAAGTTCTCTCAACCGCCTCGAAAATCTCCAGAGTGGTATTATGAGAAATCAGCTGAGTTAAAAAATAATAATTTTTTTGAATTGAAAAGAAAAACGGAAAAATCCCACTCTGAAAATTTCAGAGAATTTGCAGAAAATGTTGAAGTTTCTATCGAAAAAAAGAAAACAAAAATTGAAAATGACGATCATCGAGAAATTTTTGTTTTTTTCCGAAAATTCGAAAAAAAAACGTTGAAGATCGGTCCAAATAATTTTTTTTCTATTTTTTTATGAAAAGTACATTTAAAAACAAAAATTTTCAAAAAAAACCTCCCGATAAGTCAACTTTTGAAAAAGTTATAGATATTTGAAAAATAAAAAGCCAATTTTTCTGAAAACTTCATAACTTTTTATGGGTTGCGTGAAAAAATTTGAAAAAATTCTGAAAAATGTTTTTGAAAGGCTAGAAAAAGATAAAAAAAGTTTTAGCCAAATCGAAAGGCGTCGGGTTCAAAAGTGGTTGATTTAGCGCGGAATGCAATCGCGTTGCATGTACAAATATATGCAAAATGTAATATGGATATATATCAATATACACTGCCCCGCACAAAAAGTTTCACTATTCTTTTAAAAATGAAGATATTTTACAATTTAACAAGCGGGGTTTTCCCCGCTTGTTGAATTGTAATATGTCCCCTTTAAAAAAGGGGGACATATTCAGCTCCATTTCGCTTCTTCCAAAATTTTTTTTTACTTGAAATTTTGGTGCACGACCTATGACATTTTTTTAAAACTGTTTTTCGCGTAAAATACTTGTGGGGAGGAGGATAAGCTTTAATTTTTTTTTTGTTTTTTTTTTTGAAGTTTCGTACGATTTTTTTGGCAAAAATATTCAATTTTTCGCAAAAAACGACCATATTTATAAAATGTAGCGTAACTCTAAAATTGTTAAGTTTTCGAGAAATCTCTAAAAGAGTAAAAAGTTGTATACAATTGATCTCGATTTAATGAAATTTTTTCAGAATTGTTTGTCAACATTTTGTTTTTGAAAATTTTTCCTGTCACCAAGATATTTTTTTATTTTGAACAATCTCTTACCTCATCTACACAGTTTTTTCGATAAAGAGGCGTGTGAATAACGTTTTTCGATGAAAAAACCTTGTAGATGAGGTAAGAGACCCAATTGTTTAAGATAAAAAAAAATATCTCGTTGACAGGAAAAATTTTCGAAAAAAGAAAATTCTGAAAAAATTTCATTGAATCCAGAATGATTGTATGCAACTTTTTGCCCTCTTAGTGATTTCACGTAAGACCAGTAGTTTTCGAGTTACGCTACATTTTATAAATATGGTCGTTTTTTGCTAAGAATTGAATATTTTTGCGAAAAACAATCGTACGAAACTTTTTAAAAAACGAAATTAAAGCCTATACTCCCCCCACAAGTTTTTCACGCGAGTAACAGTTTAAAAAAATTTCATGGGTCGTGCGACAAAATTTCAATGCCAAAAAAAAGCCAAAAAACGAGCACGTTTCACAAAGGCGTATCGGGTTAAAAAAAAAACCGAAAACATTTTTTGGAAAGAGCGAAATGAAGCTGGATATGTTCCCTTTGAAACGCCTTTTGTTGAATTGAAATATCACCGTTTTTAAAAGAGCAGTGAAACTTTTTGTGCAGCCCGGAATCGTGGCGAGTGTTTCCAAACTTCTGGAAGGCAGTGTATATTTTTTACACATATATATATTTTTGGTATATTGCAGATTTACATTTGGAAGATTTGTTGGCTGACGCGTCAGTCAGGTAAAACAAGCTCCTGCGAAACAATACGGCCATCATCGTGAGAGGAGGGAATGTTTAAAAATAAACGAATGCAAAAAAAGCTTGCTGCTCTTTTTGAAAAAAAAAAAAAAAAAAAATCGCTCCGCTGTTGAAGAAAAAAAAAATGCTCGCTGCATTGGTATGTATGGCAGTCTGCACTCAACTCACGAACGGTAGGGACAAAAGGGCGGAAAGAATTAATGGCATCCGCGAGGGATCCCAGCACAACAGGACGCAGGCCTTGTACCACCGCGGAAAACCTTGTCAACGCGACTTTTCCGAGCGCCCTCTCTCTCATCTATTCTCGAGAACGAGACTCTTCGGGAAATGCATTACCGTAAATGAGTTACCCGTGCTGCAGCTCCCAGGTGGTGACGAGGGAAATGAAGATCGAGAGGGAGAGAGAAGATTGAGTGACGAAAAAAAAAAAAAAAAAAAAAAACACGAAGAATTTCGTAATGAACTTGTCCCCTTCTTCGTATTCGCGAGAACGAAATTAACGACCGAGACTTCGTTCAGAATTTCGATAATGAAATTAGTCTCATTACGATATTTTTCGTTCCCTGGTAAAAAAAAAATTCGCAATTACCATTCTCGAAATATCTCAAAAGTACTCCTTGATGAGGTAATTTTCAATTTTTCAAACTACCGTAAATCGGGACTACTTTGTTCGTGCTTCAGAAGTTCTTTGGTCGTAACTTTTTTTTAACGTCCAAAATTAATTTTTTTTCGCTCGATCAGAACAATGTGTCCTTTGGCTATAAAATGTATAACAATAGCAAGCCCCGCTAGACCCTCACAATTTTATATATTTAGAAAAAAAAAGCCAAAGTAAACCCGAGTGTGGGGCTACTTTGGAGAGGCATTGAAATGCAACTTATGTCAAAGATCCACATCGTAAATGCAGCTTTGACATCATTTTGATAAGAAAACAATGATATTTTATACATTATACATGAAATTAAATGAAAAACAACGATTTTTGACAATGAATTCGTCATTTTTATTGAAGAAATATTTTACATCAAAATACCAAATACTTAGGCCCGAAATTTAAGTTCTTAAGATCAAACTTGAGATCAAACTTTCTATTGAACTCAAATTTGAATTTTCGTTCGAACTTGAGTTTAAATTCAAGATGAATCTTAAGTTTGAACTTGAGTATCATTATAAATCTATACTTATGTTCAAACTTTAATGCGAACATCAAATCGATCTTAAGTTCAAACTCAAATTTGGTTTGAGGTTTGATCTTGAGATCCATCTTGAGCATGAACCCTAAGTTCGATCAAACTTCTTTCATCGCCTCCCTCAACCGTGTTATTTTAAATTAATTGTGAAAATAATTAAGTACGATCAAACTTAAGTTTAAGCTCAAGATGGATCTTAAGTTCGAACTTCAAACGAAATTTAAATTTGAACTTAAGATCGATCTGAAGTTCGCACTAAAGTTTGAACTTAAGTATGAACTTATAATGGCACTTTAGTTCAACTTACGATTCATCCTAAATTGGAACTTAAGTTCGATCTTAAGTTCCAACTTGAGTTCCATGGAAAGTTCGATCTTAGGGTAGGACTTGTGACTTAAAATTGGGGCCTTACAGATGTAACAGAGGTTGGAGTCGTTCTTCTTACTCTTCTTTATTCCCTTCATGCGAATGACATCATCGATTGTTCGGGCTCTTGGCTTGTTACACATATCTGTGTACCTGGTTTATGAATGACTTTTTTTCCTCTTCTACCCACTCCCCACACCCCCTCCCACCCCACAAGGTCACGAGAGTTCACTGCGCACACGTTTTTACCGTATTTTGCTGCTCGTCCAAAGTAGCCCCAAAAATCAACAAAGTTTCCCAAAGTCAAAGTAGCCCTGTTTTACGGTACTTCAATGGAAGTACAAATTTTGTACAAAAAATAAATGAAAACACTAATTTCATTGCTGAATAGTTGTAATTGCGATGGTTCTTTCCTTCGGAACGACATGAACATGATTTTTTTATTTTTTTTTATTTGTGTTTTATTTTTACCAATCGCCGAATTAATTCATTTTTAATACGATCCGTGATTCGTTGAGGAGATGAGTTTTAATCGAGTAATAACATTTTTTTTAATTAAGGCGGTCGAGTCTGCGTCAAAACGGCGATTTTTGATTATAATTTATAATTTTTGTAGAATGCCTACAAATATAATAAGTTTAGTGCGTGGGAAAAATCGTTACGAAGAAAATGAGACGTTGCAGAACAAAATCGGTTCAGCGATTCTTATTGAATCATGCGCAGAGTGTGAAAACTCAAAACTAAGTTTTTCAGAAAACCGGTGCGCCTTAAGGATTCTAACTAGAATTGTTCACTTACTACCTCAAATGGTGGACGATACATCATATTTGTAGGCATTCTACAAAAATTATAAATTATTATTAAAAATCGCCGTTTTGACGCTGACTCGACCTCATTAAGGCAAATTTATTAGGGAGTAATATGCAAAGTGCTGAATATTTTTTTTTCTCGATTGAACTATAGTATTGATTTTTATGCCTCTCCGCAGACACGAAAAAAGATTGTGCGGAATAAACGGTTAAATGAAAGGCTCTTGAGAATTGAGATTTCCAGGTGAGCTTAAGAAAAAAGTGCATTAGCGTGAATTACGAGGCTTGCCACGTTAGTATAACCGTAATTCAACCGTATATAAAATAGCTGACGTCAGTCGGAACACAGGGAGCAATGAGATAGAGGAACATCGGTGGTTTGAGCGGGGTCGTCGGCGAAACTTTTCCGCGGAGAAATAAAATTTAAATTACCCTCTTACCCAACGCAAATACGGTAGAGTGAGAAAGTTGAAGATGAAGAGGGCGCGAGATGACTGCATGCATTAACGGCTTTTTGGTCACGAGCATCTTTCCCGTCCACTCTTCGAAATGAATGAGAAAACAACAATTGCATAATGCGGGTGACAGAGGAGAGTGAGAGAGAAAATAAAACGAAGAAAAATAGTAGTTCTGGTGTTTATGATAATTAAAGAAGAAAACGCCAAACGGAAAGGAATAAAGTTGACTCGAGACAAAAGCTATTTCGTTATACGGTAAACTTTATGAATTAATATATTACGCGGTCACCTTTGTATGGGGCGTTCCATCCCAAATCGGGCAGTTTGAAAAACTTTTTTTTTCTCAATTTTTTTATATTTTTTGGTACCCATCAAAAGACCCTTCCTGTCAAATTTTGAGATTTTTTTGATTACCCGTTCGAAAGATATTGAATTAACAAAAAAACCGCTCTTTTTTTTTTGTATTTTGGTCATAACTTCTTTAATAATGGTCCAAATTAAAAGTTTTTTTTCGGAATTTTTGTTTTTTTATGGCCTTTTCCGAAGAAAAATACAACAAACATATTCGACGTCTTTTTGAATGAGTTTTTTGAGTTTTAAGCTTTAAATCGCGTTTTTAAAAGTGAGTGTCATTTTTTATTTTTTTATTTGATTTTTTGTTTTAAACATCTATCAATTCAACAATTTTCAAGACTAGTCCGATCGTGGAATTTCTATAACTACTATTTTTTTCGATTTTTGAAAATTAAAAAAATTTTTTTTTCATAAATTATTTTGAATACCCATTTTTATAACTGTATTGTATGCGGTGACCATCATAAAATTTTACTGGTTCATCTGAAATAAAAAAAAACCCAAAAAAATCATTAGTTTAATAAAGAAATAATAAATCTAGTCCTTAATCGAAGTTTTTTTTTTTTGAAAAATGAACAAAATGGCGGCTTCCGACAGATAACTTTCGATTTTCGTTTTTGGTCGAAAATCGAAAGTTATCTGTTGGAAGCCGCCATTTTGTTCATTTTTCAAAAAAAAGTTTTGATTAAGGACTAGATTTATTAATAAACTGATCATTTTTTTTATTTCAGATGATCCAGTAAAATCTTGGTCGCATAAGAACAGATTGAAATTTTGGCTCAAAGCTGCACTTGGGGTCATTTCGACCCCTGGTGACCACGAAGGGTTAATACTCAAAACAGTAGTGGATTCAGAGCAAACGTACTATTTTTTATTGTACAACTATAAGAAGGCACTCAAAATTGATGTGATTCACAGATTACATCGAATTAGAACTCAAAAACGGAACGTGACCAATTTTATGGCCATTTTTCTCTATTTAGGGTGCCGAATGTCTGGATTATTGGAGAACTAGTGTAGAATAATTTGTTTCCAATGAGTTTATCGAAGGATTGTAATTGTTGAGCCTCATAGCAAATAGACATATTAATATCCATTTCTATTTTAGAATTTTCTTTTGTTGAATAATTTTTTATTCGAAAGGTATACACGGTGTTAAGTAACTATATAACCTCACTAGGTTCAGCGTGTAGAGCGCCCCAAGACGAAAAATTAGCTTTTTTTAAAATTGTTATACGACAAAATTTGGCTAAGTTATTAATGTTTTAAGCTGACCAATGACGGCTAGAATCTAAGAGTAATATGCTACTGGTGAGCCGTGTGGTGGGGGTAACGGTGGGCGTGGCGTACAAACCCCCACCAGCGGTATTTCTCCTAGATTCTAGCCGTCATTGGTCAACTTTAAAAACATTGATAACTCAGCCAATTTTTATCGTACAAAATTTTTACAAAAAGCAAATTTATTGTCTTGATCCGCTCTACACGGTGAACCTAGTCAGGTTATCTAATTGCTTAACATCCTGTATAGACGTACCTCCGGATACGGTGATTTTGGATAAATCGATGTCCTCGGTGTTACGTGATATTATTCGGCGCCGAAGAACCGAGGGATTGCAAATGAGAGTTGATAATCATTTTACACTCGGCCGTCGTGGAAAATAATCGGAATTTCGTGTTCGTGATTGACGTGAATTTTAACATCAGCAGCTATTTTGGTGTCAGATATCGACTGTTATCGTGCACACGTTTCTGTGATAAAACCTTTGACACGATTCCACACGCGATAAGTATCAATTTTGCTTCGCATCAAATGACGAGAATTCAGGCTCAAATTCACCTCACCAGTTTCCGCTTTCACACAAAGTGTGTAATGGTAATGTGAACTCTCTCGAATCCTCCGATAACCGCACAAATTCCGAAGTATCTCTCAAAATCCATCGACGCTGAATTTGGTCTTTCAAATTGAATTTTACTAACAAGCGATATTTCCTACGATATTCGACTAAAGCTTGTAAATTTCAAATCCACTTTCTCCAAACTCGATATTTTTTAGTTTGATTAGTAATTACGAGTATTAATTGCCCTGTATTGAGAAAACAAATTTGATAAATCGATGTTTGCAGCATTCCTAATTATTATTGTATTGCTTCCTCATAAAGGAAGCTTTGTTTTCGTGAAAAAAAATTTTTCGCGATTTTTATGCCAATATGTTCTAAATGTCCTAAAACATCGAGAAATCATATTTAGAAAAAATGTCCGGATGGATGTGTGTGTGTGTATGTGTGTGTATGTATGTATCCTGAGTTTCAGATGTAAATGATTAATAACTCGAAAACGCTTCGAGATATCAAGCTAAAATTTGGCACAGTTGTCGAGCACGAATTGCTCTTCGTTATGAAATTTTTTTTTTAATTATAACGGGTGTTCGGATTTTATCGACTTTTTTCGTTTTTGCCAGAATGGCGTAAACGCACTAGCCTCTCCAATTTTCAAGATATTGCACTCAAACTTTGTACAGAATTAGTATAGCTATTAAGGTTGTTTGGTATTGAATTTGGCGAAAATCCATCAAGGGATTAAAATTTTATGAAATTTTGAATTTTTTGAAAAATCGCCTAAACGCTCTAACTTGCGCAATTTTTAAGATATTGTACTGAAACTTTGTACAGAGGTAATATAGCTGTGAAGGTTGTTCGCTATTAAATTTGGCAAAAATCTATCGAGGAATTAAAATTTTATGAATTTTGATTTTTTTGAAAAATAGCGCAAGCGCTCTAACTTGCACAATTTTCAATATATTTCACTGAAATTTTGTACAGAACTTGTATAGCTATCAAGGTTGTTCGCCATTAAATTTGGAAAAAATCCATCGTGGGATTAAAATTTTGTGAAATTTTGAATTTTTTGAAAAATAGCGCAAGCACTCTAACTTACACAATTTTCAATATATTTCACAGAAACTTTGTACAATACTTGTATAGCTATCAAGGTTTGTTCACGATCAAATTTGGCGAAAATTGATCGAATTTGCACATTGATTACTAATATTTTTCAATAGTTAACAAAGCCAAATCTGATCGCCATACCAAGTGTTAAAGGAAGCTATGTGAACTATGGATTTTAGTTTGATTAGTAATTACGAGTATTAATTGACCTGTATTGAGAAAACAAATTTGATACATCGATGTTTGCAGCATTCCTTATTATTGTAATTTTTGAATAACACTGAAATAACAATTTCGTACAAGAAATAGCAAAAATTTTGCTCACTATTGTTAAGGTTCAATTTTTCAATTAATTAATGTTGCTACAATCGATCAATTTTGATATTTGACACTTTAAGGGACAAACTGTAATGTAAAGTGGTTCTGGATTGAAATCTTTTCATTTTTCGTTGGAAAGAATGTAAAACAATGGGCATTTCTTTGCGCTAAAATAACTCAGTTTGCTTCAATAAATGCGCGAGCATTTACGTCGTTTCAGTGAAGTCAAATTTAATTTCTATCTTGATGAGCAAGTCCCGTGCCCTTCTCTTTTATTTTTGCCAATGGCAAATCGTTTTTTCACTACTTCAAATGTACATGTCGCGACCGACTTGAAACTCATTGTCGTACACTGGAGCAATCCGAGAAAAGCGGCTTTACAATCGGGCTAGAACGAAACACTGGTGGAATACGAGACGTGAAAAAAGGGAGGGAAGCGAGCGGATAGTTGAAAAACTACGAGACAATGGTGAACCAAAGTGGAAACTTGTAAACAAAGGGAGTTTCTCTCTACCACTCGACTATCCATTCAGTCTCGATCTCATCTCTCTTTCTAACACTTTCTTCCGCTCTCTCTGTCTCTCTCTTTGTCAATCGCAGTCTCGTTATGTTGAAGTGCATTTTCCGCTATTCTCATCGCGCGTCGAATCGAAAGAACCAACCTTTTTCCATGAATATATACCGCAGTAATGAGACTTGGGCAGATAGAATCGGCGAGAAATTGAAATATAGAGACAATCCATAGAAATATACGTGAACCCCATATATGGGGCGTTCCATCCCAAATCGGACAGTTTGAAAAACTTTTTTTTTATTTCCTCAATTTTTTAATATTTTTTAGTACCCATCAAAAGGTTTTTCCTGTTAAATTTTATGATTTATTGATTACCCGTTCAAAAGATATTAAATTAACAAAAAAAAAAACGCTCTTTTTTTGGTATTTTGGTTGTAACTTCTTTGATAATGATCCGAGTTGAAAGTTTTTTTTTCAAAATTTTTGCCTCTTTATGGCTTTTTCAGAAAAAAATACAACAAAAATATTCGACGAGTTTTTGAATGGGTTTTTTGAGTTTTAAACTTTGAATCGCGTTTTTAAAATTAAGTGTCATTTTTTATTTTTAAAAAATTTTTTTGCTTCGAACATCTATCTATTCAACAATTTTTAAGACCAGTCCGATCGTGGGATTTCCATAACTACTATTTTTTTCGATTTTTTAGAATTAATTTTTTTTTTTATAAATTATTATGAATACCAATTTTTGTTATTGTGTAGTATTTTTTTCAATATTTAGAATTTATTTGGACACTTTTTTATTGTTAACAGGTTCTTAAAATTAATAATTATCGTTAAGTCTGTTTATGAACAATAATAACAACAGTTTTTATTTATTCACGTGTTTTTTTTTAAACCTTATATATACGATTATTTTCTGAATTAGAATATTCCTTTCAAATTCAAAATGATTTAAAAAATACTATACAGTAACAAAAATTGGTATTCATAATGATTTATGAAAAAAAAAATAGCAGTTATTGAAATCCCACGATCGGACTAGTCTTAAAAATTGTTGAATAGATAGATATTTAAAAAAAAATATTTAAAAAAAATCAAAAATGACCCTCACTTTTAAAAACGCGATTTAAAGTTTAAAACTCAAAAAACTCATTAAAAAACTCGTCGAATATTTTTGTTGCATTTTTTTCTGAAAGGGCCATAAAAAACAAAAATTTTGAAAAATAACTTTTAATTTTTTTTTAAGGCTCGTAACTTCTCAAGAAACGAAGATATTAAAATAAGATATGAGATCATTTTGTTTCGTCTTAGGTTATAGTTTCATGAAAAAAATACCAAAAAAATATCGAAATTAATTTTCATATTTTTTTTCAGTTTTGAACTCAAGATATATTTATTTAACTCGTATCATTTTGATTTTTTTGAGAAAATTTACCATTTTTCAAGAGATACTTTTACAAGTACTAAAAAATTTGCAGCTTGTGATATTCATAATGTGTATTTTTTTTGTCTATTTTCGAAGTTATATTGAAAAAGAGAGACAAATTTTTTAGTACTTATAAAAATGTTTCTCAAAAAGTGGTGAATTTAAAAAAAAATCAAAATGAAAAAAAATGAAAATTAATTTCGATATTTTTCTTGTACTTTTTTTATGAAACTACAATTCAAGACGAGAAAAAATGATCTCTTATCTTATTCTGATATCTTCGCTTTTTGTTAAGTTATGAGCATTTTTAAAAAAATTGTGTGAAATTTTGGGAAATTTATTGTGGTAAGAAGGCTTAATTGAGACAAAAATCTAAACAAATTGTGAAAGACTGCTTTCAGTACGCATAATAAAATGGAAAATTGTCAACAAAATAAAAAATGGTCGGGGTCACGGATTGGTCACTTCGTATAGAATGCTTCATATGTATATGAGGCATTCCTTACGAGCCGACCAATCTGTCACTCCAACCATTTTCAATTTTATTGAAAATTTCTATTTTCAATTTTCACTCTATTTTTATTTTCTATTTTCTATTTTTGGCACCTACTGAAAGCATCTTTCCAGAATTTTTTTAGATTTTTGTCTCAACTCTTCTTACCACAATAAATTTTTCAAAATTGCACATAATTTTTTTTTTAAATACTCGTAACTTTTTGAAATACGAAGATATCGAAATACAATAGAAGATCATTTTTTTTCGTCTCGAGTTATAGTTTAATGAAAAAAATATCAAAATTAATATGCATGTGTTTTTTTCACTTTTAAACATATTTCTTTTTTTTTAGGACCATTATGATTTTTTTTGAGAAAATGCACCACTTTTCAAGAGACATTTTTACAAGTACTCAAAAATTCGCAACTTGTGTATTGTAATATAAGCACAATAATGTCCCGGTTTCAACCCAACCCAACCTCGCAGCAGTTATTTGTCTTACTTTTTCAACATAACTTCGAAAATAAATTGAAAAATACATTTTATGAATATCACCAGCTGCAAATTTTTTAGTGCTCGAAAAATGTCTCTTAAAAAATAGTAAATTTTTTCAAAAAAATCAAAATAGGCCAAGTTGAAAAAATATATATTTTGGGCTTAAAACTAAAAAAAACATATGAAAATTGATTTTAAGTTGGAAGTTTGGAAGTTGCAGACGACGAATACGTTGCTGTAACGTGATTGTCGCAAGTCGAACGAGAGCAAAGTCGTGATGCGGATAATAGTAGCAGCTAGAATGTTACAAAGTCCACACTCTATTCTCTCTCTCTCTCTCTCTCTCTCTCTCTCTCTCTCTCTCTCTCTCTCTCTCTCTTCTCTCTCTCGTCCTTTTCTCCTAGGGACCGCCTGGAGATTTCTACTGCGGGCGTCGGAGTAGTTACCGTTCGTCGTGATCAGACAAGATTTTATCAGAACTTACGGCGATGGCAAAGGTATAGAGAAAGAAGAAGAAATAAGAAGCGAAAGAGATCGAAAAAATCGCTATAGAGAAACGAAGAAGATACGAAAGAGTTTCCGGCAGAGTTTATCGATCGTTTCTCTCAACTAGATATACAAAATCTCCACAGTCGGGTTTCACGTTCGATCAGTAATACAGAAGTTGTTCGAAGCGATATTGAACACGAAAAAAATAAACATAGTATATATGGGGCATTCCATACGGAACCGACCGATCCGTAACTCCGGCTATATTTGATTTTGTTGAAAATTTTATATTTTTTGTACGTTCTGAAAGCAGTCTTTCAGAATTTTTTTAGATCTTTGTCTCAACCCTTCAAGGTGCAATAAATTTTTCAAAATGTCACACATTTTTTTTTCAAATTCGCGTAACTTTTTGAAAAACGTAAATATCAAAATAAAACAAAAGATCATTTTTTTTCGTCTTGAGTTGTTGTCTTATTTCAAAAAATTTCAAAAAAAAATCGATATTTTCATGTTGTTTTCAATTTTAAATCGAAAATATTTTTTTTTTACTTGGACCATTTTGAGTTTTTTGAAAAAATTCATCACTTTTCAAGAGACATTTTTGCAAGTACTGAAAAATTCGCAGCTTGTGATATTCGTAACTTGTATTTTTTTGGCTATTTTTGAAGTTTTACGTAACTTTAGGTGAAGTTATACGTAAATTTTGTAGTGTTACGTATAACTTCAAAAATTGCCAAAAAATACAATTTATGAATATCACAAGCTGCAATTTTTTTAGCACTTATCCAAATGTTTCTTAAAAAGTGGTGAATTGTTTCAAACAAATAAAAATGGTCCAGCTTAAAAAAAAATTGGGTTTAAAACTGAAAAAAAAAACATATGAAAATGAATTTCGATATCTTTCTTGTATTTTTTTAAATAAAATTTGAAAAAAATTCTGTGGCTAGAAGAGTTGAGACAAAAATCTAAAAAAATTCTAAAAGACTGCCTTCAGTACGTTAAAAAAAAATGTGCAACGAAATAAAAAATGGAACACTTAAGGGTCCGTCATATTCCGCCATTCAGTGATAGTACTCAACGCTGAATCAGACGTCAATTCCTCTCGACGTTCCAGACCATTGAATTAAAAACTCACGCACGAAACACCATAATTCATCAAACAAAGGATTGTAAGATCAAAGGATGTTCAAGTTGCAGTATTTATACGAAAAATATAAAAAATTAAGGCAGGATTAAAATTCAATCTTTGACTATTTTCGATGAACTTTAAGTTCGAATGAACTTTCCTTTCAGCTGAACGAAAAATCCACAAATTATTCCTGAAACGAAAAACTGAAAGTTTTGACAATAATATTTGACAATAAATTCGTAATGTTTACGATATTGTTCGCAAAATTGTAAACAAAGTATTGGCGGGAGTCCGTTAATTTTTCTTTAAAAATGGCATTTTTCTAATTTTTTTATTCAGCTAAACGTTCGGAATTTTAAGTACATCATTGTCACGTACTATTGGGATGAATTACAAATTTATCGTATCGCCTGCGAATACAAATAGCAGAATTACTTTTCTTAAAAATATTTTGAATCTTAATTATCTGAGAATTACTTTCAAGTTTACTTCTGGATCTATAATGTGTTTACAATGTAAAAAATATATAACAGTACCTACCCAGAAAAAAGTCCAGTGATTGTCCATAGATTAGTCCAGTAAGTTTTTCATGCGGAGCTGCCAGAAAAAATTACTGGAGTACTGCATACATGTTTAAATGGGAAATAACTCGTGATTGAACAACTAGTATTTACTGTACTAGTCCAGTAATAATCTCTTGTACGGTATCAATGATTTTTCATAAACCGAACATATAAATAACTGGACTAGATAGTTACTGTAATTACTGTAATAATTACTGTAGCAGTCGAGTATTTTTCACCTTACCGTAATTTTAACCCTCGCTTGACCCACTGCTATACCTCAAGCAAACTTGGTCAAATTTTTAGCCATTTTTGTCGAAAAATAAAAAAGTTATGATTTTTTTCGTAAAAGTTGTCATTTTTCAATTTTTTTGGATATTTAAATTTTTTTATCATATTTAACTTTGATATTTCACTATAAATCATATATACCTTTGAGAAGTAACTTTGTGGGGTGAGAGGGGGTGTGGGGAGTGGGTAGAAGAGGAAAAAAGGTAATTCATAAACCAGATACACATATATGTGTAACAAGCCAAGATGTCCGAACAATCGATGATGCCATTCGCATGAAGGGAATAAAGAAGGGCAAGAAGAACGACTCCAACCTCTGTTACATCTGTAAGGCCCGAATTTTAAGTCACAAGTCCTACCCTAAGATCGCACTATCCATGGAACTCAAGTTGGAACTTAAGATCGAACTTGAGTTCCAATTTAAGATGAATCGTAAGTTGAACCAAAGTGCCATTATAAGTTCATACTTGAGTTCAAACTTTAGTGCGAACTTCAGATCGATCTTAAGTTCAAATTTAAATTTGGTTTGAAGTTCCAACTTAAGATCCATATCTTGAGCTTACCCGTAGTAAAAAACTCCATTCGTCGCCATTGAAAAATCCCCATTCATTCCCCATTGCCAAAATAACCAACGGAGATGAATGCCGAATTGCCTAAGGGGATTTTCGCCATTGAATTCCCCATTTGAAATCGAATGAGGATTTTCCAATGAGGATTGACTTCCCCATTTAAAACGGAATGGGGATTATCCTATAAGGGATTCAATGAAGAAAATCCCCATAGCCAATTCGGCATTCATCTCTATTGGTTTTTGTAGGCAATGGGGAATGAATAGCGATAACCAATGGAGATTCTTTTATATAGTAAAAAACTCCATTCGTCACCATTGAAAAATCGCCATTCATTCCCCATTGCCAAAATAACCAATGGAGATGAATGGCGAATTGCCCAAGGACATTTTCGCCATTGAATTCCCCATTTGAAATCGAATAGGGATTTTCCAATGAGGATTGACTTCCCCATTTCAAACGGAATAGGGATTATCCCATGGGCATCAGTCGGCAAGAAATCCTTGCATGGATTTTTTGGACACCGACTCCTGCTAATATTCCGTGCTCACACTCGTCTAGATAAGCATACTCTTCGCATAATCCGTATGGGAGTTCAGTGGGCTGCCGTCCTGCGACATCTCGCGCCAAGTCTCGGAACTAACGCGACGCGGTTTCCAATGGACATCTTTGGGTAATACTGATCATTCAGTTCATCCGCATTGACGTTCCAATGGACATCATTGGGTAGAGCTGATCATTTCGTTCATCAGCATTTGTCTTCCAGTGGACACCATTAGGCAATGCTGATCGCTCGGTCCATCAGCATTTGCTTTCCAATGGGCATCATTGAGTAATGGTGATCATTCGGTTCATCCGCATTTGTTGTTCAATGGACGTCATTGGGCAATGGTGACTTTTCAATGGATATCCATTCACTGATCAATGGTCGTTCCTATACGCCATTGAAAAATGCGGAAATCTCAATGGGTCCCCATTCACTGTCCAATGGAGTCGTATGAGGACCATGGGTTGCCATTGGCGATTCAATGGAGTTTTTTACTACGGGATAAACTTAAGTTTGATCGTACTTCATTATTTTCACAACTAATTTAAAATAACACGGTTGAGGGAGGCGATGAAAGAATTTTGATCGAACTTAAGTTCATGCTCAAGATGGAGCTCAAGGTCAAAACTCAAACCCAATTTAAGATTGAACCTAAGACCGATTTGATATTCGCATTAAAGTTTGAACATAAGTATAAAATTATAATGATACTTAAGTTCAAACTTAAGATTCATCTTAAATTGGAACTTAAGTTCGAACTAAAATTCAAATTTGAGTTCAATAGAAAGTTTGATCTCAAGTTTGATCTTAAAAACTTAAAATTCGGGCCTAAGTATTTGGTATTTTGATGTAAAATATTTCTTCAATAAAAATGACGAATTCATCGTCAAAAATCGTTGTTTTTCATTTAATTTCATGTATAATGTATAAAATATTATTGTTTTTTTTTATCAAAATAATGTCAAAGCTGCATTTACGATGTGGATCTTTGACGTAAGTTGCATTTCAATGCCTCTTCAAAGTAGCCCCACACTCAGGGTGACTTTGGCTTTTTTTTCTAAACATATAAAATTTTCGAGGGCCCAGTGGGGCTTGCTATTGTTATACATTTTATAGCCAAAGGACACATTGTTCTGTTCGAGCAAAAAAAAATTTAATTTTGGACGTAAAAAAAAAGTTGCGACCAAAAAACTTCCGAAACACGAACAAAGTAGCCCCGTTTTACGGTAAGAATTTTTGTCGCTGGGGTACAAACGACCCCAGTGTGTCAAGTAAGGATTAATTTTGGGAGCAACAGCGAAGTCCTGTAACCAATCCAATGATATTGGAATTTAACTGAACAATTCAGTACTTTTCGGTGAACTTCAGTAATTATCACTGTTGTTATGCATTAATAATTACTGTTTTTTTTTTCTCTGGAGAGAAAAAAGGAAAAATTAATGGCACTGATTTTCACAATCATTCATTTCGTGACTCTGAACATGTCCTAAGGATATATCAGTGTGCACGCACCTATGTATGTGTACGATCGATCCTCCAATGAATTTATTATTCGATGCACTTTCTCTCTCTCTCTCTCTCTCTCTCTCTCTCTCTCTCTCTCTCTCGATCACTCTGATTTTATCGTTGGCTTCAATCCCATACTTCACGTCACCTATTTCAACGTTTCCAGTTGCTCGATGCGGTGAATCTGCCTACTCCACACATAGACCATACCCGATAACATACGTGCTTTCTGTTTTTACTCCGATTTTACCCGCAGACACACACACACACACACACACACACACCACATATGCACACACATCGTGTTTCGAATTTTTTTCTCTCTCTTTTTAACGTTTTCGGTTGTTCGTTCGGCCGAGAAAACCTGGACACGTAACCGTACATTGCATTCTTCTATGCATATGTTATGCATGGGCTATTCCACTTCAATTACACCAACGAAAATCAAATTGTCCGAATGGCCGTGAGATTTTTTGTTTTCCACCAGAAGCTGGTAAAAGTAATTTGGAATAAAGCGATTAACCAAAAAATCGAATATTTCACATTTAAAAGGTTGAGCGATGATCCAAAAAGTTGGTTTTTTCTACCAATTTCGTGAGTAGGCTTAGCGATCATTTTTGAGAGATTTTATTGCGATTTACAGAGAATCCCTCCGAGCATTTTTCGCATTTTTTAATCTGAAGAATGTTAAAAAATGTCATGCATACGATCGTTTTTTTAGAGTACTCGAAAACGGAATATCCAGAATACAAAATTCAAACATGTGTAGTTTTTGTCTGATATTAGCTAATCCTTGGACGAAAGATTTTTCAAAAGTTTGGTTTGAGAAAAAAAATGAGCGCGGTCCTAATTGAGGCAGCCAATTTTTTGGTGATGGAAAAAGATTTTGAAAAATGTAAGAAATGTCTTTTTGAGAAAATCCGCATAAAGATTTATATGAAATTTACACATAATTGAAACACTTGTCTTCCAATCCCTATGACTACGATAGTTTTTATCGGATTGGCTCAAACTATTGCGAAAAGTTCGTGAAAATTGATATTCTAAAGAAACAAAGAAAACACCAAAATCGGATATTTTAAAACGAAACTAAAATTCCAATGGGCCATCTCTAAAAGCAAAATTCACACGATATCGTACCTCCATGTAAAAATAATTATGTCAAAGTTCTTTTCAGATTCAATTAAAATTATACAAATGTACCTGCAATGTATTGACTACCAATAAAATGGAAGATTTAATTGCATTTAAAAACTTATCTCTCATTTTTTAAAATATTCTATTGGAATTTAATACGAACGAAAAAAGTTTCCATTCAAGTGGATTGTTTTTCATATGAAAATTTTTTTAACGGCCATGCTTTGTAATAATTGCTGAAAAATTATGAAAAATCACCAAGTTTGAAGTTTGGTTAAAAATACTTTGCCCCTACCGTTCCAGCCAAAAATTTTATCCGATTGGAATTTCCGTACTTTGTGATGCAATAAAAATCTGAAAAAATTCAGCAATATTTGGCGTGCCATAAACAACAATTATCAACATTGCCCAAAAGTTATTAATAATTTTTTTAAACGGATAATTATTCAACCATTTTTTTTTAAGTTCTATTTTTCCTTAAATAAATTAAATGCTCCAACTTTTCTGAATGCATATGAATTTTTTCAGAATTTTCCCTTCATTTTGAAATTACCGTTCTGAAATTTTTAGAATAGCTGTATTTATGTATTTATTGGCCTAATGTCTTTGAAACTATTTAAAGCTGACGATAAACCTGTGTGCAAAAACATAAACAAAATTGGCAATTTTTTGTTTCTATTTCGCAATGGTTTTTATAATATTTCAAAATAGAACATTCTGAAAAAATTAATATGCGTTCAGAAAAATTAACGCATTCGATTTGTTTAAGAATAAAAAGAACTTACCGAAAAATGTTTGAATAATTATTTGTTTAAAAAATGTATCAATAAATTTTTAGGCAATATTATTATTGATAATTGTTTTTTATGGCATGCCAAATGTTGCTGAATCTTTTGCAGATTCTTATTGTATCACGAAGTACGGAAATTTCAATCGGATAAAATTTTTGGATGGGATGCCCCATATGTTGTGTGATATTTACGAATGGGATTCACGTTTGTTGGCTGTTTCGTTTCGGATCTCGTTGATTTTATCGGACGAAATTAAATTGCGCATAAAAGGGTGGAGGAGAGGACTGGGAGCCGGAGAAGGGTGCGCGAAGAAATGGGTTAAGGGGGTTTGTGGACCGTGCATTCGCGTCCCGAAAACCATGTGCAAATTTAATGAAACGTCAGTGACGAACGGCACCCCCCCCCCCTCTCTCTCTCTCGCTCTCTCTCCCTCTCTCTCTCTCTCTCTTACCTCTATCCTTCTACATTTATGCTTTCGTTGGAAAGCTCCGAGCCATACGAACTTTTCGTAATTTCACCCAAAGTGTGACACTCGAACGTACTCGAACGTACGGAGATAGAAACAAAATTGATTAACAACAAACAAAAAACCAAATTGAAAACGAAGAACGTGAAGGAAATGAAAAAAAAAAAATCAGTTATCCGATGTATGAAAAAATGTAGTTGACCGTCAGATTGGAACAAAAATTGGAAAGTGATTGAAATATTGTTTGATTGGCTACTCTTTGAAACTACGTACCCATGTTTCCTCACACGGTCTTTTGTCACTGCACGTTTCTATTTTCCTTTGTATATATAATATAGACATGTATATATTTTTTTCACGAACGTATTATTTGCTGTTATAAAATTGAATGAAACTTTGTGTTTTCATTGAATTGCATTGAGTTAACAACATGCATGTATTCAATATATTCGTTAGACAGAATTTTTCATTGGCCTATATTATTTGAATAATCCTGATGTTTTCATTTTTTTTTTTTTCAAATTGTCGATCAGGCAATTATACAAACTTGTCGAAATTCGTTATGCTCCGTTTTTTTTCGCCATAGGGAGTTTATTCTTGCGAAGCAATTTTTGCATCACTTTGTATAATTAATCCTTCGTGGTCAAATAATGGTCCTGTTCGAATATTAAATTTTTTTGAATTCGTGGAACATCATTTTTTCAATCGAAATTTCAGTTAATCCTGTGAGCACTAAATCTTAGTGGGTTCTCATGAGCTCGAAAGGGATTTAAAGGGTTATACGCAGTGAGGTCAAAAAAAGCGATTTTTCAAAAAAAAATTCTGAAATGACGTTTTAATTCATTAACGTAAAAATTTATGGATATACTTTTGTAACTTTCAATTTTATTTTTAACTTTTTCTTTTTAAAAAATAATTATTTTTGATGAGGACCTCCGGGAGGTCCTCTAAAAAAAGGCATCTTGCGATGAGCAATTTTATTTCAATTTTCAATTTTCATCAATCACCCGTAGTGGGCAGATTTTTTTTCTGTATTTTACGTATTCGATTTAAAAAATTTTTTTTTTAAATGCTATTTTTTAAAAATCTAAAAAAATTCTGAAAAAACCGTGGTAATATATAAAAAATTTCAAGATACCACCCGTACCCTAGTAGAAATTTTATCCGGCTAGGATATGGCCCATGTCAGGCCGCCTTAACTAAAAGTCCGGCCCTGATAAAGCAAACTATCAGGCCCTGATGCGGAAAACTATCAGGTCCATTTTAGAAATGTTACGCTCTTTCCGATCCGGTCTGGATCCGGCTCCTGATCCGGCGTAGTGCCAAGGCCTGATCACAGCCTGACTAATTTATGTTGGTTTTTATTTATTGTATTCCAATAAGAATTTTATGTGCATGACTGGTTAATAAGCTTTCTTTTATACGAATATACTATAGTGATATAGACGTGAAAATAATAAAAAAATAATAGATATAAAGAAAAGCATTACAACGCGAGAAAAAATTCTCGACAAGAACATTGGCATATTCGTTTTCGTGCCATCGAAAATTCTCGTCGAGAATTTTTAAAAAGATATGTACAGTACGAGTGTGTCAGCAAAGGACTTTTCGTATGGAATACGGCTCTTCGCGAGGTATTATTCCTTGCCGTAGAGAAGTCAATATTCATGATCGCTCTCGTATATATAAGCATGCTATTCACATATTCCGCATGGGCGCGAGCATCCGCCGTACAGCGACATCTCGCGGCGAGTCAAGGGACTAACGTCGCGCGACGTGATGATGATGATGATAATAATAACAATACTGTACGTACGTCACGAATATGTATGTGGCTGGTACACGATCGCTTGGTTCCGCTTGAGAAAGTAATATTGTGGAATAATAATTGAACGTGCGAGTAATAAATAACTAAATAAACATTATGTTAGTTATTGCATGTGACAATGTGCTGGCGTATTTTATTTTCTTTGATTTTTTTTTATATTCGCGAATACGATAGACGAGGGTTATCACGCGAGTGTTCCAATAATAATTGAATAAATAAATAATAATAAATAACTAATAATAAGTAAATAATAAGACATAAATTCATTTCAATTATTATTTCGATTATTGGCGAGTGTCATTCTTTTCTGCTTTTCTTTTTAATTGTAGAAATAAATAAAAAATTTGAAAAAAGTTTCCGAGGCCTTCGATGCTTCGTTAACAATACATATATATAATAATTGATAATCAAAAAAGGTACACATATAAAATATTGCTTATTAAATTGAGTTTAGTGTTGTATAGTTTTATACATATAGCTCATCATAATAGTTTTATAGTAAAAACTAATTAATATATGTAAATAATGAAACGAAAATAGAATATGTCACAATGTCATAAGAAATAGAATTCAAAATATACTTTGAAAAAGTGTTACGAAATTGTTTGGTCGCTTATATAATTTATCTTGCAAATTTGAATTTCCTATAAATGAAATTATTTATTATTATTCGGTTATTCTTTTAATAAAAAACATAAAAGTATACATATTTGTTTAAAAAATAATCGTTTAGAGTGTTTTTCAAATACATTTAAATAGTAAAAAATAGTGTTTTAAAATTATATCTCAAAGTAATTATTTCATTAATTTTTTTATTTATATGTTTTACCCTGATAATAAACAAAGATGTCATACCCATTGCTGCCGTGTAATTACAAATAAATGATATTCTTACTGCGGTCAGTGACGCCTTATTGAATCCTGCTCCGTCCTGGATGTCATAAATATCAGGCTAGCCATATCAGACGGAAGTTAATTTAACCTGACTAGCCTTAGCAGCAACTGATTCATCCCTGATATAGATTAGTTAAGGCTAGCCTGAGATCACACGTCGAAAAAATATGACCCGGCACGGATCAGGTTGTGATCGCCGCCGGATTGGATATCCTGATCAGGCAAACCTTACCGAAACCTGATCAGTGCCTGACACATTATCAGTCCAGCCGGATAAAATTTCTACTAGGGTAGTAAGCAGATTTTTTTTTCCGTGTTTTACAAGCTATTAACATTCTCAAAATTCCAAAAAATTCTCAAATAGCTCACCTTGAGTAGATACTGAATTATTTTGGTACTCAAATTGAGTATCTGCTCAAGGTGAGCTATTTAAGAATTTTTTGGAATTTTGAGAACGTTAATAGCTTGTAAAACACACAAAAAAAATCTACCCACTACGGGTGATAGCTTGAAAATTTGTATATAAATTTTGTTTATTACCAGTGTACAGCATTGCTTTATACTAATCCCCCCCCCCTTTCCTAGTAAGGCCGGGGCTGCAGCCCGCACCCTACACCTTTTCCATTCTGTATCGCAATTCTGCCGAGAGTGAAGGGAAAACTGCAGAAAAACCTTCACTGATACAGACGGTAAACTCTACCTAAGTGCCCGTCGGTAGCAATGCGAGCACGCTCTAGCACGACTATCGTCGGTCGGTTAGGTAGTTACCTCCTCCATTGCGATCCAGTGAGCCAGTCGCTTGCACAGTTAGGTGAACCACCATCCGAGCGATAAGAACCGCGTCGGCAGGCCTCACCGAAACCGTACAATTAACCGCCCACTCATCGCAATGAGGTCTTTGGGATTCCATTATTTTAATGGTGGGGTACCACCCCACCGGGATTGCAGCTGATAAACACTTGAAAAATTGGAATATTTTTCAGCGGTGTCGCCGGGGTTCGAACCCGGGCTCTAGCCACTTGGCCACTGCTCTCCCCGTTGAAAATTTGTATATATTATCATGGTTTTTTCAGATTTTTTTTAGATTTTTAAAAAATAGCGTTTAAAAAAATTTTTTTTTACATCGAATACATAAAATACAGAAAAAAAAAATCTGCCCACTACGGGTGATAGCTAGAATATTTTTATAGATTACTACGGGTTTTTCAGAATTTTTTCAGATTTTTAAATAATGGCGTCTTTTTCAAAAAAATTTTTTTTTTCGATTAGGGGATGTTTCGAAAAATCTAAAAAAATTATGAGGGTGTATTTTATACTCAATGCGATCATATGAAAAAAAAAATCAAATCCGAGTGTCAGGGTCACGGGTTTACACACTTGAGCTGGAATACGTCATATGTACATTATAAAAATGAAATTAAAAAAATCGATTTCTTGAAAATCTTGACTGCGTATAACCCCTTAAGTATTACGTCAAAGGGCTCCGTACGCGAGCACAGTTGGATTTTAAGATGAAAGGCCATTAATCTCTCAGTGGAGCAAAAATCTATAATGTGCATCGTAAAATATGCCAAACTGTACTATGCGCTTTTAAGATCGACCCTTTTTATCCCTACTTTTATACTCGTTCTCTCGCGATACCTTTGAGAATTAAAGAGCTGTACACTGCGCTGACCATCTCAGTCGTCTGTTAAAGGTATTGTTGTCGCTACTCAAACAAGCCTCCTTGTGCCTCGAGTCCCTCATTTTTTCCTCGACCTCTTGTCCACCCTTTTCCATTTTTGCTGCATTTTTTCTCTATAAGCTCGTTCCTCACAATCGACCGTACCGCGGCACGTTTTTTTCCCCTTTTTCCGCACAACGATCCCAAAGAATATCGTGCATTTCTTTTTATTTCTCAACTCTGTACAACGTCCTCTGCAAAAAAAAAAAATTAACTGTGAGAGGGAAAAAAAAGGGATGCAAATAATCGAGGTCAAATGAGATCCAGGGTCCTTCAATACATTCTCATTGCTGACTTTCCAAATGATAATAGTGGAAAAACACATATTACTTACCTTTATAAATCGATAATGAGTAAAACGTCGTTTATGATGGACGTGTTACTCCATTGTTAGATTTGTTACGTTCGAGGAGTTTTATCGGTGTAGAGTGGTACTAATGGACGTCAATTAAAATTCAAGAGTCGAAGGGTGGGTCAAGGAATGAGAAAGGGGTTGAGAGCGAGGAAGCTTAATGACGTCGTAAGTAAACGCGAACAAGAGAGGAAGAAAAAGCGAGAGAGAGAGAGAGAGAGAGAGAGAGAGAGAGAGAGAGAGAGAGAGAGAGAGAGAGAAAGAGAGAAAGAAAGAGAGAGAGAGAGAGAGAGAGAGAGAGAGAGAGAGAGAGGTGGTTAGGTTGATAATAGCAAACAGACCCTTTAGTATGCTGTGTATAAAAGCCTTGTTCCGTGACATATTCCAAGGTAGAATGAGACTTTGAAGTCCCCAACCGTATCTCTAGTGACATGCATTCCCCTATGTATGATATATTCCACGATATTTTCGTTTTTACATTTTTTTTTAAAATCCTATGAATTAATACTCTGGCAAATACTTCATGCCAAACATACATCTATACCGCAATAAACCTCTGCTTTAATTTTCATGAGTTAATGCCTGCAATGTACAATGCCGTCATATACAGGGTGTCCCAAGAATGAAGGACAATACCGTAAGGATAGATTCGTGACGTAATATCGAGTAGAAAAGTCCTTTGCCATTTTTTGATATTTTAAACCCCTCAAATGTTATTAATTTAATTAATTATCAACGTCAAATTGATTAGGACAGTCCTTTGCCATTTTTTTACATTTAAAACCCCTGAATTGTTATTAATTTAATTAATTGTTAACGTAAAATTGAGTAGGAAAGTCCTTTGCCATTTTTTGATATTTTGATCCCTCGAAATTATTAATAATTTAATTAATTAATAACAATTCAGGGGCTTAAAATATCAAAAAATGACAAAGGACTTTTCTACTCGATATTACGTCACGAATCTATCCTCAAGATATTGCCCTTTATTCCTAGGACACCCTGTATAGAGCAGTGGTGTTATTCGGTAGAGTTGTTATTCGGAATAGATGATATTTTCACTAGACCTGTAAATATACCAGCGAAAAAACCTAAAGATTTTCAATCAGGCAGACTACTATTAAAGGAGAGTCGTCATACACTTGTAATATGTATTAAAAAAGAGATGTAATAGGGGAGTTGTTACTCGGTAAACATGAATTTTAGAGAATCTTCAAAAATTCGATTAGTGGACTATCGTAGAACGCTCCATATTTTATCACATATAGTATACATAAGTCATTCCATGTCAAATCGACCCCTTTCAATTTCGATGAAATTTGGTTAGAAGTTTTCTTTTATTATAAAACGAAGTTCTACCGACGAAAAAAATTTCAATGTTTTTTCGAAAGTTATGAAAGATTAAAGATTTTACCTTTTTTTTAATTTTTCAAGTTTATTTTGTAAATATCTCGAAAACGTTACGAAAATAGTTACGAAAAAATCGTTCTGGGTTCATCTTAAAGGGTATACTTGGGGCTGCGAAAAAAAATATATTCTGAGAACATTTTTTGAAAAATGATAAATTTGGAGAATTTTGAATTTTTAACAATCCTGAAAATCCACGATCAACATTAAATTTTTTATTTAATTTTTTAAATATAATACTTTGTACTGATCTTAAAAGATCCTGAAATTATCAGAATTGCGTTTTTTGTTTTTTCAAAAATATGAATTTTTGAATTTTTAGGAATTTATTTTTACCTCTAAGTTAAGTTTGAGCAATCATGTAATTTTTACTGCTCAACATTACAAAATTACATGATTGCCTAACTTTACTTAACTTGGAGGTAAAAAAAAATTATTTTACCAAAACTCAAAAATTGATATTTTTGAAACAAAAAAAAATACCTCTCTGAAAATTTCAGGATCTTTTAAGATCAGTACAAGGTATTATTTTTAAAAAATTTAACCAAACATTTAATGTTGATCGTGGAATTTCACGATTTTGAAAAATTCGAAATTCTCCCAATTCATCATCTTTCAAAAAAAAATTTCGGCATATTTTTGTTCGTAACCCCAAATATACGCTTTAAGATGAATTCAGAACGATTTTTTCGTAATTGTAATAGTTTTCGAGATATTTAAAAAATAAAGATGAAAAATTGTAAAAATGGTGAAATTATGAATTTTGCATAACTTTCAAAAAGAAGAATTAATTTTTTTCCTTTAGTAGAACTTCGTTTTATGATTAAAAAAAACTTCTGACCAAATTTCATCGAAAATAAAAGGGGTCGATTTCAACTATTGGTCGATTTGAGATGGAATGACCCATATAAAGATATACATGGTGGGATAATATTTCAACGTGAATGGCATTCTCCTTCCATATTTGCCTCGACCTCTAGTGTACGATGGCTTTGAAGACCTACATTTACGCACCCTCACAAAATGTTCCAATGTCGTTACCAAAGCTAACCTCAAAGCTCGTGTTCTTGCTTGGCTCGGCATTATCTTCAGTGCTTTTGCATTCGGTTCTGGGCTTTTGAGAGTACAAAACGCCACCGAGTGAACGCAAAATCTTGAATATATGTTGAAAATTCTTAATGCTCAAAGACAAATTTGATGGCCTATATTTTTTCCAATCCCGTTTGAGAACATTTGAAATTCAATGCAATGACAAATTGGATTCAAGCTTGAAAGCCTGAGAAAATATTAACGCTCCAATGAATCAATACCAAGTTAAGAAGAAAAAAGAAAAATGGCGAAAAAAAAGTTTATTCACTAAAAATTGAAAGCTCTCTTCCAGTACTCGTGATAAAAAGTTAACTTCAATTTATCATTGAAAGAAGTTGGATATTTCTATTATTTGATTATCGAAAAGCCATCAATTTAAATCAATTCCAGGTAAAAAAGGAATGATTCGTATATATTTTCTCACCTTTTCGATCATCTGCGTCGAAATTCAATTAAGGACTATAGCAATATAGATTCGACACGTATTACGTTCTCCAGATTGATTACTTTTTCTAGCCGGAACCTCCAGTCCTAGAATAGTTTTACGAGAAATTTTCGCAACGACACGAGGTTAAACGAAATTGTGATTTTATCGCTTATACGTATATGAACATGTACATATACGTAATCTCGAATCGTATATATAAATACGCGTAGAAAAGATACGCAATCCAACTTTATCGTCGATTACACGAAATACGGCTCTCGGTTTCCTGGCCTTACGATGTAACTCCCATTTTACAGATATTTATATCGTCCGTGTTACGAACGTTCGTCTTTCTCTCTCACTCGTTTTCAATACGACAAAGGTTGTGTCGCGAGCATTTCACTCGAAACGCCGTCCGAAATCGTTTTTCGGCTCTTGAATTCTCTCGAACGAGAAATCGTTCACCGATAAACGACACGCCGAGGCTATGAAACAGAGTGAGAATGCGAAAAAGCTCGGGAATGAAGCGTGAACATGTTTCAAATAAACGAAAATGACGACGCTAAAGCACCGAATAATTAAATATTGCAAAAAACAAAAATTAGAAGAATTTGCCTTTGAACATCATAACAGAGCTGGGCAAAGTACCGGAAAGTACTTCAAGTACAAAGTACCGTAAGTACTGAAAGTATCAAGTACCAGCAGTACTTGAAGTACTAGGTACTGGAAGTATCAAGTACCAGCAGTACTTGAAGTACTAGGTACTGGAAGTATCAAGTACCAGCAGTACTTGAAGTACTCGTACTGGTCGTATCAAGTACCGGCAGTACTTGAAGTACTCGTACTGGTGGTATCAAGTACCGGCAGTACTTGAAGTACTACGTACTGGAAGTACTCGTACTGGTAGTATCAAGTACCAGCAGTACTTGAAGTACTACGTACTGGAATTATCAAGTACCAGCAGCACTTGAAGTACTACGTACCTGAAGTATCAAGTAACAGCAGTATTTGAAGTACTACGTACTGGAAGTATCAAGAACAAGCGGTACTTGAAGTACTACGTACTGGAAGTAGCAAGTACCAGCAGCACTTGAAGTTCTACGTACTCGAAGTATCAAGTAACAGCAGTATTTGAAGTACTACGTACTGGAAGTATCAAGTACAAGCAGTACTTGAAGTACTACGTACTGGAAGTATCAAGTACCAGCAGTACTTGAAGTACGGCGTACTGGGAGTATCAAGTACCAGCAGGGCTTTAAGTACTACATACTGGAAGTATCAAGTACCAGCAGTACTTGAAGTACTACGTACTGGAAGTATCAAGTACCAGCAGTACTTGAAGTACTACGTACTAGAAGTATCAAGTACCAGCAGTACTTAAAGTACTACGTACTCGAAGTATCAAGTACCAGCAGTAGTTGAAGTACTACGTACTGGAAGTATCAAGTATCAGTAGCACTTGAAGTTCTACGTACTGGAAGTATCAAGTACCAGCAGTACTTGAAGTACTACGTATTGGAAGTATCAAGTACCAGCAGTACTTGAAGTACTACGTACTGGAAGTATCTTGTACCAGCAGTACTTGAAGTACTACGTACTGGAAGTGTCAAGTACCAGTAGTACTTGAAGTTCTACGTACTGGAAGTATCAAGTACCAGCAGTACTTGAAGTACTACGTACTCGAAGTATCAAGTACCAGCAGTACTTGAAGTACTACGTATTGGAAGTATCAAGTACTAGCAGTACTTAAAGTACGACGTACTGGAAGTAACAAGTACTAGCAGTACTTGAAGTACTACGTACTGGAAGTATCAAGTACCAGCAGTACTTGAAGTACTGCATACTCATTACTTGAGGTACTTAAGATTTTACGTACTTATTACTTGAAGTACTTAAGATTTAAATGACTTGACGTACAAGGACTTGAAAAATCAAGTACCAAGTATCAAGTACTTTTCATCTTTCAGGAATATCTCATAAGTTCTAGTACTTACATTTGATTTCTTATTCTTATTTCATTTCTATTCGAGCACTTTTTGTATCAAAAGATATTATCACCTTGTACAATACACTGAGATTAGGCTGTCTAATCACATCAGTGTATTGCCTAATTTAGGTAGATTGAAACAGAATACATGGATTGTTAAAACTAATCCAACTTCGTTTTAGTCTTAAAAAAAACTGTCGCAGGTGACCGTTGAGGGACAGTATGCCCATACGTCACAAAATATTATTTTCAATTATATATTCACGGGCTTTGTCGGTGTAACCATTAGCAAGATACATTAAAAAGTACTTGATACTTGTACTTGGAAAAGTACTTGAAGTGCAGAAAAGTATTTGAAATTTTAAGTACACTTCTTGAAGTACAAGCCAAGTACTTGAAAATTTGAGTACGATACTTGAAGTACTTTTTAAGTATTGTACATCAAGTAATACATTAAGTATTACAATACTTTACGTACTTTGTACTTTTTTATTTAAATACGATACTTGAAGTACTTTTTAAGTACTTGAAAATTAAGTATTTGAAAGTTCAAGTACACTACTCGGAGTACTTTTCAAGCATTGTACATCAAGTAATACATTAAGTATTGTCAAGTATTCCAATTCTCGAAGAACTTAAAAAGTAATTCGAGTACTTTTTACTTACTTTTAAGTACTTTTAAGTACTTGTTAAGTATTTCAAGTACGTCGCATGTACCGGATATTTCAAGTATCATAATTATATTCTTTCTCCGTTAATGTAATTTATGAAGTATTAATTTGCAGAGAAAAAAAATACATCTTTGCTATTTTCATTGTATTCTACTTTGTTACAGCCGTCCACGGAACAAGATGTCCGGCTGATAGTGTACTAACCGAGAACGGTACTTGCAAGTGCGTGTCGGTTTGTCCAACGAACAAATGTCGACCGGGCGAACGACCTTTGGAAGTAAGGGCCGCCACCGAGCCCGTTACTCCGGGCAGCTGCTGTCCTCTGTACGACTGCGTTCCCTCAGGTAATTACAAAAGTCGTATCAAAGCAACCCCGGCAACTAGTTTCACCAACCTGGGCCCTAAACCCGGAGAATCAGCACCCTCTTCGCGGTCCACTGATGCTTTTCCACATGCATCGTTACACACAAACAACGCACACAAACACACACACACACACACACCCACACACATACACAAACACACACACACACAAACACACACACACAAACACACACACACACACAAACACACACACACAAACACACACACACACACACATAAACACACACACACAAACACACACACACAGACACACACACACACACACACAAACAAACACACACACATAGACGCATTCGTAAAGTTTGGCTATAGCACATACTCATTGGAGGGCCTCCCATTGCGAGCATGAAGCATTCCCTCCCATCCGTATCCAATGTGGTACCCAGCCGCGTCCTTCCATTCCTTGGATTAAAATCTACTCTTGGTCTGTTACGGCTCCTCCGTTCGTTTGGAGAATAACGAAAAACACCCACACACGCATCGAACTGCGACGAACAGAAGAGCCTGAACATCATGAACGTTCAGTTACAAAGTTCTTCGGCTCAGGCCCTTCTGTTTGTCAGGGATATTTTACGTTTGTGCGAAGAGAACCTCCAGCTATTCTCGACAAACAGAAGCAGTCCCACCCCATCTTCCCTCCTTCGGCTATCTGGGATCTCCACCGGGATTTCATCGTGAAATACGACCGTTGTACCACCATACGCGTGTACAATCGTGTTTTGTGCAACGTACACACATCTGCAATACATTTTCGAACATTACGTGTTAAACATATGGGGCATTCCATACGAAACCGACCGATCCATAATCCCGATCATTTTTAATTTTGTTGAAAATTTTCTATTTTTTTGTACGTACTGAAAGCAGTCACTCAGATTTTTTTTAGATTTTTGTCTCAACTCTTCTTACCACAATAAATTTTTCAAAATTTCGCACAAATTTTTTTTTAAATGCTCGTAACTTTTTAAAAAACGGAGATATCGAAATAAGATAGAAGATCATTTTCTTTCGTCTTGAGTTTTAGTTTTGTTAAAAAAATACACAAAAAATATCGAAATTAATTTTCATATGGTTTTTCCAGTTTTAAACCCACAATATATATTTTTTTGAAACTTGGATTATTATTATTATTTTTTTTTTTACAAAATCACCACTGCTTGACGGACATTTTTACAAGTACTCGAAAATTCGGAGCTTGTGATATTTATAACTTGTATTTTTTAACCTATTTTTGAAGTTATAAAATCGATAAAAAATACAAGTTAAGAATATCACGAGCTGAAAATTTTTTAGTACTTGTGAAAATGCCTCTAAAAAAGTGGTGAATTTTTTCACAAAAATCAAAATGGTCCAAGTTGAAAAAAAATATTCTGGGTTTAAAATTGAAAAAAAAAATATAAAAATGAATATTGATAGTTTTTTTTTCGTATTTTTTTGATGAAACCCCACCTCAAGCGAAAAAAAATTGTTTTTCTATGTTATTTTGATATCGCCATTTTTGAAAAAGTTGAGAGAATAAAAAAAAAATTGTGTGGAATTTTGAAAAATTTATTGTGGTAAGAAGAGTTGAGACATAAATCGAAAAAAAAATTCTGAAAGACTGCTTTCAGTACGTACAAAAAAATAGAAAATTTTCGACAAAATTAAAAATGGTCGGGGTCACGGATTGGTCGGTTTGGTATGGAATGTCCCATATATATGTATATATACGGGGATATTTTATTTTGTATAGATGTAATGTGTGTTGCTTACACCATACTAAAGGTAGCATAAGTTACTGGAAAGCGCCCCCTACGCTCGGATGAACTTTGCCGGTGTCGAAAAGCAACGGTTTGAAACATCCCCGTGGAGTATCGCATTTCTCGTGTTACACCGCAGCCCGTATAACTCAATATCACACGCTATTAGCGGCAAGTTAAAATCTATGTGAGAATATGATATTTTTGTTAGTTTTAAATTGCGCGGTTATTCGGAGGAATGCGCGATGGGTTTGAAGTGTGAAGAAATTTTGGTAATGGAATCACTGATTCAGCGGGAAGTGTGTTTCTGGGAATCCGAACCCCAAAATTCTGCGGTTCTTATGACTAAATTGTGCAGTAGGCGTAGATGAACCTAGCTGTAATTTGAAGCACTTAGTGTGAACATTTACAAAGTTGAGGCACCAATTTTATAGAAACGCCAACGTTAATGTGCAAGCAACGGCTTTGTTGGTTAAATTGCAAGTCAATGCTAGAGGGATGCACGAAGGATTCAAGCCTGAAGAAATTTTGATAAAGGGATCAACAATTCTGTGAAGTGTTTTTGAGGGCCGGTCACCAAAACTTTGCGGTCTTACAACTTAACTTAACTTAGACGTAGGTTGGGTACTTCAAGGTAAACATTGGCCTTGTTGAGTTTCAATTGGATGTTTAATTATATGAAGGCTACAAAGTCAATGGCTTGAACAAAATTTAAACTTTGGTTATGATTGAAGAAATCTGGCGCAGTACACCTATAAATAGTTAGGCAATTTTACAGGCCTCATCGGATGATAAGTAAGCTTAGTGCGAACGTTAACACAGTTGAGGGACCATTTTAGAAACGCCAACGTTAACGTGCAACCTACGGCTTTGTTGGTTAAATTGCAAGTCAATGCTAGAGAGATGCGCAAGGGGTTCAAGCCTAAAGAAGGTTCGATAACGGGATCAACGATTCTGTGAAGTGTTTCTGAGGACCAGTCACCAAAACTCTGCGGTCTTATAACTTAACTTAACTTAGATGTAGGTTAGATACTTTAAAGTAAACATTGGCCTTGTTGAGTTTCAATTGGATGTTTAATTATATAAAGGCTACAAAGCCAATGACTTGAACAAAACTTGAAGCTTGATTATGATTGGAGGAATCTGGCGCAGTACACCTAGAAATAGTTAGGCAATTTTACAGGCCGCTTCGGATGATAAGTGAGCTTAGTGTGAACGTTCACACAGTTGAGGGACCATTTTAGAAAGGCCAACGTTAACGTGCAAGCAACGGCTTTGTTGGTTAACTTGCAAGTCAATGCTAGAGGGATGCACGAAGGGTTCAAGCCTGAAGAAATTTTGAGAACGGGATCAACGATTCTGTGAAGTGTTTCTGAGGACCGGTCACCAAAACTCTGCGGTCTTATAACATAACTTAACTCAGACGTAGGTTAGTAACTTTAAAGTAAACATTGGTTTTGTTGAGTTTCAATTAGATGTTCAATTATATAAACGCTACAAAGCCGATAGCTTGCACAAAATTTAAGCTTTGATTATGTTTGGAGGAATCTGGCGCAGTACACCTAGAAATAGTTAGGTAATTTTACAGGCCTAATCGGAGGATAATTAATGCGAATGGCAAAGTGAAGGATGTGAACTAGCTCAGACAATGGCTATAGAGGAGTAACCATTGTAAATTTGAGCATAAGACAGTGAAGGCTTGAGTTGCCCAATTGGGAAAGTACCCTGAAGAACGACCTTGCCAAACTACCCTAAACGCATCTTGAACGTTGAGTCCACGAAATGCCCCAGTAACATTTTTATACGTATTGGATTTCAGAACAAGTGTCGTGGTCCCAAACCGTTGATGGACAACTTCGTGCCAGGTGCATCGATGATTCGGGTATTCCACGAGGTTGGGGCGAACAATGGCAACAAGGACCATGCATAAATTGCACATGCGAGGAAGGCAGCTCCTCTTGTCACGCGACAATGTGCAAGAGTTGTGAAAATTCCGCGCCCATTATCGACGGCGAGTGTTGCCCACGTTGTCTAACACCGATAAACGAAACTACCACTCTTACCAATCGTTGTCCACCCCTCGAGGATTGTCAAGCACCGTGCAAGCCCATCACCAGCGGAATCGATGAATGTCCGATTTGTCATTGCCCTAGATTCAAGGTATGAGATTATTCGTTCATTTTTTAACCTTTACCCTTGGATTTTGAGTTTTCTGGGATAAATTAGTTATAGTTCTAGGGATGTTGTACTCAAGAATATGAATGTGGAATAAGAAGGTATTTATAAAAGAACCAATCGAGTATTAAGATTCTCAAAGGTTTTTTTTAGACAGCTGGAAGGAAAAATTAGTGCTAACTAAGATAGATTTAAATTAAACATTTCCTTCTCAATGTACAAAAAAATATATGACAATGATTTCACGAAAAAAAAACTTAGCTTACGTCAATAACTACACCCACATATTTTTCCACGGCTTTTTATTGATTGATATTTGTAATTTAAGTTCAATTTGCATGAATCAGAACTCATTTTGAGTTTTGATAGATACTGTATGAATTTATCGAAAAATATTCATGATAATATTCATCGTTTACAAATCCAAGTCATTTGCTTATGGGTCATTCCATGTCAAATCGACCTATAGTTTAAATTGACCCCTTTCAATTTCGATAAAATTTGGTTGGAAGTTTTCTTCTCTCATAAAATGAAGTACTACCGAAGGAAACGAATTTGAAAAAAATGTTTCGAAGCTTATGCATAATTCCGAATTTTTTTTTTTTTTTTGAAAAATAATGAATTTGGAGAATTTTTAAAAATCCTGAAAATCCACGATCAACATTGAATGTTTGGTTTAATTTTTTAAATATGATAACTTGTACTGATCTTAAAAGATCCTGAAATTGTCAGTATTGCGTTTTTTTTTTCAAAAACATAATTTTTTGAATTTTGGGAAACATTTTTTTAATCCCTGAGTAAAGTAATGTTGAGCAATCATATAATTTTGTAATGTTGAGCAGTGAAAATTTCAATTAATGACATAAGAATGTAAGAACAGAAATATGTATATTACTTATACATTAGGGTGTTTCAAAAAAAAAGTTGTATTTTTTTTACTTAACTAACAGGCTGAAAAGTTACTTTGGCACAAAAAAAGAAAGTTCACGAAAAGACAGGTCGAAAAAAAAATATTTAGAGAATTTTCTACGTTCTTAATTATCATTGAGAAGGTAGAAAATTCTAAATACGCAAAAAAGGATTTCCCATGTTATTTAAATGGGAAATTACAAAGCCCGTGAGCCACCTCTAAATATTTTTTTTGGACCTGTCCTTTGCTGAACTTTCTTTTTTTTGTGCCAAAGTAACTTTTCAGCCTGTTAGTTGAGCAAATACTAAAAAATTTACCAAAATTCAAAAATTCATATTTTTGAATGAAAACGCAATTCTGAAAATTTCAGGATCTTTAAAGATCAGTACAAGGTATTATATAACAAAAAATTGAACAACAAATTTAATGTTGATCGTGGATTTTCACGATTTTCAAAAATTCAGAATTACCCAAGTTCATCATTTTTCAAACAAAAAATTCGGAATATTTTTTCTTTCGCAGCCCCAATTATACTCTTTAAGATGGACCCAGAACGATTTTTTCGTAACTATAATAGTTTTCGAGCTTTTAAAAAATAAACTTGAAAAATTAAAAAATTTGTGAAATTTAGAATTTTGCATAACATTCGAAAAAAATTATATTAATTTTTGTCCTTTGGTAGAACTTTGTTTTATGATAAAAGAAAAACTTCTGACCAAATTTCATCTAAATTGAAAGGGATCGATTCCAACTATAGGTCGATTTGACATGGAATGACCCTTAGGAAAAAAAACAGAACAAAATATTTATCATGAATTCATACAATATATTCCCACAAAATGATCGCTTTTTCATCAAGATAGAACGAAAATTGCAAAGGATCGTTGGCGTAATCCTAATTATTTCACTGTGGGGCAATTTTTATACATTTTTTAAAAATATTATACAGAAAATCCCAAATCCAGATGTCCCTCTGTTCACCCTAAATTATCCCTACAAACGTGGATGAAAAAATCTTCGAAATATTGGCACTAGATTCATTTCACTGTATTAATCAGCAGACTGAACGAAATTTTGTTGTCAGATTATCTCGTTGAGACGAAATGAAGCATCGAGGTGCTTTTTCTTTAAGCGAAAGAATAAACTCCACCCAATTAGATGCCACTCTAGATATTGAATTATTTCATAAAAATATGAGGTATTCCCGCTCAACGGGACCCCCTTTTGAGCCGACCTCTTTCGATTTTCTTGAAACTCGAGTATGTTTTAGTGTTGTCTGAAAGTATATTGTACACCAATTTTCAGATCTCTAACTATAATACTCTTTGGAATACACCAAAAGTTATATTTCAAACTTTTTGCGTATTCAACGCTTCGGAGCTTTGGCACAGCGCGAAATGAAATCGAAAAAATGCTTTAACAATAGCTTTCGATCGGAAATTTCCTGCGCCTTTCGAAAAAAAATATCAGCGATTCTGAACAAAAAAACGAATTCATTTGAATTTCGGCCAAAAACCGAAAAAAATGATTTACAAAAAAAGAGCATAATTTAATTCAGCGGGACAATTTTGTTCATGTTTTGTATATATCTGAGAAGTCATTGAATAAATTTGATTATTTAATACATTTAATTTAATTAATTTAATTAATTTACTCAATTCAAAATTCGTTAAAAAAACGCTATATAATACATCAGGGAACTGTTGAATACGAAAAGCACGATATTTAAGAATTTTTATCCTACTAAAAGACTTGGCATTAGTGAACGGATATGAGTTCCAACTTGAAATTTATATCGTGACTTCTCTGATATATACGAAACATGAAAAAAATTGTTTCGCCGAATTAGATTATGCTCTTTTTTTGTAAATCAATTTTTTCGGTTTTTGGCCGAAATTTAATTGAATTCATTTTTTTCGGAATCGCTGATATTTTTTTCAGAAAGCGCAGCAAACTTCCGATCGAAAGCTATTGTCAAAGAATTTTTTCGATTTTATTTCGCGCCGTGCCAAAGCTCCGAAGCGCTGAATACGCAAAAAATTTGAAATATAACTTTTGGTGTATTCCAAAGAGTATTATAGTTAGAGATCTGAAAATTGGTGTACAACATACTTTCAGGCAACACTAAAACATACTCGAGTTTCAAGAAAATCGAAAGAAGTCGTCCCAAAAGGGGGTCCCGTTGAGCGGGAATACCTCATATACATCTTTTTCCCATCGAGACGATACAAGTATCTGACGGATAGAATCAATTTTATACATCAATAACTCGCCATCGATAAATCCAATCGGTGCATTATCGGTTACCGGAACGATGCGGAAACTTTCATTCTTAACGAGAATCGTTCGGAAATGCTGTCAAGATAAAAGTGCAACTGGTAATAATCGAGACAAAGTAGATGGTTGCCATTCCTCCCTTTATCGAAACTCAGTGGTCCAGATAAATCTGTAAATAGTCGAATTACATTCTTTTTCACGAACAAAAAACTGTTTGTAAGAATGGACGAAGAAAAAGGAGTCGGACGATATAACCAAGACTTTATTAAACGCCTTCCCGAGAAGCTCGAAGGCGCTAGACAAACCGGAAGGACGTGACAGCGTCCAAAGCGTCATTATTCTCTCTCTCTCTCTCTCTCTCTCTCTCTCTCTCTCTCTCTCTCTCTCTCTCTCTCTCTCTCTCTCTCTCTCTCTCTCTCTCTCTCTCTCTCTCTCTCTCTCTCTCTCTCTCTCTCTCTCTCTCTCTCTCTCTCTCTCTCTCTCTCTCTCTCTCTCTCTCTCTCTCTCTCTCTCTCTCTCTCTCTCTCTCTCTCTCGCTCTCTCTCCCCCTCTCTCTCTCTCTCTCTCGCTCTCTCTCCCCCTCTCTCTCTCTCTCTCTCTCTCTCCTCTCTCTCTCTCTCTCTCTTCTCTCTCTCTCTCTCTCTCTCTCTCTCTCTCTCTCCCATCACTCTCTCTCTGTATTCGTCCAGATACTCACTCAAAGCTTTCTATTTTCTATCGTGAGAAATCCCGTGAGCTCGACAAGCCGCGCTCGATATAATATACTCCATTCATTTTTTTTTATCCCGAGAGATTCGAAGGTACGAGAAAACGTTTCTCGCAGAAAGAGATTTGTACCCTCGGGCTTTCATTGTATCGCACAGTTATAACTGCGAGAACCTTGAAAGACTGAGACTAGAAACGATAAACCTTCGGAGACTCGATGCTGGAACGCTTATCGAAAAAAATTGTGCTATCAAAAAAGACTTTGATAACCGCGTTTGTTCGGTCTCAGATGAGCGAGAAAAGTTTCGCGCTCTCGTAATATTCCACTTTTTCACCGACTATTCTTCGTCCTTTCCTTTTTTTTTGACCCTTTAGCCCCGCCTTAAGTATTTCACGAGTTACTTTATCATTTTCCAATCATTTTCTGCTGTTTCCTCTGATTTTCCCGTTCGTTCTCGCTTCTTCTCGGCAATCACGATGCTTTAACGATCCGCACGATTAAATTCTCGTTCCACGTTGCCGCTGGTTGGAAGAGAGGCAAAGCTCATTATTAACACGTGAGCCAATTAAAGCAGAACGTTCGGTGGCTTGCGGCGAATCCCGGATAATTCGGTATTAGTCGTTTCACCGAATAATTGTATTAACGCGTATCCGACGATTCTGCGTTTTCGTTAATTTTTTTTTTCAATTTCTGATTGGTCTGTCGTAACCAATTTTACAGTTTATAATTAAACCATCAATTTCACAGAGTGATAACGAATACGGTGCAAATTTGTTATTGTAAAATTACCGAAATTTTTCGAGACAAAAGTATCGAAATAAGGTAAAAGCCGGATAGTTGCCCCGGGGGGATAGTTGACCCGGTTTTTAATACACTATGCTAGCCATGTCCCTAGCGTTAGCGCATATATGCCCTCGCAGGCCTCAGTGCCCAAAAGACATAGGGCAGGGCCCACAAGTTTCGTCTGTGTGAGCGAAAATCTTCCACGGTGAGACCTGGACGAGCGTTGCACTAATATTGGTGACTAATTTTTATTGAATAAATAATGTTATGGTTGAGGATTCAGTCAGCTATTTGTTTTCTCGCATGCATTAGAGTTTCAACTACACGATCTGATACGGTATATTGTTAAATAGCTTTTATTTATTTTTTTAATAAAAAGGGCAAGTACCCGTATCGAAAAGGATAGTCGCCGCAAAATTCATTTCCGATTAGTTGCCCTAACGGCAATATGACAAAAACCCAGGCGTAGTCCTTGCTGGACCGAAGTTAGTTTAGCACTAGCGTTTAAAGAACTAGATAAGAAAGATAAACTGGGGTGGGGATCGAAGAGTCGACTAACCAATATTTCGAACGGCCGAAATCTCGAATTTTACGATTACGAGCGTTAGAATAACGAAGCGCCGAAATCCCGATCGCCAGAAAATAGAAAGTCGAGAGAGCCGCCCCATGCGTAAGAGAGAGAGGAGGCGCATCTCTCTCTCTCTTACGCATGGGGCGGCTCTCTCCGCTTTCGCTTTTCTGGCGTTCGGGATTTCGGCGCTTCGTTATTCGAACGCTCGTAATCGTGAAATTCGGGATTTCGGCCGTTCGAAATATTGGTTAGTCGACTCTTCGACCCCCACCCATAAACTGTTAATTAAAGGTATTTTGAAAAATAATAAAATTATTGATTATAAAATAATAAAAATGATAAAGGGAGAGCAGTGGCCAAGTGGCTAGAGCGCGGGTCTCGTAATCCGCGGGACCCGGGTTCGAACCCCGGCGACACCGCTGAAAAATATTCCAATTTTTCAAGTGTTTATCAGCTGCAATCCCGGTGGGTTGGGACCCCACCATTAAAATAATGGAATCATAAAGACCTCATTGCGATGAGTGGGCGGTTAATTGTACGGTTTCGGTGAGGCCTTCCGACGCGGTTCTTATCGCTCGGATGGTGGTTCACCTAACTGTGCAAGCGACTGGCTCACTGGATCGCAATGGAGGAGGTAACTACCTAACCGACCGACGATAGTCGTGCCAGAGCGTGCTCGCATTGCTACCGACGGGCGCTTAGGTAGAGTTTACCGTCTGTATCAGTGAAGGTTTTTCTGCAGTTTTCCCTTCACTCTCGGCAGAATTGCGATACAGAATGGAAAAGGTGTAGGGTGCGGGCTGCAGCCCCGGCCTTACTAGGAAAGGGGGGGGGATTAGTATAAAGCAATGCTGTACACTGGTAATAAACAAATAAAAAAAAAATATTAATAAAAATGATAATAAAATATGTAAATAAAAAAATTAAATTTAAAAAATATAATAAAATAAAATAATCTGTAACTTAATATTAATTATAAACTCCTTCGAAGTATTTTCGACGTGAGGCGACTATCGGCTACACGTTGGGCAACTATCCCTCTTTGAAGAGGTCAAATAAAACGGGATTCACTCAAAAACAATATTGATTGGGTGTACAAAAATAGTGCACAATGAAAGATTAAAGACCAATGTTTTAATATACACGAAGCATATTGTCAGTAGATACTTAATTTTTAAGTGATAGACCTTTTCCTTAAGTGTGGCAACTATCCGGCTTTTACCCTATATAACGAAATCATTAAAATGTTTGTACAAAAAACCCTGCAAATTGGACATTTGCATATTGCTTCGTCATCTTCATCCATAGTTCAAACAGCTTCCTTTATCGCAAAGTATAGCGATCAAATTTGGCTTCCTCATAAAGGAAGCTTTGTTAACTATCGAAAAACAGGAGTGATCGATGTGCAAATTTTCCAAATTCTTTCAAATTTACTTCTTGCCAAATTTGATTTTTGACAAATTCAATGGCGAACAACCTTGATCAATATTTTTCATGTGTGCAACATTTCAGTTTAATATCTAGCAAATAGCCGAAGTTGGAGTACGCTATTTGAAAAAAAAAAAATTTGATATTTTTATCATTCGATCGATTTTCGCCAAATTTAAGAAGGAATAACCTTAATAGCTATATTAGCTCGTAGTGTAGTAAAGTAATTGATAAAAATTGAGTTATTACTTTTAACACAGGTTGATATCAAAGATAATTTTGAAAAAATTAATACCTAGATCTAAATTATATTTTATTTTTCAAGGACTGCCCGCCTATACAACAATGCAAGCCAAATTGCAAGCTGGTCAATCACGACGAGGATTGCGAAAGTTGCTTCTGCAACGACAACGAACAGCCCGAGTTGTCGCCACCTCAAAACGTTCCCGAAACGTTGACGAACTCGGATGCTGTTTGCCCTGAGCTTAAATGCGATTTACACTGTGAGGGAGGTTTGGTCATGGATGAGAACGATTGCACATTGTGTCAGTGCAAACCTCACGCCGGTTGTCCCTCGATGACTGGTTGCAAGAAGAAATGTTCTTACGGTTACAAAATCAACAGACGCGGTTGTCCCGTGAGTCACTTAAAAAAAATCAGTATTACTTAAAAACAGGGATCGGCAAGAAAAAAATTACGATTTTCCATTTTTCAATTGATGGAAAATCGATAATTTTAAAAACTACAATACCAATTGATGGAATTGGTATTATCCAAATAATCAGTAGTGGCTCGAAAAATAATATCAATTACTCAGAAAATGGGTAATTGGTTTGCCAATATTTCCAATTATCCGAATAATCGATAATTGGTAAAAAATTAATATCAATTAATCATAAAATGGGTAATTGGACGGAAAATATTTTCAATTATCCGAATAATCGGTAATTGGTCGAAAAATAATATCAATTTTTCAGAAAAACTGATAATTGGTCTGAAAATATTTTCAATTTTCCAGAAAAAAATTAATAATTTATTGAAATAGTGTTTTTGAAAAAATAGGAGTCATTAGGGATAAATAGAGACACATACATATATACATCTCTCTATATGTCTATATACCTTTATATTCCTGTATATGACTGTATATGCCTGTATATACCTCTATATATCTCTACATATCTCTTATCACTCCGATTTTCAATAAATTATTAAGTCTTTTTTAAAAAATTGAAACTATTTTTAAACCAATTACCCATTTTTCTGAAAAATTGATATTATTTTTGAATCAATTAAAGATTATTCGAATAATTGAAAATATTTTCAGAGCAATTACCCATTCTTCTGATTAATTGATATTATTTTTTTACCAATTACCGATTGTTCGGATAATTGGAAATTCATGTTTTTTCCATTAACCATTATCGGGTAATCGAAAATTTAGAATTCAAAATTATTAATTTTCAAAAAATTGATAATAGTTTTCGAAAATGCGCCTGAAAATATCATTACTGCCGATCTTTGCTTAAAAACTATTAATAAAAATTCTGAGTAGGAATTTATTTTTGTAACTATAAAAATGTATAATCAACGCCGTGAGAAAACTATTAACGACTTGATGGTAGAAAAAAAATGATTAACTTCATCATTTTTCTTTTAAAAAAAAAAGTAGTTACAAGAATTAGACAATATTAAAGATTTGGTGGTCGAAAAATTGAATTAAATTTGTGATTCCTATTTAAAAACAGCAGTGGTCGAAAAATGCGAAAATATTTATAATATGATGGTCCAAAAATTAAAATTAACCGTATGATACTTTTTTCTTAAATTATGATTTTTCTTGTTTTCATGACCTCGATATTTCTTATTGGAGAAATGAATTTTTTAAATGGCCAATATTGAAATCTCGTCGGGTTGAGTACATGAAAATCCTTGGATGCTCGTTAAGGGTTGAAAATTAAATTATTCTGACTGTTTAAATATTCATTCTCGAGCTTAGGTTTGCCGATGTCGTGCTACGTGCACCGATCTTCACAATACGACGCATCCCGAGGGAACCTCTTGGGAACCAGATCCTTGTACAGCCTGCATTTGCGATTACGTTGGACGACTCGTCTGCAAAGAGACGGTTTGCTCGGTCGCTTGCGCCAATCCCATTCCACCGCCACCTGGTTCGTGTTGTCCAATTTGTCCGACGAAAGTAAGTCACTTCCGGTCAAACCGATCCATTCCCGCAAATCTAGCGACCTTTCATTTTTACATCCAACATTTTTTTCGCACTTCACAAGTTTGTAGTATTTTTCAACCGGGGTTGCAAATAATGCATTACTTTCTTTAATGCATTTGCATTTTCATTAACCATTAAAATTTAATGGTTAATAAAAATTTTAATGGTTAATGGTTAATGGAAATTATTTCCGATTACCATTAAATGTGAATGTTTGATGAAGATGCAAATGCATTAAAAAAAGTAATGCATTATTTGCAACCCTGCCCGTTACAATGTAGTGTGTAATAGAAAAAATGTCCATTACCCATTGCAATGTAATGTGTAATGGACAAAACTTTGATTGCAATTTTGGGAATGGAAAAATATAGATTAATAAATTATTGCAATTTTGCATTACATTTTATTGATTTAGGACTTAGATTTTCAGTTACCGATAAGGAATCGCAAATGGTGAGAAAATTCTGAAAACTTGGTATGTTTTTGGATGAATTATTTAAGAGGTCGTGTAAAAATTTCACGATGATTAGGAAGCTCGTTATCGAACAATTAATCATAACAATTTAAATTAAATGTAGTCTTATGGAAACTGATATAACTTTGCGATAAGTTTTTTTTTGACCTCTCAATTTTTTAATATCTACACTATATTGAAAGCAACGGGAACAAAACGAAGTTCATTGATAAATATTTTTTTATTTGTTTAAAAAATTGTTCATAACAAAATGTTAATATTTTAATAACGAGCTTCCTAATCGTCGTGAAATTTTTACACGACCTCTTAAATACTTCATACAGAAACATACCAATTTTTCAGAATTTTCTCATCATTTTTCATTTCAACCCTTAAGGAGCTTGAAGTAATGATGATAGAATTCTGAAAATTTAATATGTTTTACACAAAGTATTCAGGAGGTCGTGTAAAAATTTCACGACGATTAAGAAGTTATTTATTGAACAATTAACATTAAAAGATTTCATAAGAACTCAACATCCTTAAGGGGAGGCTAAATACCGACATTATTACTGGAGCCCTACATTATCGACTCAAAATCACTGTCCAAACTTTTTCCAATACCGGTGGATGAATATCAATTAAATTTGTGAATGTATGATGAATGAATTGCAAAATGCAAATGCGAGACACAAATCAACGTTTTCGTTAAATGCCACTGACTTGTCAGACAGTTTGGATAGAATCTGATAAGAATAATATTTATTGCACTCCGTGCGCAAAGTGCCACTTTGCGCACGCTGCACGTGCTCAAACTAGCACTTTGCGCACTCGTACAATAAAATTTCGTACGATACTATTATTTCATGAGAATTCCACATGGGGCTGCCCTCTTTCGGATTTCCGTGAACTTCTTTTTCGATAATACACTAAATTTATCAACATTTATCTCGTGATTTGGATTCCAAACTTACGTCGCGGTTTTTTCATAAAATAATGTCGAAGACGTATCGATATTCGTACTTTGGTGTTCTTCATGGAGCCCCACTCTTGGTTTTAGCCGAAATGCAGTAGAACCATTATAATTTGATTTTTTCAATTACAGATTCCTGATGATAATCGGATCTGTAATTTTTGTTTTTGTTTTTCGAAAAAAATTTAGTGGGGCTCCATTTGTGCCATAATTCTGATGATAATGTCAAAAATTTATTGATTTCCATCCATTCGTGCCAGAGCAAGTTTGGAAACCATTTTCGAGGTGCTAATGTCGATATTTAGCCTCCCCTTAATATCTTCTTCAGATGAACGTTTTTTTGTGTATGGAAATTATTAACATGAAGAAACCAATTTTTGTTAATGTACGGAAAAATTGAACATCCAAATTTGTGTCATATCTAAAATGTAAAATATTTTCGTATTTTGCTTTCAGCATCCCGACAGAAACGAGACTGTACATCACGTACCGAGGGGTTGGGGTACCGTGCCAATAATTCTCATATCAACACTCGCGCTTATCTGTATTATGCTGATATTCTACGTAATAAGAGGAAGATTCAAGGGACGTATTTCGCAAAAAACGGCATCATACTCGACATATCCGACGCAATATTACAAATGTGTTCCCGCGTACGACACACCTGTACACAGAAATGAAAAAATCGTGCCCCTCTAAAAAGTGAATTGAAAACGAAGCAAAAAAAATCATTCGAATGATTTTCGAAAACTTCGTAAATCGCACGAATTTTCAAAAAAAGAAAATACAATATCGTACTTAAAAAAAAAACGAAAATTTTTGAACAATGCAAGGAATAATGAAAAGCAGAAAGTGCTGCCATTTCAATGATGTCGTTCGATGTGTACATTCGCATAATATAACACGCTAATTACGCTTGCGGAATTTAAGGGAGAAAAATGATAAGAGAAAGAAAATCCAAGCACCCCCTTAAACTTTAAAAACATTAATTTTTGTCAGTATTTTGGTATTGTAAAAATTCAACGAGAATTACTCCAAACATCACAAATTATTTTTTTATTAATTATGAGATGAATTATTATTCATTAATTTATTTATTAGTCATTAATTCTTTTTTTTTTTATTTTGAGATTGTAACACGAGGTACTTGAAACAGTGTTTGAAATGAAAATTGTTTTTCGACCAAATTACGAGGTTAAACATTTTTTCTCTGTCACTTATATTTAAGGCAGATATTAATAAACATCTGGAATGAATATTGAAAAATGGTCATAGTTAAAAATAGTGAAGCTTTAAATTATAGTACAAAGTATCGGTTCGCGTAAAAAAAAACTATGATTTTCTTGTTCATTGATTACATATTTACAAGTGATACAGAAATCAAGAAAAAAATGTACATTGTTCTAATGAGAGCAGAATAAAAATTGATCTTTAACATGGAAAACGAACAAAGAAAAAAAAATCACCATAAACAACTGAATCGGCGTATTAAAAAAAATACTCCACTCAATATACTACAGTTAAAAATATTTGTACCAAACTTTTGAAATAAACTGAACATATTTTTTGAAATTTTTTATGAGGCAATAATTAAAAAAATGTACTTCCGAAAAAAATAAAAACACGAAAAAATGATTTCAATGTTTTTGTACAATATTTTAGAAATATGTTTATTATCGGGTAGCAATATTTTAATTTCAGTTTTTTAATTTCCAGTATTTGCCTAAAATGTATTTTTTTTGACGAAAAAATGGTCCACTGAGAATTGAAATTTAATATATGTTGAAAAATGTATGATTGAAATTATAAGTGACAAGGAAAAAATCTTAATATAATAATAGCGTCAAAAATAAATTTCCTATTTTACATAATTTCGAGTGCCTCAGAATGGCGTCCTATTGTTGTATAAAAAATAAGTGTTATTAATTACTGTCCAATGGTTGAGTGACATTTTCAATTAATTTTTTTCTATACAATTGAAAAATCTTTTACAATACCTCGACCAATGTTGTCATTGTTTTTATTTAAAAAAAAAAACATCACGATGGAAGTCATTTTTTTTCAATTAATTACATAAATCGAGTTTCTGCAATTCGCGTGCAATCTAATACACGCTCTTTATGCATTATCGAACGACGAATATCTTCCGCATATACATAATGAATATATATATATATATATATTTATTAAATTAATTATAATTTTAAATATTAAGGAACAGAGATGACAGCGATAGAATATATTAAATATTTAAAAAAAATTAAGGTAAATGTGTAAATAAATCGAGTAAGGTTGTGTAAAATGTGAGAATTATCAGGTCGTTGCACGAAATCTCATAATTATTTCAATGAATCCGGCGATGCTCCGATTTGAAAGGAAAAAATCATTGAAAATATTTTTTTCCACGAAATAACCAAAAATAATTTTTTTGTCACATTCGTCACGATGTAATAAATATTTTGAATCATTCAAAAATGCCTCATTAAAACGGCATTAAAAATTTTCAAAACAATTATTTATCTTTCATTTCAAATGATTATTTTCGACAATTTTTTATTCGGATAAAAAAAAATAGTGTCATACGGTTTTTTCCAGAGAGAAAAAAAATTAAATATTGGACACCCGATTTTTATTTGTTTATTTATTTAATTTAATCTCGATTGTACTATCGAATTTTTGTTTCCGATTTTGGTAATTTGTGAAAAGAGAAAAGAATGCGCTGCTGAAAATTGCAAGTTTGTCATCTTCAAGAATAATTTAACGTCGATGACATATTTGAATATATGTATAAATATAGTGAGAAACGATGACCATGTGCGCTAGAATTAACAATACGAATGTATGACTTTCGTTTCACGTGACCGTGCAAAAAAAAAAGAAGAAAAAAGCAAAAAAGAAGAAAAGAGGTCTCGTTTTCAAAGTATGGTTAAATCCCTGATTAACCGCGAAAATATCTGTGTTAATTAGACTGGTTCCTATAATTGTAACGTTCTGCCTCCGTTTTAACTTAAGTAAGCTTTGCTTTAAACATTTTACATTTTTTTTTCCTCAAATGATTAACGAATTTATTGAATTTATAAAAGATTTATTGTAAATAATCATGAATTTATATTTATACAAATATGATATTATTTTATTTTAATCATAAACAATCCCGATTCCACAAACTTCTCTTGGATTTACTCCTTAAATCCTTCGATTTAATCTACTCGTTCTATTTACGTTATTATTCGAACTTTGAAAAAATTGCATGAAAGTTAGTAACGTTGCTCCAACAAAATCACTGACAGCGGTCAATTTTAGTCAAGTCAACGCGCAATTTTATATTTTTGACCAGTCAACGAAAGTGTTCATGAAAACTCAATTTTTATTCTCCAAAGTGTTCCTTAAAAAAAAAAAAATTTATTTTTGTGTTTTTTTAAATTAAGGAGCCCTTATAATCCAAATATATTTTTTCTACGTTGGACGCGTTTATAAATTTTTTTAAAAACCTTTTTTCTTCATTGTGTCTCGTGATATTATTGATATAATACTAAAAATAATAATAATAATATATTATATTAAAAATTTGACTTTGACTTGGTTTTTAATGCGAAACTTGATTTTCACGTAGAATTAAAAAACGTTTTTAAATACTTTTCGTTATTGATTACGAATAACGCATCATTCACTCGACTTGGGAATTATTACTATCATTTGAATAATATTGGAGGTTGTCAATGATTTTCGCGGAAAAAAGATGCTGATTTTGATGCCATAAAAAAAAACGTGCGATAAAGTGACACTGACAAAAAAAAGTGCAGCACAAATCTTGTTACATATCGCTCGGAGAGGGTGTGTTCAATTTTTTTGCCGGCACTTTGAACGTGTGAAAAAAAAAATTAAATGAACATATCCACGTAGGTTTGTACTACGTAGACGCGCGGGTGATCGTTTCGTTTCGATTGATATATATTTTTTCAAACGTGATACCTCGATCACACGGAGGATTCTAGTTCATACTAGAATAATCCACGAATAAGATGCACCGTACATTTAATAATAAATAATGTGTAATAATAATAATAATAATAATAATAATAATAATAATAATAATAATAATAATAATAATAATAATAATAATGATAATAATGTATACTATTTCAATAGTTTTTAAGACCACGTATGAATAAATCGTGTACACGGTGATGAGGGAGGCACTTTTTGCTGATGAGGAGTCTCAATTTCTCCGAAACGTCCCTTAACAAGTCTGGTACAGGGTGTCACAAAAGTAACGGGACAGCTGAATCTTTCCTCAGCTAAGATATTTTTCCCAAAGGTCAAGGTCATTCTTGTGGTAACTTACGAGTTATTCAATGGTGACCTTCATTTTGACCTTGACGATAAACTTCAAGGTTATTTGAAGGTCAACTTTTTTTTCAAATGAAAACCCCCTTTTTGACATCGGCAATCGATAGAGCGGAAAATGTCACGTTTAAATATGTTCTTAGGTCATGGGTACAGTTTGACCTTGAACGTCCTCTAAAGTCAAACTTGAACAAGGTGTGGATACCTCTGGGAATAAAAGCTTTTCAAATTCTTTCGTAACGCCCAAAGTCATTAATTAGGCGCATTTAGTAGTGACCTTGATGATGACCTTCGAGGTAATTTCAAGGCCAACTTTTTTTTTGTATGGAAACCTGTATTTTTTAGTTCCGAAATTAAACTTATTCCGAATAAGTTGATTGATCTTTTCCGGATCTTTCAATGTAAATGGGAAACTGTCTGTTCTATTGATTTCAGAACTCAAAAATAGGTTTTCATTAAAAAAAACAAAAGTTGACCTTGAAATCACCTTGAAGATCATCGTCAAGGTCACTGCTGAATTCGCTTTGTTAAAATTAATAACTTTGGTCGTTGCGAAAGAATTTGAAAAGAGTCTATTCCCAAAGGTACACCTTGTGTAAGTTTAATTGGCTTTATAGAACCTCCAAAGTCAAAATGTACCTATGACTCAAGTCCATATTTGAGCGTTTAATTTTACGCTCTATCAATTGCCGATGTCAAAAAAAGGGCTTCCATTTGAAAAAACAAAGTTGACTTTCAGATAACCTTCAAGGTTATCGTCAAGGTCAAAATTAAGGTCACCATTGAATTCCTCGTAAAAAGTTACTACAAGAATGACCTTGACCTTTTTGCAAAATATCTTAGCTGTGGAAATATTCAGCCGTTCCGTTACTTTTGTGACACCCTGTATATACCGTATGTCCGACGAGATTTTTGGTAGAGTTCTGCAAAATTCGACTCGCGAGATAGGCACAAAATTTGATCAATTTCAAAAATAAACCTTAGATATATTTTTTATGTATTTCTCTTTTGTTTTTCAATTTTCTCCTTTTCATTTTTGCATAGTAAATTCTTCCATCTTCATTATTTTCATTTGTCTATCTTTTGGCGTTTATTTTATCCATTTAAATTTCATGGTCGTTTTCCATTGTTGAAATTTTGTTTCAATTAGATATTCGTGAACTTATACAAGGTAAGAAATCGGTTTTGGTAACTTTACTTATACATTATAATTTTTTTTATTTCTCGAAAAGAAAGGAGGCAAGTTTTTGCATATTAAATTAATATATTAAAAATTAGTGGTTTTGGAATAATTTTTTTTTCCCAAATGTTTTATTTTGAAAAAAAATGGGCTCTTGTAAATCCTCCACCTAAAATCTCGTCGAACTTGGGCCAACATATGGTATACCTATAAATAAATTTGAAATATATATATATGCATAAGAAAATTGTTTTTGTCAATAAACAATAGGATTAAAATTTCGTACGTGTGTACCTTGGAGACAATATTTATTACGATTCGGAGTAGCGGATGTAAACATGGAAAAAACCCGTGATTTGTGAATTTTAATGACTTAGCTCGCTAGTATTTAGAATTAATATTAATGAAAATACATAATGATAAGGATAAGAAAAATGATTAAAACATATCTAACGGGATATTGCGAAATTTTGATTGACATGTAATGTTTTGCTTTACCGTGAAAAATAAAATCCTTCGATCAGGAATTGATGTGCCCTATTCTCAAGGAATAAAAAGGGGCTTAAGATGTCATAAACAGCAGCCAAGCTTGTGGGTTACTGAAAGGGGAACACCTAAATTGTTTTTATTCAAATAGTTGAGAAAATAAAAGATAAAAAAATTAATATAGATCTCGAAAATTTTTTTTTTTTTTCAAATAGCTTTTTGGAATCATAGACGGATTGCAAATGAACCAGCGCAAAATTTTCACGCTTGCATATTTCATACAATTTCACCGTATAGAAATACAAAAAGGAGAAGTTGGTAAAGAAGAATAAGAGAAGGAAAAATTGAAAAAGAATTAAATAAATCCATATCAGTGTAACGCAATTAGATACATTCGATGTAACATATATATATATATATATATATATATTATATTGATTACCTCGTGTTTAAACTTAGCTCTTGTATGTCAAATAAAAGGAGACTAAATAAAATATATTGTTGAAACGCGATTGTCTACGTGGAAAAGTTTGTTGTAATTTTAAAATTATTTTATGTAGACCCAAAATTATCGACGCTGAAAAATAAATGCTTGAATGGATTTTATACGTCGATTTATCATCGATAAAACCAAATTCGTTTTGACTGAAAAATCTATAGTCTTGACAAAAAATATAAAAAAATATTGTTAGTTTTCATAAACGTTTGAAATTGATTTCCAAAATTTAATGAAATCTATTTATGCGAATTAGTTTAGACGCTTATTATTGCGAATAGAATCTGGAAATCTTAGTTGCGAGACATTTGCTTGGATTTTGTTTAATTCAAATAATTCGTCGGGATGTTTTAGTGTTTGGATGCTTTTTTGCTCAATATTTTATTGCTATATTTTGTCGTTGGTGTATTTTGAATTGCAACCGATACATTACCATCAGTTGATAATGTAAAAGTCGCTGTTTTAAGAATCTCTATTATCTTCTTCAAGCTCAAGGAAAGGTAATGAAGCTTTCGCTCGATAAAATAGTTTTCAGCGCCGGTTTCTACTTTACCGACTGTCGGTAAAATAGCTACGACCCTCGAAACCTCACAAGGTCGTTAGTAAAGTAGGATTCGTTATTATCGTGATATTCTAAGCCATCAGATCCTTCACCATTGAATTCAGACTTATTTATTAAAACCCAACATGTTTTTGTGATACAGCATCGTCAATGTTTTCATCTCAAGTTTTTCATGTTCAGCTGTTATATACATTACATACACGATCATTAATCTAATATACTATTTATCCATATATATCTATTTATATATATATATATATTTATCTCAATACATCTGATTTATTTACAGTTAAGGGACTAGTTTACTTTAGAAGGCAAAAAAAAGCAATTTTTTCAAATTTTTTTCCAGCTCCTTTAAACAACAAACAAAAAACAAAAAACAATCATTTTTTATTTTGATTCTTTGAATAATTTATAGAAGGCACCAAACCCAGAATTGGCAAGTCTGAAACAAAAAAAAAACATTTTAAAGAAGAAGGTTTCTTACACAACAGTTTATCACCGTTAATGAAAAATCGATTTTTAAAAAATGGCGGATGTTTGAAATAAATTGTAAAAAATTCAATTTTTCATTTTCATTTTAAACATCCGCCATTTTTTTTAAAAATTGATTTTTCATTAACGGTCGTAAATATCTGTGTGAAAAAACTTGCTGTTTAAAATGCTTTTTAATTTTTTTGTTTCAGACGAGACATTTTCGACTTTGGCGTCTCCTATAAATTATTTAAAGAATCGAAATCAAATTTTTTTTTTATTTCGAAGGATAAAACAATATTGTAAAAATGGTTTCGTAGCAATATCTGATAGAGGAGGTGAGAAAAAAAATCTAAAAAAATTTGCTTTTTGGCCTTCCAAAGTAGACTAGTTCCTTAAGGGGGTCGTATAGTGTGAAGGCTGTTTTTAATGCTTTTTCGAAAAGCTTTCAAAAAATTCCCCAAAAAAGCATTAAAAAAACTACCTTCACACTAGACGACTCCGTTAATGAGAACGAATGAAAAAGTTATCCTCGAACATCACTTAAATCTAATATCGGCGAAGTTTAAACTCATATTTATTAGTAATCTGTATTTTTCCATAAATTTATATCTATATATATAATAGGGCGATTTTTTTTTCGACTTTTTTAAATTTTCATCCCTCCCCACCTAAAATCCTGTTGCATATGTCTAAAAGAAACTACCCTGAAAGTTACAGCCCTTAATATTAATGTTAAATACTCGCCCTTCGCGTGAAAAGATTTCCCATCTAAAATACACGTAAAGAAAAAAACTTTTTTCTTCAAATTGCTATAACTCCGCGGCATTTCATGCTATCATATTGTCCTTGGTCGCAATTTACGCAGAATTGAACGGTCTTCAAAAGTGTCCTGAGCAGCATAAGTGTAATTTACACTGGTGAGATGGTACGAGTCACTAAAGTTGATTTTGACCCACACTTCTCGTTTTTTTGCTGTTATTTTTGAAATGATCAGCGTTATCGAAAAATTGCAAAGGAAAGTTTTGTTGGAAATTTAATTTCCTACAAAAAAGGTCCTTTCGACCTACTTGAGAAAATTGATATTTCTTGAGATATTGAACCTTAATTTGTTTGCGGTATAAAATTTTTACGGTTTATCGAACCAAAAGTTCTTAATTGTTGATATTCCATATCATTCCACCACTGGTGATATGATATGTGATATGGTGATATGATATAGAATATCAAAAAATTGAAACTTTTGGTTCAATAAACCATAAAAATTGTATACCAAAACCAAGTTAAGGTCCAATATCTCAAGAAATATCAATTTTTGCAAGTAGGTCTAAAAGACCTTTTCTGTAGGAAATTAAATTTCCAACAAAACTTTCCTTTGCAATTTTTCGATAACGTTGATAATTTGGAAAACAACAGCAAAAAAACGAGAAGTGCAGGTCAAAATCAACTTTAGTGACTCGTACCATCTCACCAGTGTAAATTACACTTACGCTGCTGAGGACACTTTTGAAAATCGTTCAATTCTGCGTAAATTGCGACCAAGGACAATTGATAGCATAAAATGCCGCGGAGTTATAGCAATTTGAAGAAAAAAGTTTTTTATTTACGTGTATTTTAGATGGGAAATATTTTTGCGCGAAGGGCGAGTACTTAATATTAATATTAAGGGCTGTAACTTTTAGGGTAGTTTCTTTCAGACATATGCAATAATATTTTAGGTGGGGAGTGAAAAAAATAAAAAAAAGTAAAAATAAAAAATCGCCCTAATATATAACTATACTTGTCAAATATACGCTCTATTATAGATACGGTTTTGAATTTTTATTTTCTAAAATTGTTGGATAAAGAAAACAAAACGAACTTTTGTTCTATATCTTCCAAGATTGTTCGACGAAATTCCATGTTATTTTCTCTCCTATTGAAAGGTTTTCACGGTGTATCTTTCAATGCCAAGACCCTCGAAGACGTTTTTTTCGTCTCCCCTCCTCCAATGAGCGATGCCAATTACCACCTCTCCAGATTGAAGAAGAGGAAGAAAAATCTGTCACAATGGATCGAACGGGCCCACCTTCCGGTCGGCCATTCTCGATCGACGAAGCTTATTGTATCGCTCCCTGGGACCGAACCGAGTGGGGAGAATGAAAAGAAAAAAAAAAAAAAAAACATAGTAAAGGTAAAAAATAAAAACGAGTTTTCAACTCCTCCCAGCTTCTCGCGAGGAACACCTTTGGCACACCATTGGACCGAAGAAACGGTCCCTAAGAATGGATGAATCTGTTTCTTCTCTCTCGCACGAGCACACATTGTTCGTTAGTTCATTCGCACCTACCGTCAAATCGTTTAAAAAGAAAAAAAACGAAAACGAGTCCCATGACCGGAATTCTATTATTCTACTCGTAATAATGGGTGACATTTTTTTTTTTCTTCATTGAAATGTCTTCGAGACTCTATTTTTGAAAAAACCGTCATTTTGCTCTTTCCTCTTCTTTGGTCTCCATCTGCAGGGAAAGTCTCGATGAAAAATTATTCTCGCATCATTGATGAAGAGCTTGAGAGATTTTGCTCGCTAATGTCACTCGGATGATCGCAGAATCAGGCGTAAGCCTGAATTCGCGCGAGCACGTCGTCACAGGATTGTCCATGATGGGCCGGATCTTCGTGCCCTGGAATTTCGGAGTCCATGGGTCACATGGTATGCTGAGGAGGTGGTAGCATGATCTCGTAGCCCGTTGCCATGCTCTGCTGATGATGATGGTGATGGTGATGATGGGTGCTCATCATCTGATGATGACTCGGCTGATAGTACTGATGGTGCATCGTCGAATGACCTGAATAATACATCGGACTCTGTTCGACCTCTTTTCCTGAAAAATAAAGAATATTCTTCCTCAAAATCATTCCAATTTATCTTCACTGAAAACAGGGCTACTTTGACTTTGGGGGTAACATTGTCGGTTTTTTAGGGTACTTTGGACGAGCAGCAAAATACGGTAAAAACGCGTGCGCAGTGAACCCTCGTGACCTTGTGGGGTGAGAGTGGGTGCGGGGAGTGGGTCGAAGAGAGAAAAAAAGACATTGATAAACCAGGTACACAGATATGTGTAACAAGCCAAGATGTCCGAACAATGATGCCATTCGCAAGAAGGGAATAGAGAAGGGCAAGAAGAACGACTCCGACCTCTGTTACATCTGTGAGAGCCAGATTTCAAGTCATAAGTCCTACCTTAAGATCGAACTTTCCATGGAACTCAAGTTGGAACTTAAGATCGAACTTGACTTCCAATTGAAGATGAATCGTAAGTTTGAACGTAAGTTCCATTGTAAGTTCATGCTTAAGTTCAAACTTTAGTGCGAACTTCAGATCGATCTTAAGTTCAAATTTAAATTTGGTTCGAAGTCCGAACTTAAGATCCATCTTGAGCTTAAACTTAAGTTCGATCGAACTTAATTATTTTGACAACTAATGTCAAAAAACAGGGGCGAGAGAGGCGATGAAAGAAGTTTGATCGGACTCAAGTTCAAGCTCAAACTGCAAGTTCAAACTGCAACCCAATTTTAATTTTGAACTTAAGACCGATCTTAAGTTCACACTAAAGTTTGAACACCAGTATGAACTTATAATGATACTCAAGTTCAAACTTAAGATTCATCTTTAATTGGAACTTAAGTTCAATCTTGAGTTCCAATTTGAGTTCAATGGAAAGTTTGATCTTAAGAACTTAAAATAAAGTTGTTTTTCATTTAATTTCACGTATAATGTTTAAAATATTATTGTTTTTTATCTAAATGATGTCAAAGCTGCATTTACGCTTTGGATCTTTGACATTAGTTGCATTTCATTGCCTCCCCTCTCCACACTCGGGGTTGCTTTGACTTTTTTTAAGGATATATAAAATTGTGAGGGGCTTGTGGCGCTTGCTATTGTTATACATTTGATAGCCAAAGGACACATTGTTCTGTTCGAGCAAAAAAAAATCAATTTTGGCTGTTAAAAAAAAGTTACGACCAAAAAACTTCCGAAACATGAACAAAGTAGCCCCATTTTACGGTATCATTTTTCTCTTGTCACGGAAACTTTATAAGCCTTTTATTTTTTTTAATTGTGAATAATTTTCACAAAGGTTCTTCAGCATTGAGCCTACGCTTTCCCTGTGTCGTGAATTTTTGAGCATTTTTTTTGCACCGCATTTTGTTACATAAATTCAACAAATCCGGAACGCAACAAGCGATTCTTATTGAGGGCGTTATAACTTCTCGTAAAATTCCAAAAAACACACATTATCATGTATTATCTTATAAATTTGTCCTGAAAACTTTCAAGACGTAGATCAAATTGCGAGAAGCTTTCAAATTCGGGGAGCAAGATTTCTAAAAATGTACAGCGTCGACCTTTCCAAACTACCAAACGCTTTCTCTGAATGTATAGAATTTAGTATTTGAGCCGAGATTTGAATGAAGGATTTTTTTTATTAATACTTTCGATGCAATGCATAACAAATACCAATTTTTCGCAAAGTTTACTTGAAAATCCCAACGTTTTGTGTTACGTCAATATTTTGGAAACTTATTCGATTGATGACAACATAAATTAATATATACTAATAAAATAGGTTTAGCTTCATTATCTAAAATAAACTGATTCTGGAATGCAATACTCATCACAAAAAACTTTTTCGAGAAGTTCTTTCCAGATATCAGTTGTAACTTCATTATAATTTTATAATTTTTTATATTGTAACAAAAAATTAGCGCGTATTCTTGAGATGTTTCTTTCTGAAATACCAAACGTCTGTTTAAATATTCCGGTTTCCAAAAAAAAAATCGTGAAAATACGACTCTTTCTCTCGATTTATTAGGTATAATCCTTTATATATGACCCTACTTATGCTAGTTACCTCCTAAATTTGTGCAAAAAAAATTCAAAATAATGTAAGAGTTATGAAAGTTAGAGCAATATCGAACATTTTTGGCACACGCTATTTTTTCTAAATATGGTTATTCAAATTTGCGGAACGTTCAATGTACTCTGCCATTAAGCTGTTGAAAAAAATTCGGAAATTTATGACCACTTTCTTCATGAAGAGGCAGAATTGAAAAATGTTAAGGTGGTATTCTGGTCTAGAATTTTGAAAAATTTAATTATTATTTTTTTCATATTTTTAAAGTTTAGACCCTTAAGAATATATCCTTGAAAATAATTTTTTGTATTCCAATAATTTATGGAATTATAGGTATTTTAGTACTTTTCTCGACACGGGTGGCATGATCTCAAGTTCTACTCGACCGATTTGCTTCAAATTTTGTACCAATCTTCAATCTTCAACTCTATATCGCCGCTACCACTTTTGTATAAAAATTATTATTTCACTATTGTAAAAAAAAAAATTGAAAACCATGAAAAAAGGGTCGAAAAACGCTTTCTTTTCTTCAGACAGCCGCCATTTTGTGAAATTTTTTTTTTACGTTTTCTCTGAGATAGGTGCTATAACGACATTCTTACCAATGGAGAATCTTTTTTTCAATTTTCTATCGGATGACTAAAAAAGTTGCAATTGTGTCAATCAGCGCACACACCCCTTTTTTAGGGTGGGAGGCGAAAAACCTTAAGATCAAAATTCATAATGACCGAAATTCAGAAATTTATGTATTCCAAAAATTAATAATTCGCACATGCATGATATAAATGCTTAATAAAAGAGAGATTGAAAAATGCAGAAAATGAATGTATAAAAGTCGCAACTACTGGATAAATAAAATGTAGGCTAAATGAATTGTGGAAGAGCCAGTAAGGCGCATTGTTCAAATTTCATAAACTGGATGAATCGGAGAAATCATTCTAACATATGTCAAAATACCGAAAATTCAAATACCGAATGAAAGTACAAAATTACTGGGATAGCGGTCAAAATACCGAATGTTCAAAATATCGAATGGTCAAAATACCGACTGATCAAAATATCGACTGATCAAAATTGTAGGCACCAGAAATGGACGGGTGGGGGTCGAAGAGTCGACTAACCAATATTTCGAACGGCCGAAATCCCGAATTTCACGATTACGAGCGTTAGAATAACGAAGCGCCGAAATCCCGATCGCCAGAAAAGAGAAAGTCGAGAGCCGCCCCATGCGTAAGAGAGAGAGGAGGCGCATCTCTCTCTCTCTTACGCATGGGGCGGCTCTCTCCGCGTTCGCTTTTCTGGCGTTCGGGATTGCGGAGCTTCGTTATTCGAACGCTCGTAATTATGAAATTCGGGATTTCGGCCGTTCGAAATATTGGTTATTCGACTCATCGACCCCCACCTAAATGGATGAGCATTTCTGGTGGCATTTATTGGGGTTATATTTCGGGATTTTCAGTTTCTGTATTTTGAACTATCTGATCTTTTAGTGTCGATAGATTGATGTTCGAAATTTTTCTCCATCGTGACAATGCCTGTTTTTAAATGAGATATTTGGGAATTTGAATCTGCTATTGTCATACAATTTGCATTTAGCTATGTTTGCTGATTTCAAATCTGAAAAGAACTTTTCGGTATAAACATGCTTTGCATATTTGCATAAATTGTGAAAAAGTAATATATCATTATGGTTTTTTGGGAATTTTAAATTATGATTGATAGACTATTCGTTGGTAATGGTATATTCCGGTATCCAATTTTCTGAATTTCGGTCATTATGAATTTTGATCTTTAGGTTTTTCGACTCCCACCCCTGTTTTAGTCGTAACTTCACCAGCTTGTTTCTTATTTAATGTTCATTTTTTTTCTCTAAAATTTTTTTGTTCATTGTCAAAGTATTAATAAATATGCTGTAAAAAAAAGAATTGTGAAAAGATTTTTTGTTTTTTTTTTAAAGAGCTCGATAAAACGCTCAAAATGTCTCTAGACCAGAATACCGCCTCAAAGCAATATTTATCGAGATAACTCACCGGAATCGTAAATTCCACGACCATAACAAAGTGTCTTGACGTCGTTCATGGGACTCAGATCACCGTTGTGCTGATGAGAGGAGTGCACCGTGGACGGTGTTAACGGTGCCGTATAGCCATGATGATGGGGACCCATGGGACTCATGCCCAATGGACTGCAGGGATTCATGCCAACCGGTGACATGCCCATTGTCGAGAGCGGTGACATTGCCAAATTCGGACTGCCCGATTCGAGTGGCTGCAGCGACTGGTGTCCACCTCCACCGTTGCTCATACCGCCGTTTGTGGTACTCCTACCTTGACAATTCATCGAAACCATGTCTCTGCAAAAGGTTGTTAAAGAGAAAAGTGCGTTTAAAAATAGTATTGAACAAAAAAAAACGCTTACAAAATTATCCATATGTTTGTAATGAAATTAGGAACCCTTGAGCATTCAGCTGGACATTTTAGCATTTGACAGTGCAAAAATCCTTGAAGATTTATTTATTTTAATTGAAGATATGTAAAAAAAGAACCCTGTAAATTAGACATTTACACATTGCTTTATCACAAAGTATGGCGATCAAATTTGGTTTCCTCATATAATCGAAGCTTTGTTAGCTATCGGGAAACATGGTTGTTAATGACTTTCTCTTATCAAAACGGTGTCTCTGAGACACCAGATTGTTAATTAGGAAAAATGGGTATAAAAAAAACCATCGTCAAAAAAACATTACAAAAGTTTTCATTTATTTATAATAAAATTGAGAGCACTGAGTCAGGATTTTAGTTAGACGTCGTAACCACATGATAATACCAAAATTATCGACGCCATTTTTTTTTTTTTTAATTTGACAAGCTGAAGAGACTAATTTTTTAAAAACCCGGCAAATTGAAATTTGCACATTGCTTCCTCATCTTTATCCATAGTTCGCATAGCTTCCTTTAACACAGAGTATGGCGATCAAATTTGGCTTCCTCATAAAGGAAGCTTTGTTAACTATTGAAAAATATTAGTAATTTGTGTGCAAATTCGATCGATTTTCGCCAAATTTGATTGCGAACAAACCTTGATAGCTATACAAGTTTTGTACAAAATTTCAGTGAAATATAGTGAAAATTGTGCAAGTTAGAGCGCTTACGCTATTTTTCAAAAAATTCAAAAATTCATAAAATTTTAATCCCTCGATGAATTTTTGCCAACTTTAATAGCGAACAACCTTGATAGCTGTACAAGTTCTGTACAAAGTTTCAGTGAAATATATTGAAAATTGTACAAGTTAGAGTGCTTGCGCTATTTTTCAAAAAATTCAAAATTTCATAAAATTTTACGCCCTTAATGGATTCTTACCAAATTTAATAGCGAACAACCTCAATAGCTATATTAGCTCTGTGCAGACTTTCAATACAATATCTTAAAAATTGCATAACTTAGAGCGTTTACGCTATTTTTGAAAAAATTCAAAAATTCATAACATTTTAATCCCTCGATGGATTTTTGCCAAATTCAATTCCAAACAACCTTAATAGCTATACTAATTCTCTACAAATTTTGAGTGCAATATCTTGAAATTGCAGAAGTTAGAGCGTTTACGCCATTCTTGCAAAAACGAAAAAGGTCGATAAAATCTGAACACCCGTTAGAATTAAAACAAATTTTTTTTTTATAACGAAGGGCAATTCGTGCTCGATAAGTGTGCCAAATTTTAGCTCGATATCTCGAAGCGTTCTCGAGTTATTAATTATTTGCATCTAAAACTCAGGATACACACACGCACGCACACACACACACACACACACACACACACATCCATCCGGACATTTTTTCTGAATATGATTTCTTGATGTTTTAGGACATTTTGAACACTTTGGCATAAAAATCTCGAAAATTTTTTTTTGACGAAAACAAAGCTTCCTTTATGAGGAAGCAAAATTAATGGAATTTCAATAAATTTTCGATCTAAACCATTAATTTATGAACAATTAATTTTTATTCTGATTTATTTATTTAGTATTATTAGTCTTGGTATTATTTTTGTATTTGTTTTTAAAATTACGCATCTGTCAATTCTTCGAAGAACAACATAATTTTCCTTCTTCACGATAATAGCCAAACTAGAGCATAGCCTCGAATAAGGAGAGTTCCGCAGTAAATGCAACACACGTGTTGATTCTGTGGATGCTTCCCGAAAGTCAAGAGAGGCCATAAATTTTCCTTTTTCCGACCTTTTCTCACACGCGAGCATATATTTGCTATACTGACCATCGGTAGGGACACATACGTAACAGTGAACCTTTGTCAGTACATAAATCCTCAAATTTTCGTTCGAGCCTCCTCTATCACTTTTACGGTTGAAACAAAAGCGTCGCGTTAACTTTCCTCGTACTATACGCGTGAATTTTGCAGTCGTTATTTCTTTTCGGAAAGAAAAACTCACATATGGTCAAACGAAAGAATTCTCCAAGAGGAACGACCAGAGTCTGAATTTCCCTCGTCAAAGAAATTGAGGAAACTCCCATAAGAACGAGATTTTTGAGAATACGGTTTATTTTCAAAAACATCCAAAATACATGTCCAAAAAATCTTTAAAATTGAAAGAGCTACAATTTTTTAAGGAAAAAGAAACCAGTTTTTTGAAAATCTTTTTTTCATGATTTTTTTTTCATGTAAATATTTTTAAAAAACAATTGTTTCATATACTGAAATCCTCAAAGATAATTCCTATATTTTTTTCAAGTCAATCGAACATGTAATTTTTTTTGGCAACCATCCAAAAAGTCGGTCGGGTCAAATTGACCCAGTGTGACCAACTTGGAGTTATTCTGAGGTGCGACCAGCGAGTGTTGATGTAAATTATTTTTACGAATTACAACGACTGAATATAATAAATTGTACCTAAGAACTTCCGGTTAATTGTCAAAGTTATGCCGACAGTAATTGGGTGCTATTTTGTCCAATTCTGATTAATCGTGATTCATTGACTGGAGATTAATCTTCAACTGAATAAAACACTTGATTTTATTCGATAAGAAATTTTGATTAAAAATTCAACGAACGTCTCTCGTAAATTTAATGCCCCAGCTGGACATGTGACCACCTCGTACCTAAAACGTTCCGAGAAAAGTGGGGTTTTCGGAGGCTGTAACTTAAAAAAAAAAAAAAACCGAAAGCTCATGAGGAAAGAAGGCAAAAAGATTCGAGGGAGGAAGAAAAAAAGGAAACCATCGAAAGAAAGCAAAAGAGATGCAAAATGCATGCACGCGGTCAGCTCTTGGGTATTGTTCTTTGGCGGTTCGCGACCATCAACCTTCGCCCTTGGACAAGCCATGTGTGTCCATGTGTGCCCATGTGTGCCCATGTGTGAATGAGGCTGGGTTTTGGACGTGGTGGAAACGAAGGCAAAAGGGACTTTCTCGCATTGGGCACTAATATTAAAATTACATTCGCTCGTGTCGCTTGAGCATGTGAGGGAATATGTGGATGTGTGTGACCAAGTATTTCGAACTCCGCCCACGGTCGTCATGCCCCGAACGTTACGGTTACTTCGCTCGGTACGCGAAAGGTTCGCGAGGCTTTTTTTTTTTTTTTTTTTTTGACGCCACTATGTGGCTTTCTTCAAGGTCCGCACTGATGGCAGAAGGGCCCAAAGGAGCTTGTATCCCGACGATCATGGTACTCGGTGGCTGACGTCGAAAAAGATTGATATCGCAATAATTTTTTTACACCCGCCGATGGCCATTTATTCAGGCTGCCCCCTTGATGTCATGGTAGACATTTTTTTTTCAATCCCTAAATTTGAAGGGAGAATTAGAATGAAAAAAGTTTGGTCCTGGCTTTTTCTTCGTAGCTTCGATGCAACGAACCACTCCAAACTTTTTGGGATGACACGTTTGACATTGCAAGATTATTTTTACACAAGCCAAAGAATTGTCTTTTTATACATTCCGAAATGTTGCAAGGACACCGACGCTAAAGTTGACTTTGGGATATAATGTAAATTTTTGTTTATTATTGTAAGAAAAACAATTGGTGACATTTTGGAAAAAAGTCTGTTGCGAACAACTTTTGATTTGATTATTTGAAAAAGATTTAACATTCAATATTTTTTTATTAATTCAGACTCTTCCTTCGATATCATGGTAGAAATGATTAATTTTTAATTCGCAATTAGAACGTTAAAAAAGTTTGGTCCTAGCTTTTTCTTCATAGCTTCGATGAAACGAACCATTTCAAACTTTTTGGGATGTCACGTTAGACGTTGAAAGATTATTTTTACAAAAGCAAAAGAATTGATTTTTCATACACAATATTCGAAAATTTTTCGAAGACACCGACGCTGAAGTTGTCTTTTGGGATATAATGTAAATTTTTTTTTTATTATAGTAAGAAAAATAATTGGTGACATTTTGGAAAAAAGTCTGTTGCGAACAACCTTTGATTTGATTATTTGAAAAAGATTTAACGTTCAATGTTTTTTTAAATAAAAGTTCCTCTGAATTAAAAATTCTAAATTCTAAATTCTAATTTTCTATTAAATTTCTAAATTCTGGAAAAGTTTGATTCCTGCTTTTTCTTCATGGCTTCGATGCAACGAACCATTTCAAACTTTTTGGGATGACACGTTTGACATTGCAAGATTATTTTTACACCAGCCAAAGAATTGATTTTTTATACATTCCGAAATGTTGCAAGGACACCGACGCTGAAGTTGTCTTTTGGGATATAATGTAAATTTTTTTTTTATTATAGTAAGAAAAACAATTGGTGACATTTTGGAAAAAAAAGTCTGTTGCGAACAACCTTCGATTTGATTATTTGAAGAAGATTTAACATTCAATGTTTTTTTAAATAAAAGTTCCTCTGAATTAAAAATTCTAAATTCTGAATTCTAATTTTCTATTAAATTTCTAAATTCTGGGCTTTTTCTTCATGGCTTCGATGCAACGAACCATTTCCAACTTTTTGGGAGGACACGTTTGACGTTAAAAGATTATTTTTACAAAAGCAAAAGAATTGAATTCATACACAATATTCGGAAATTTTTCGAAGTTGCCCTTTGGGATATAATGTAAACTTTTTTTAAATTATAGTAAGAAGAAGAATTGGAGAGACTTTGGAAAAAAGTCTATTGCGAACAACTTTCAATTTGATTATTTGAAAAAGATTTAACATTCAATGTTTTTTTTTTAATTTCACGGGTTCACATTGGAGATAATCATATGAAAATTAAAAATTCCTTCACTGAGAAAAAAAAATGGTTGAATATGCAAAATCGTTTAGTTGAATACGTGCAACTAAATATTTAGTTGTACAATCCAAATTTTTGTTGCCTGAACAATATTTTGGTCAACCGGAGCGCGGAATTATTCAAGAAACTAATTATTTCGTTAGACCAAATAAATATTTAGTTGCCCGTATTCAACTAACGATTTTGCATATTCAACCATTTTTTTTTCTCTGTGTTGATTGTTTTACATTTATCACGTAGTATTTCATAATCATTGCCATTTGGTAGACTTAAAAAATAAAAATTATTTTTGTAAATATTTTCTAATGGTATTTATTCTAGATAATCCTCCAACAACAAAACAGTTTGGATTACAGAGAAAAAAATTAATGAAGGTAGTAGCACACGGTGACGGGTTCAAAAAATCGATTTTTTTTGCATTTTTCGCAAAATAAACATCTTAAGAATATACTGTAAAAGTTTCAGACCGAAATTTAAAACATTTTTAAAGTTATAGCCAAAAGAAAAGAGGAATTAGGTAATAAGTTAATATTAAAAATGACTAATTACTATATTTTGGCAATCACCAGAAACTGTAAATCTCTAGAAGAAATGAAGAGAGCTTTGAGATAACTTTCAGGAAACGGAAAGATTGCTCTATATAGCTGATTAATGTAAGTATAATTTTTTTATACAAAATCTGTTGTCAAAACTTTAAGCGCGTTTTTCTCGAAACTACGTTTTCGAAACGTCGGAGAAGCACCGACTAAAACTATTTAACCGATTGGGCTAAAAAATTCACCCGTTATATTAGACACACATGGCTAAGTCCAAGACCATTAGAACATTCAATTTTTTAATAATAAATCCATTTTTTTAAACAATTCATCAAAAAAAATCGATTTACAAAGACCTTTTTGTTCACAAGTCCGCCATTTCGTTTTTTCTCAAAGTATGCATATTATCGGTCATAGACCTAGAACGAAGCCTACAAAACAATAATCTCTTTTGATTTTTCATTTCAGATGACTACGGAAGGCTGGTGCTTCCCCGAAAGATGTCACCTTTTTCGAGGACTCCACTTTGACGTACAAAATCATAAACAAATTCATGTAAAATTAAGTAAACCAAATTTTTGTTGTACTCTTCAAGACACAAATAATAACATGTAAAGATTTCAAAATTATGGCATTTTATTTTGTTATTTAAAAAAATTAATGAAAAAACGTCGAAATTTCGGTCGTCACAGTACCTTAAAAAAATCCTATTACATTTGTGAAAGCAGTCCTACTTACAATTAGAAAATCGAAAATATTCACGTTAACTTGATGAAAAAAAAACCTTGTCAGAAATCCCTATTCAAAATACTTCAACGATAGTGTAAACTGGAAATCGGTCAAGATCCTGACTTTGCCCAAAATGTTATATATACAAAAAAGTGTGTTATGGTAGAAACGAATATTATTTCAAATGAAATAAAAATCCATTATTTTCCTTGTGAAAATAAACGAAATTTGTGGTATAATATCCTTTGTCTCGTGATTGTGTATATTTGTATATAATACCCGTCATTCGCAGGGTTGGTGAAAATTTATTCCCTTTCCAAGGCACTCTTTCACGCGCCAAGCCTCAAATACATATATCTATAGATATAAAGAAAAGTTAGTATAACGTAGGTAGAGATAAATCGTTCTGGTGTTGCCCCTTCCGCCTTCGGATAGATAGAAAAGGGGGGAGGGGCTTTCACCAGCACTCTCTCTCTCTCTCTCTCTCTCTCTCTCTCTCTCTCTCTCTCTCTCTCTCTCAACCAGCTTTTATGTTACCAAACTATTGGTAGTGCGAACAGCTCAATGGTGAAACGAGATACGTAACCGAAGCTGTGCCATAAAATGGTAATGGGGCGTCGCGTTTCCTTTTCCTCCTAGGACCTTCGCGAGGTCGCGATGAGATGAACGCGGTAACATTTCTCTATTGGCATATATAACGTTTTATGGATTTTTTGACCCCCCTGACGCATTCGGGGCCTTTATTTGTGACAGATTGGACCATACGCAAGACATACGAATCTCATTGAATTTACGGACAACTTGCATTGTCCAATATTCAATGGATCTACGAAGAATTAGCAAGAAGATGATCACTCACATTCACATGCATTTTTGACCTGTATACGACACCTTTGGGGCCCTTATTTTCATTAGTCTACCCTAAGTACGATTTTTATCGAATTTAGTGACAACTTTCGTGGTGCAACGAAGAATACGACACCTTTGGGGCCTTATTTTCATTAATTTGCCCTAAGTACGATCTATATCGAATTTAGTGACAACTTTCATGGTACAACGAAGAATAAGTCATCTTTGGGGCCTTATTTTCATTAATTTACTCTAAGTACGATCTATATCGAATTTAGTGACAACTTTCACGGTACAACGAAGAATAAGTCACCTTTGGAGCCTTATTTTCATTAATTTACCCTAATTACAATTTTTATCGAATTTAGTGATAACTTTCATCGTGTAACGAAGAATACCAAACCTTTGGGGCCTCATTTCATTAATTTACCTTCAGTACGATTTTTATCGAATTTAGTGACAACTTTTATGGTGCAACGAAGAATACGACACATTTGGGGCCTTATTTTCATTAATTTGCCCTAAGTGCGATTTTTATTGAATTTAGTGACAAATTTCATGGCGCAACGAAGAATACGACACATTTGGGGCCTTATTTTCATTCATTTTCCCTAAGTACGATTTTTATCGAATTTAGTGACAAATTTCATGGCGCAACGAAGAATACGACACATTTGGGGCCTTATTTTCATTAATTTTCCCTAAGTACGATTTTTATCGAATTTAGTGACAACCTCCATGGTGCAGCGAAGAAAACAACACCTTTGGGGCCTTATTTTCATTCATTTACCTTAAGTACGATCTATATCGAATTTAGTGACAACTTTTATGGTGCAACGAAGAATACGACATCTTTGGGGCCTTATTTTCATTAATTTACCCTATTTACGATTTTTATCGAATTTAGTGACAACTTTCGTGGTGCAAAGAAGAATACGACACCTTTGGGGCCTTATTCTCATTAATTTATCATAAGTACGATTTTTATCAAATTTAGTGACAACTTTCACGGTGCAGCGAAGTATACGACACCTTTGGGACCTTATTTTCATTAATTTACCCTAAGTACGATTTTTATCGAATTTAGTGACAACTTTCGTGGTGCAACGAAGAATACGACACCTTTGGGGCCTTATTTTTATTAATTTACTCTGAGTACGATTTTTATCGAATTTAGTGACAACTTTTATGGTGCAACGAAGAATACGACACATTTGGGGCCTTATTTTCATTATTTTACCCTAAGTACGATTTTTATCGAATTTAGTGACAACTTTTATGGTGTAACGAAGAATACGTCACATTTGGGGCCTTATTTTCATTAATTTTCCCTAAGTACGAATTTATCGAATTTAGTGACAACTTTTATGGTGCAACGAAGAATACGACACCTTTGGGGCCTTTTTTTCATTAATTTACCCTAAATACAATTTTTATCGAATTTAGTGACAACTTTTATGGTGCAAGGAAGAATTCACGAGTCAAAATATCGCTCATTAAATTTTAATTAATTTTTTAAACCTCCTGAGCACATTTTAGAGTCTCATTTCCATAAGTTCTACTACATGTAAAGCCTTCATCAATGTTATGGACGACTTTTAACGAGCAATATACAGTGAATCTGCTAATCATTCGCAAAAGAGGGGACTCGTTGAATTTTAATGTATTTTTTCAACCCTCATGATACAATTTAGGGGCCTTATTCTCGTTGGCACGAGTTTTGTAAGGATGATTTTCATGAAATTTATAGATGAGCTGCAACATACGACGAAACTACGGAGAATTCGCAAGGCGTAAAGGCTCCTTGAATCTTAAGGGGTTAAGCCACTTACAGACCAAAAAAGGGCATATTTCGTGATTTTATTTCAGCGAAACCATAAAATAAATGGGATTTACAAAAAAGGTGTTTTATTATATATCCAATTGGCAATATAAATTTATTTTTTCATAGCGATATATGTTAAAATGGCGAAGGTGCAGCGTTTTTCCGATGATGCCTTTATTTCTGGGAGGTCAACGGCCGAAACAACAACTCCCATAATTTTTGAGTTACGAGGAGGCCCCAAATTTTTTTCGATTGTACATAAGAATAGTTATATAAGTATGTAGGATTTTTTTATATGTTGTATTTTGCAAAAATGGTGGATTTTTAAATAAAAAAGTATAAAATGTCATGAGAAAATAGTCAGGAAATTGTTTATAAAAAAGGAACCATGCAATATAATGAAATAATCCTACGTAGTGCTTTAGAGAACGTTATTTTGAATGTACGGTTGAAATTTCAAATGTATCGGTTGAAATTTGTTTGAGTTATGAGTTCGGCCGACTTGAAAAATGTAGTTCTGAGATAAACGCGTTTAAAGTTTGTAAAAAGCTCGCTGCGGATGAAGAGGAGTTGCACTAGAATACGAAAATCGAGTACTTAGAGATTATTCACGCACATAATATTTTGGAATATAAATCTATAGATACCAGGGTACCTTTTTAAGAAAAAAAATCGACATTTTGAAAATCCTAGCCTAACCCCTTAATGAATTTTTTTCCAACCCTGTAGCGCATTCTGCCCTTACTTTAATTAGCACGATTCTAGTGTATCTAAAATCTTCATCAAATTTACTGACTTGTATCAAACAATACGCCTCTCGGATATCGCGCCGATGCTACGGCAACGCCAACTGTCGGTTAACGGCGGCAACTCGAGGTCGTTCTTCTCATACAGTAAACATATGAAAATAACAGTTTAAATTCGATATCGTCCACATTTTGACAGCTACAGCGTTCATTCTGGGATAAATGGAAAGAAAAAATAATAATAAACAATACGTATGTCTTAAAAATTTTTTAAACTGTCTATTTTATTGAAAATATTGAGAAATCGATTTTTTTTATATAGATATACTTCCATGTATAAGCAAGGTCCTGCCTGTATAGAGTCAGCTGCTCGGCTGCTTCTCGAGACAGTGAGGTTAGGTAAATGTACTTGTCTCAAGTCGCTATCAATTCCACATATCCAATGTGGATGTATTTCTCACATATATTTGACGTATATTTCGCAAGAATATCTCATTTCTACAACAAAATATATTCAATATATTCGAGATATATTTTCTGTATACATCGACATCTATTCTTTTTCCGTGAGATAGTTTTTATCATATATGAACAAATATATAATTGAATATATCAAAATATTTATGCCTCAAGTTCACGAGATGATCCCTAAATTTTGCAGGCATACTTTCAAGTCCCTCCAGGTGTATAAAAATAAAATATCGATGAGTTCCCGTAGTAAAAAACTCCATTGAATCGCCAATGGCAACCAATGGTCCTCATACGACTCCATTGGACAATGAATGGGGACCCATTGAGATTTCCGCATTTGTCAATGGCGTACAGGGCTGACCATTGATCAGTGAATGGGTATCCATTGAACATCAAATGCGGATGAATCGAATGATCATCATTACTCAATGATGCTCATTGGAAAGCCAATGTGGATGAATCGAATGATCATCATTACTCAATGATGCTCATTGGAAAGCCAATGCGGATGTATCGAGCGATCAGCATTGCCCAATGGTGTCCATGGGAAGGTAAATGCTGATGAACGAAATGATCCGCTTTACCCAATGATGTCCATTGGAAAGTCAATGCGGATGAACTGAAATATCAGCATTTCCCACAGATGTTCATTGGAACCCAAATGCGGCTAACGATGAAATGATCAGCATTTACCAAGGATACCCATTGAATAATAAGTAACTACGAATTATACAATGATCAACATTTATCAATAATGTCACTTCATTGACGACTAGCTGATCGAATGATGAGCAGCATTCGTTAACGATGTTGCAATCCATATTCGAGGTTCAATGCAGAACAATTGAACCCATCGATCGATGAGAATTTTTCCGAATGCGATATTTCTCAAACGGCGGTGAATTAATAAAATTAAGTAAGAGTAGATGTCGCTGATTCTCATATATGAACCAAATATTTTCTTCAATTGTAATAAATGCTGATGATTATATCGATGGTCAATCAGTTTAAAATATAATATAATAGTTTAAAATAAAATATAATATAATATATTTTAAAAAAATATATTATATACTGCTCATCAAGTGCGCGTACGTTTGGGATAAATGATTTTTAAAACCGTTTATTTTTAACATATACACATAATCTTATCAGTCCCTCTCAACTCGATTTGTGAGAGGAGAAACGTATGTACTTTCATTATCAATCGTCATCTGAATACACTTACAATCTATTTTCTCAATTCTGAGCTTCAATAATTTCTATTAAATGTAATATATATATATATACATATATATATATATATATATATATATATATATGATTGCTATATGATTGCTATATATGATATATGATATAATTATTGGTCGTTATGCTAATATTAGCATTATGATTAACCTTACTTACTGATAACTTGGATTATTTAATGCGTAATTCCATGTATATATAGCAATCATATGAAAGAATCTCCATTGATGATCCCATTTATTCCCCATTGCCCACAAAAACCAATAGAGGTGAATATGGCGAATTCACCAGGGAGATTGTCTCCATTGAATCCCCATGGGATAATCCCCATTCCGTTTCAAATGGGGAATTTAATGGCGAAAATGTCCTTAGAAAATTCGGCATTCATATCCATTGGTTTTGTGGGCAATGGGGAATGAGTGGCGAACAGCAATGGAGATTCTTTCGTATAGTAAAAACTCCATTCATCGCCATTGAAAAATCCCCATTCATTCCCCATTGCCAAAATAACCAATGGGGATGAATGCCGAATTGCCTAAGGGGATTGTCTCCATTGAATCCCCATTAGATAATCCCCATTCCGTTTCAAATGGGGAATTCAATGGCGAAAATCCCCTTAGGCAATTCGGCATTCATCTCCATTGGTTATTTTGGCAATGGGGAATGAATGGGGATTTTTCAATGGCGACGAATGGAGTTTTTTACTACGGGTTTTGATCGACTTTATTGAAAATTTCAATCACACATTTTTATTATTTTTCGAAACGTTTATCCCCGTTGTAAAAGTGGATTATGATATATTTGAAGTATATCACGATGTATAAGCGCTTTTATATATTCTAAAAATATCTGACAACGCACTTTTTAACGTTTTTAACTGAATTAATAACGTGAACCGTACAGCTGACCGCACTCTAATGTCCGCGTGTTGCCTGAATCTGCCACAACGCCGCGCCACTAGAGTTATCCAAGAGGCGTATAGACAACGAGCTAAGAAAGAATTTTATGCAATCCATTAACAAAATGTAATTAAACACCAATAATAAGAAAATTAACAATAAATGTTTATTTCATTTTATAGCTTGAGAAATGCTAAGAGTTTTTTTTTTGCAATCTTCCGAGAGTACGATGTACAATCAGAGTATGTTTGACGTGGGGAGAGAATTTTTTTTAAGACCCCTGTGAAGGTACCAAAGCTACTTCTGGGCCCTGATCGCTGTTCTCGTCGTAGCCATAACAACTCTACGGTCGCCTCCAAACGTTTTTATTTTATTTTTTTTGCATATATACATATATATTGGCTATTCCTTCCATCGTTCGTGCATGAAATATCCACTGGCTAAGATGGAAGTCAAAAAAATATATTAAAGACTCTGCTCGCTTCACGCAACAGCAAATAATTTGCTATATTATGAAGAAGTTTCTACACTGAGAAAAAAGTTCAATTAAAACAACTAAATCCATTTAGTTGAAAAAAATTTAGTTGATTCAATATTAATTTCTTTGAAATAATGAAACTATAATTAATTCAACAAATGGATTTGGTTAACCTTAAAATATAAGGTGAACGAAATTATTTGGTCAGTTTCCAGATACAATTTAGTTCAATTTAAACGTTACTGAGTTGCTGTACAGAAATATTTCGTTGATTTTTAGTATATTTCAACTAGATAAATTTAGTTCTAACAAAAAAACAATTCGTATTTTCAATCACACAATTTATTTGGTACAAAGATATTTATTTGATTGAACTGAAACTTTGCCCATTCAAGCAACGATTTAACCGATTTAACGAAAACTTCCACTGTATCTTTGTTGAATTACCAAAATGATGTCGTTGAACGTCCGGAAACAAATATTTGGTTGAGTCAAACAAATTTTTACATTTTCAACAAAAAAATTTTCTCTGTATACTTTTCCATTTGACACTGATTTCTTACACGAACTGTTATCAAGTAATATGAAATTATAATTTTTTTTGTTTATAAATAAGACCATTGGGTCAATATTGTCCAATCCTCAAAGCGGTATTCTGGTTGAGAATTTTGAATTTTTTTTTTTTATATTCTTAAAGTTGAGACCTTTAAGAATATATTCTCGGAAGGAAATTTTCAAATTCCAATAAATTACGGACTTATAGCTATTTTAGTGATGGACGCCCGTTACGTCGGAGCAAATCGGACTATAGACGTTTTTTCTTAAAACGACATATCTTAAGTTATACTCAACCGATTTACTTAAAATTTCAAAAAATCTTCAATATATAACTTTCTGTCGCCCATACCACGATTGTATCAAAATTATTGTTTTTACTATTGTAAAAAAATTAAAAACTATGAAAAAAAGAGTCAAAAAACGCCTTTTTTGTACTGACAGCCGCCATTTTGCGATTTTTTTCTTTCTTCTCTGAGGTACAAGCTATGACGACATTCTTACTAATTAAAAAAAAATTTAACTTTGTATCGGATGACTAGAAAGGTTGCAATCGTTTCGCCCAGCACATTCCTTTTTTTACCCCCAACCTTACCAGCTTATAACTTATTTAATTTTCACTTTTTGTTCTCGATTTTTTTTTGTATATTGTCAAAATATTAACAAATATGTTGTAAAAATAAGAATGTATGTACATTAGACTGGTCGTTAAAAATTAAATTTTTTGCGACGCCCCCTAAAAAGCTTCCGTTTGATGAAAAAACGCGAGGGAATTTTTTTTTTTCAAATTAAAAATAACACGTGCCGCAAGACGATCTAAGTTGATTTTTATCGAAAAACAATTTTTTTTTACAAACGGCTGGACCGATTTGAATGAAATTTGGACACGTTACAAAGGATAATAAAGGCTATTCTTAGAAAAAATAACAGCTCATAATCTTCATAATAACTAATAAAAACAGTTAATTTTTTCGGAAATTATTATTATTTTTTCTCCAGGCTAACGTTCTGACAATTATGAAAATAATTTTTTTTTGTGTTTTACTATCCCATTTAATGTCCCCAAATTTCAAATTGATCGAAGAGGTACTTCATATTTAAAAAAAATAAAAACCCATTTTTGATATAAATTTTTTTCATTGTTTTAAATATGAAGTTACCTCTCCGATCAATTTGAAATTTGGAGACATTATATGGGATAGTAAAACACACAAAAAAAAATAATTTTCATAATTGTGCCAGAACGTTATACTGAAGAAAAAAAATAATTACCGAAAAAATTAACTGTTTTCATTAGGTATTATGAAGATTATGAGCTGTTATTTTTTATAAAAATAGCCTTTATATACCTTCGTAACTTGTCAAAATTTCACTCAAATCGGTCCAGCCGTTTCTAAAGAAAAATTGTTCTTCGATAAAAATCAACTTAAATCGTCTCGCGGCACGTGTTATTTTTAATTAAAAAAAAAAAAAAAAATGACCTCGCCTTTTTTCATCAAACGGAAGCTTTTAAGGGGGTGTCGCAGAAAATTTAATTTTTAACGACCAGTCTAATGTACATGTCCTCAAAATGAATGTTCCTAGACCAAAATATCGCCTTAAGCTTTATGGTTTTCTGAAAATTCTGAAATCCCATCGAAAAAAATCTACTTCTGATTCAATTTACTTCTGATTCAATATTATATTATTAAATTATTGATATTATATAATTAATATATTAATAATATTAATAATGAATTATTAATAGATATCTATTCATATTTTGACTTCATAATTTAATTTTACAAATAATGTCCCCGACATTTTATCGTTGCTTGAACAAATCATCCCTTTTAACAAAAAAAAAGGAAGGGAAAGATATTTATTTTACTTATCGTATTACCGTGAAATTGCCACTTTCATCGCGTCCACTATTTTTACTCAACGATGCCTTTCTTTCAAATATATTTACATTTTTTAATGTTATTTTTATATAAATTATGATTTAGTGCCCGTCGGTTCCGCGAACTATGCGATAATGACCGACTTACCGAGACTCGTTCCATTCACAAATTCTCAAAGACTTATCGCCAGGTCTAATTGTTGTGTTTGAAATGATATAAAATAAAAAAATAAACAACAATCGTAGAAATTACTACGAGGGATTAGAACACGCGTGTCGGGGGCTCGAGGAGAGAGAATTATCTAAACGTGCGCGACAAGAAAGCCGACAACATATAGGTTTACTTATAACACTCGGCGTGAATTTCGCTCTTGGTCTCGGCGGTAAAGCTATATATACATACATATATATTAGACTGATTAAAAAAAAGCGACTATTTTTTGTTTTTCGAAGAAACGCATTAAATACTTTCGGGAAGGTGAAAAAAGATGCCTGTTAAAATTAGAGCTCTTAATAAAAAGATTCAGAGGTCCCTCTTCGCATATTTTCATTTCCCATTTAAATAACACGGGAAAGAAAAATTTCAAACTTTGACATTTTATATCTCAGCTTCGAGTCAATGCACCAAAATGAACGACACATATTCTTGTAGAGAATTGAACGCTCTACAAAAAAGATCTCTTATGATTTTTCGATAAACTCACTCCTTCAAAAGTTATTCACGTTCTAATATATATGTCTATTAGACTGTGAATATGGGTGAACTTATGTTGGTTATTTCTTTAAAAATTAGGTAATTTATTTTAATGCAATTTAAACTTTTGTTTCAGGAAAGTGTTTACGATATTTAGTAATGAGTTTCAACATTTTGCCGGAAACTAAAAAAAAAGTTAAACTTACTCTAAATTTAAATTTAACCTTGAATAACTTTTGAAGGAGCGAGTTTATCGAAAAATCATAAGAGATCTTTTTTATAGAGCGTTCAATTCTCTACAAGAACATGCGTCTTTCATTTTGGTGCATTGGCTTGAAGCCGAGATATAAAATGTCAAAGTTTGAACATTTTTTTCCCCGTGTTATTTAAATGGGAAATAAAAATATGCGATGAGGGACCTCTAAATGTTTTTATTAAGAGCTATAATTTTAACAGGATTCTTTTTACACCTTCCCGCAAGTATTTAATGCGTTTCGTCGAAAAACAAAAAATAGTCGCTTTTTTGAATCACTCTAATATATATATATGTATATATTGAAATATATTGAAACATTGGAGTCACGTAGGTGGTAATCGCATTATGAAGCTGCGTAAATTTTTCGAGCTTCTTGGTTCGATGACGATTAAAATCGTATATTTTTCTCCGGATAATTCATGTGTCATACCAAATTATCATAGTTTTTGCCAAAAGCGATCGCAGCGAGGTTTACACTGACTTTTCGTTACGGCAAAAGCCAAAAAATTATTTAATCAAATAAAATATCTCTTTCATCTCGTTGAAAATATTTTCATCCATTCATGATTTTCTGTGAAAGTAGAGACAAGATAGAAAATATTGCTTGTTGAATTTTTCTGATTGGTCGATTTTTTGAATCCGTAATATAGTCGAATTGTTGCTTAAAATAACGATTGAAATAAATTTAAAAAATCTAAAAATTTAATTAAATGCAATTTTATTTTAAAAAGCCCTGCAAATTGGAAATTTGCACATTGTTTCCTCATCTATATCTATAGTACACACAGCTTCCTTTATCACAAAGTATGGCGATGAAATTTGGCTTCCTCATACAGGAAGCTTTGTTAACTATCGAAAAAACCTGAGTAATCAATGTGCAAATTTTCAAAATTCTTTCAAATTTACTTCTTGCCAAATTTGATTTTTGTCAAATTCAATAGCGAAAAACATCGATCACTATTTTGAATGTGTACAAAATTTCAGTACAATATCTCGAAAATAGCCGAAGTTAGAATCCGCTATTTAAAAAAAAAAACCAAAATTTGATATAATTTTTATCATTCGATCAATTTTCGCCAAATTCAATATCGAACAGCCTCGATAGCTATAGTAGCCTCGTGCAAAGTTTCAGTGCAATATCTTAAAAGTTGCACAAGTTACAGCGACGCTATTTTTCAAAAAATTATAATTTCATAAAATTTTAATCCCTCGATGAATTTTCGCCAAATTGAATAGCGAACAACCTTAATAGCTATATGCTAATTATGAACAAAGTTTGGGTGCAATATCTTGAAAAGTGTTTAAGTTAGAGCGTTTACGCTATTTTTCAAAAAATTCAAAACTTCATAAAAATTTAATCCTTTGATCAATTTTTGCCAAATTCAATACCAAACAATCTTTATAGCTATACTGATTCTGTACAAAGTTTGAGTGCAATATCTTGAAAATGGCAAAAGCTGCAGCGTTTACGCTATTTTTGCAAACACGAAAATAGTCGATAAAATCTTAACACCGGTTGGAATTGGAACAAATTTTTTTGATAATGAAAAGCAATTCGTGCTTGACGAGTGTGCCAAATTTCAGCTCGATATCTCGAAGCATTCTCGAGTTATTAATTAACACAAACACACACATCCATCCGGACATTTTTTCTAAATATGATTTCTCAATGTTTTGGGACATTTTGAACACATTGGCATAAAAATTTTATCAGGAAGCAAAATAAAATAAAAACATGTAATATGAATTTAAAAAGTTTATTTAATCAATTTTCCAATTGCTTTAATTGAATTAAATTCTTTCGATCGATTTCCAATTGTTACTGTCATCAGCTAATCGCCGATTATGATAATTAATTATTCTTGTAATTACGAAATTACTTTACTTATACCAATTAATCGTCCGTATCAATTAAAATATTAATTTCGACGGATTCTATTAATTGCATCATTCGGCGGATGAGAAGAGAGCATAATTTTCCAAGTCAATGAAAATTTAAAAAAATGCAACCTTTTTTCGTCACCAAGTCGAGGAAAAAGATTTTCTAGGGACGGGGGCAATTTATCGCCAAGTTGAACGAGTGCCTCCGAGAATTTTGAAAAAATGGAGTGTACGTTCGAATTTTTGTCCTCGAAAGAGGCTTTTATTTCTATTTCTTCGCAGAGCGAGAAACACTCACACGCGCTCACACGTGTCTTCCGAATGCAGGGAACACTTGTTGCGGCGAGGGAAAAAATTAAGAGGGACCCCCCGTGGATACACGTGCCCTCCATAATATAGCCTTGCACACGAACGAAGCTATTTTGCTCTTTCGATATTTTGCTCTGTAGTTTTCTTTTGCTCTTTTGCCGTCATTACCCAGTTCCCCAGTAATGCACAAAGCTCAAAGGGGGCTGCTTTTCATTCGTACATTTATATACGTATGGATGAGTGTATATTAGGGTGGTCCTTATTTAGAGCTCGGACGAATTTTTTATCAGACGCCCCCCAGATCGACTTCGAATAATTCAAAAACAATACCCCAATTTTTTCAAATTTTTATCTAGACTCTAACCCCTCCCACCAAGGGGATTTCCCCACTTGAAATACACGGGTTTCGGCCATATTCTCAGAATATATTTTATTCTAAGTGTAAGAATTTTTATAAAAATCTGTATCTGCAAGATTTTAGTGTTCATTGGTACTGCTATTTGAGAAAAAATTCACATGATTATACGGGTCAATCTAGACGAATTGCAACTCGTGTAGATTGACCCGTATTGGAATTTTAGACGAATTGCGATTCGTCTAGATTGACCCATATGATAATGTGATTTTTTCCTCAAATAATAGCACCAATGAACACTAAAATCTTGAAGTTACAGATGTAAAAAAAAATTATTACACTTAGAATAAAACATGTCCTGAGAACATGGCCGAAACACGTCGATTTCAAATGGAGAAATCGACCTTCTTGGTAAAAGAGGTTAGAGTCTAGATAAAAATCTGAAAAAAATCGGGTATTGTTTTTGAATTATTTAGAGCCAATTTGGAGGGCGTCTGATAAAAAATTCGTTCAAACCCTTAATAAGGACCACCCTAGTGTATATGTATGTATGATCATTGGTAATATCCTTGCGCAAAAGTGTCAAATATTACACTCGAAATGCGAGGATGTAACGAGAGATTCTCGAGTTTTGTGGCATCAAATGGTAAATCGTTATAGCACGTTAATTACACTGAACGATTCCCCGTTTAAACATCGATACGGTATTTTAGCTGAGAAACTGAAATCAAATTTTTCAGCAATGTGGAACAGTTTTTTTCTCGCTTAATTTCATTTTGTTTTGAGAAAAGAGTTGAACATAGTTTTCAAGATGGTTTAATACTTTTTCGATTATCTTTGTACTTGAATTTTGTTTGTGTGTACTTTAATTCGATTATCGGGCAAATTTCGATTTTCCAGTTTTGTACTTGAAAGTAGTGATCATAGTCTTAGATTTGATTTCCGACCGAAGACATTTTGACCGTTTTATTTTGCATATTGGATGTTGTATATTTTTTTACCGTCTTTGTCGCAATTATCATCTTTTTTGTCAATTAATCTTAAGATCAGTCTTACCACTGAAATTTCAGGAGTGAGACGAATAATTTATAATTATAAAAAGCGATAAAAATTGGACCTTTCGTTATTCAATCTTCTATAAATAATCGACGATATTAAAATAAATAATATGCAAAAATTAATTTCACATATCCAATTTTTAGACTGTTTAGATATGAACAATATATTATCAGGAAAATTTGGATATCTTTGAATTATATGCTTCTAAATATTGGAACAAATTTTCGGACCAAAGTATATTTAATATATTTGTAACATACTGTCTATTTTTATTTTTATTTTTATTATTCTTTTATCACAATCATTTTTGGTGATTTCTCCTACTTCCAAAATTTCTCCAAATTGCATAGAATGTAAAATGATTTTAAATATAAAGTGTTGCCTTGGGATACGAAAATTTATGACACTCAGTGTAGTATATCGGCCATTCCATGTAAAATCGATCAATAGTTGGAATCGACCGAATTCAATGTTCACGATTTTTTAAAATTCAAAATTCTCCAAATTCATCATTTTTCAAAAAAAAATTTCGGAATATTTTTTTTTTCACAGCCCCAAGTTTTTCACAGCTCTTCAAGACGAACCCAAAACGATTTTTTCGTAACTATAGTAGGTTTCGAGATATTTAAAAATAAACTTGAAAAATTTAAAAAAGGTCAAATTTTGAATTATCGAAAAAAAAATTTAATTTTTTTCTTTTGGTAGAACTTTGTTTTATGATAAAAGAAAAATTCTGACAAAATTGAATCGAAATTAAAGGGGGTCGATTCCAACTATTGATCGATTTGACATGGAATGACCCATATGTAATATTAAAATAAAATTAATTTCCAGCTTCGCGGAGAAAATAAAATCTCTGCAAAAAAAGTCCCTGGTTGGTGCAATAATTGGGATTTTCAGTACAATTATTGCAGGAATGGTATTTCGATTAAAAATCTTGGCCCAAAATACCATTCCTCAAATTACGCTAAAACGACAAAATGATTGCTATATCGAAGTCACGAAAATTAATTTGAAAAAGTCAAATCCTATCGTCGATTTGAAAAAGAAAAATTCTAAAAATGGCTGACTATAAAAAAACCAGGAAAGTTAAGAAAAAAATTTTTTTTTTCCACTCACGTCCTCAGCTGTGGTGTGCGATCTCGTTGCCGTCGGTTCTTGAACCAATTTGACACTTGGGTCAACGTAAGACCCGTCTTTTTGGCAAGATTTTTCTTCTCATCGGGTGTCGGATACCTGTTACGCAAGTAACACTCCTTAAGGGCGTTTCTCGAACGTTCCTTGAAGCAATAAACCGTCTCCTCTCCGTCCCAGATTGTCTTGGGCAGTGGATATTTTTTTCTCAATCGATACTTGTCGACTGCACCGAGCGGACGACCGCGAATCTTTTCGGCCTCGCGATAATGACTCTTGAACCATATTTGCTGAAGTTCCGGATGTCGTCTGGGTGAAAACGGATGACTCTCGAGAATCGAGTACAACTCGCGATAAGCACCACGATGAAACGCTACCGCTGCTTGAGCTATGAGAACGCTCTCGCCACCCCTCAAATCCTCACCCGGTGGCAATGACCAGAGGAACCTTTGAAAATATTAACCAAATTTATTAAAAAGATTTTTCTTAAATACGCGTATTTTGTATTTCAGAAAAATCGAACGAAGCTGGCCAAAAGCTCAGTTCACAGGCCGATGAAAAAAAGAACTAAAATCCTTCAAGTCCGCAAATGAAAAATAAAATAGAATAAAAGAACACCGAGAAATTTTTTTTGTTGAAAATGCAAAAAATTTGTTTGACTCAACCAAATATTTGTTTCCGGACGTTCAACGAGATCATTTGGGTAATTGAACAAAGATACAGTGGAAATTTTAGTTAAATCGGTTAAATCGTTGCTTCAATGGGCAAAGTTTCAGTTCAATCAAATAAATATCCTTGTACCAAATAAATTGTGGGATTGAAAATACGAATTGTTTTTTTGTTACAGCTAAATTTATTTAGTTAAAATATGCTAAAAATCAACGAAATATTTCTGTACAGCAACTCAGTAACGTGTAAATTGGACTAAACTGTATCTGGAAATTAACCAAATAATTTCGTTCGCCTCATATCTTATGGTTAACCAAATCCATTTGTTGAATTAATTATAGTTTCATTATTTCAAACAAATTAATATTGAATCAACTAAATTTTTTTCAACTAAATGGATTTAGTTATTTTAACTGAAATTTTTTCTCAGTGAATAAAAAGAATACTGAAATTGCAATAATTATTGAGGATTAAAATTTATCCAATTTTTTATTATTGCATTCGTTCGGAAGCAGATTAACAATTTAAGTTAATTAGTTTTTTTTTGGTAAGCTTTTGCAAAATAAGATGCTGGACAAGACGATTTTGTTGTATGAAATGATAAACAATATTAACTGATCTGATGAATTATTTTTTTTGTAATTATTCTATGATAGTTTTTGAAATTGAAGATTATCAAAATTTTTTATCAAAATTTTTTATTATTTCATTCGTTCAGAATAAGATTAACAATTTAAGTTAATTAGTTTTTTTTGTAAGCTTTTGCAAAATAAGATGCTGGGCAAAACGATTTTGTTGTATGGAATGATAAACAATATTAACTGATCTGATGAATTATTTTTTTTGTAATTATTCTATGATAGTTTTTGAAATTGAAGACTATCAAAATTTATCCAATTTTTTATTATTTCATTCGTTCAGAATAAGATTAACAATTTAAGTTAAATAGTTTTTTTTTGTAAGCTTTTGCAAAATAAGATGCTGGGCAAGACGATTTTGTTGTATGAAATGATAAACAATATTAACTGATCTGATGAATTATTTTTTTGCAATTATTCTATGACAGTTTTTGAAATTGAAAATTATAAAAATTTATCCAATTTTTTATTATTTCATCCGTTCAGAAGCAGATTAACAATTTAAGTTAATTAGTTTTTTTTTGTAAGCTTTTGCAAAATAAGATGCTGGACAAGACGATTTTGTTGTACGAAATGATAAACTTAATTGATCAAATGAATTGCCGTAAAAAAAACTATTCGTTGTCAATTGATTTTAAAAAAACCTCGAAAAATTTAATTTTCATCAATGAAGAATTAATTTTATTAATCGTAGTAAAATTAAAATAATAGTAGGTAACGTTTCTGGTTATTTTGACAATAGGAATATTAATCCAATTTCCGATTATTTTTATTCATTCAGAATAAACATATTGATAACTTAATTTTTATGGATATTGATATAAAATTTCGATGTAATCAATGTAAGTTGACCAAAACACCAAAATGCATTTTACGATTTCGACAATTTTTCCAGTTTCTTATAATATTGTTCACTAATTATGACAACCCGAATTGAATAATCTTGTTGAAAATTTTTACAAACCACCAGACTGTTTTTATTGTAAAAATAATGAGTTTTTTATGCAAAAACAATTTTAAAAAATTAATTGATCAGAGCCTAATTTCCGTTGAGGAGCAAAAAATTCTGTAAGATTCCCCTGAAAATAGTCATACAAAATTTAACATTTGGCCCATTGATGCAAAAATATCACGAAACTAATTCCTTTAGATATTTTTTTATAATAAATTTATGTTACTTTCAAAATGTCTTTATTTTATCATCAAAAAAAATCCATGCACAAATGTTTCTTTCTTTTTAAATTTAGGCATAAAACATTATAAACCGGCAAAGAACGAGTCATACTCGCAAAATTAGGGCTTCTGACGAATTTTTATTTATAATATTTTTATTTATATTTTTATTTAAATATCATATTTATATTATATTATATTATATTAATATTTATATTTTTATTTAAAATATTTTTTTCAGCAACTATTATACTGTCTAAAAAACCGGCGGTTTTCGGGTAATCTATGACTACTCTACTAACCCTATTTAAATCTAAATTTTAGCATCAGAAATCTAGAAGATCAGAGAGAATGTTCATTTCTAGCTATTTTTGAACTTTACCATGAAGACCACTGGACCAAAAATTATAAAAAAGGTATTTTCAGAATCCTTAGAGATAGCTCTTTCAAATGATACGTCACACGATACATTAATTTTTAAATATTTTTAAAAAATTAAAAATAATTTTTTGAGCAACTGTCGAAAAAAGTAGTAGTTTTCCGGTAATCTATATGACTCAATATCGATTAACTCTACTGAAATCTGAATTTTAGCTTTAGAAATCTAGAAGAATAAACAGAGGGGGAAAGGCAATTTCTGGCAAACTTTGGGACACATGATTAAAACCAGGACTAAAAATTATTAAAAAAATATTTTTAGAATCCTTAGAAGAAGCTCTTTCAAATGATACCTTACACGATATATTAACGAAATTTTTTTCGACCAGATTAACCCTCGCTGATCACCGCGGGTCAAGTTGACCCGAGCTCTCACTTTGAGCTCAAATATCTCTAACTATCCGGGCCCTTGTGGGTCTTTCCCGGCTTTCTGGTGGTAGTTTGAGGTATTTAATAAATAGCCATAATAGATTTTCGATACTTTCTCATAGCGGAATAAATCTTTTTTGGAACGCATGTATTCGAAATATTTTTTTGTCTTAAAGTACCATATATTGAAAGTAGTATTTTTTTTTCTTAAAGTACCATATATTGAGAGTATCGTGTAGAAATTTTTCCGAAAAATCTTTAAAACTGAAAGAGTTACAATTTTTTAAGTAAAAAAACTGGTTTTTCACAAGTATTTTTGTTCATGATTTTTTTTCCATGTAAATATTTTTAAAAAAAACACGCACACAATTGTTTCATGGACTAAAATGTTTAGAGATAATTCCTATATTTTTTTAATCAATCAGAAAGTTACTTTTTCTTGACAACCATCCAAAAAGTCAGTCGGGTCAAATTGACCCAGTGTGGAATTATTTTGAGGTGTGATCAGCGAGGCTCAATCTTTAATTTTATCCAAAAAATTTTTTTTTAATCGTCGAACGGCGATATTTGGACACTTCATGAAGACATGCAAGCAAGACAAGACATCATGCCAATTTTCAAATTCCTACGTTACATAATTTTCGAGAAAAACTATTCCGTTACAGCAGTGATCGGTAAAAAAAAATCTATCTATTTTTATTATCCAATTTTTTCGAAAAATTAATAAGTAGCAAAGAAATATTGCTAATTTTTTTTTAACATTAGTAATTAGCGGGAACATATTACTAATTTTTAGAAAAATTAGTACTTAGTGACAAAATATTTCTAATTTTTATGAAAAAATTAGTAATTGGCAAAAAAATATTACTAATTTTTCGAAAAAATTAGTAATTAGTGACAAAATATTACTAATTTTCCTAATAAATAAGTAATTAGTGACATGACATTTATAATTTTTCCAAAAAATTAGTAATTAACAATAAAGTATTACTAATTTTTTCCAAGAATAGGTAATTAGCGAGAAAGATATTGTTGAATAATCAAAAAAATCAATAATTTATGGAGAAATGTTGTATTAATTTTGGGAAAAGTAATAAATAAAATAAAAATTACTAATGGATTTTTTAATAGGTACTGATTAAATATTCGTATTAATAACAACTTATGTGATAACGTATGACATTCGATACAATAAATACTAATGTGTGAAATATTCAAAAGATCTAGTTATTATAAAAAATAAAACAACTTTTTGAATAGACTTGTTTGAGCTTATAAACATGACTCAATCCGTACACATAAGTACGGAAATATACACAATACTTTTCTACAAATTACTGTTTTTTAAAAATTTATTAGTAATATTTTGTCGCTAATTACTAGTTTTTTTGGAAAAATTAGAAGTATTTTGTCGCTAAAGACTAATTTTTTAGAAAAATTAGAAATATTTTGTCACTAATTACGAATTTTAATAAAAAATTAGTAATATTTTTTGACTAATTATTAATTTTTCGAAAAAATTATTAATAAAATCAATATCGTTGACGAAAAAATCGATACTGCCGATCACTGCGTTACAGACGGCGACACCTTTTCCTTTTAAGTTACGGAGAATCCTAAAAATTCGCCTAATTATAAAATTGGTCCATAATTGACGTACCTCGTTAATTTTTCGATATCCTGACTCTGATAAAGAGCCTCGCACATGCACGATATTTGCTCGGGTGTAAAATTATCGGGGTTGCCAATTGGCATGTGTCCAACACTGACGATAACGTTGTTGACGATGCCACCGGAATTGCCGCAGCTCGACGGCATTTGCTGGGCATAACGGGGACTTCCGTTGGACGCATTGGTCGGATGTTGATGATGACCGAGGGGCAAACCGGATATCGAACCGATCGAACCACCGCCATTGTTGTAAACGCCGATAGTGCTTGAATTGGTCGTCGTCGTCGAGGACGTCGTCGAACCGGCGACGTTGCGATGCAATGCGCCCATCTGACGAGCCACGTTGTTGCACTCGCTGTTTGGCGATGACAATTGATCCGAACCGTCAGACATCCTCGAGCGTCAACGATCTCATTAACCGTCTTTTTTTAAAAAAATGTCAATCGAGGAAAAAATATTATTTTTCGTCCCGTATCGCGTCTATTGAGCTCTGATTGTCTATCTCCAAGTCACTCGGTCAACGAATTCTTATCGTCATACGAAATTGAATCAAGCATCAAAAATGTTCTTGCTCGATTCATATTTTCGATTTTTTTCATTATTCATCGTTCGTCCTTTTTCGAACCCAGATGAAATTTGACATAAACTTTCCCTACTTTTGCCTTCTACCGAAGATTTTTTTCGTTCAATGATTTTTCAAATCACTCGGCCTTTTATGACCCTCAAAATTCATATCAAAATGTTTAATAATGTTTTTCAGCGCCCATTAATCGAGCCTTTTCACTCAAGTTTTTTGGTTTCATTTGGAATTCAATTTTTAAAAAATTTATAACTTTGAATGAAATTTTCTCGAAAAATAGAATCAAAGGTCATTTTTGTCCACTTTCTTTATGGATCGAAAAACTTTCGTTCGTCCCGTCGCCGTTTCTCGTGGACCCGTCGGCTTCTCACGTTTGATCACGCATAGAAAATCGCGATTAATCGGCACAAACACGTTTTTTAATCGTTGCACAATCCCTTCTTCTTTCACACGCACATCTATATAGCAACGTTAAACTTTTGTTTGTTGAAAAAAGAAATGCGTTTCATTCATCGGCCGATGATAAACTCGATCGTCGATGTTGTCATCAATGAAAGTCCATTCATTAATTTCAACTCTTTCGTAATTTTTTTTTCACGTCTGAAACGTAATAAACGTTCAGAAAGAAGTCCTCGTCGAATTGCTAAATTTCACTCGAGCAGCGTCAAACTAAAGTCCTAATTAATTTCGGATTTTTTTAAAATATCCAAAATATTTTCCCTTGCAGCGTTTCCTGATCATCGGTCTCAGCACACCATTTATTAATAATAAATAAATAATAAATTTTCAATTGAAGGTTCAACAAATTTCAAGAACCTCAAGATCAAATACAGCGCACGAAAGTAATTGGATTTACGAATAATTCCCGCCTTTTTTTCCTAATTGTTCGGATCACTCGATGGCAAAACACTATCGATGAAAACCAAAAAAACTCGAAAATTGTCTGATCAATTGATGACCCCAGAAGATCGATTATGTCACGAAATCGGTCGCGAGTCCTTAAGGCTCAACGCGTCATCGGACACTCCACGTGAACGACTGAGACACTTCTTATTAGCGCGGGACACAGTCACTGAGTGACCAAGTCACCAAGAGACATCACACACCGACAACAGCAGAAACTTTTGTTCGTTGACGATGATGCGAGGGCCTTAAAACAGCCGCAGCGGTAACAGCAACATCAGCACAACAGTTCGAAGTTCTATGATTCTCTCTTTCGCTCTCCTTATTCTTCCTCCTCCTCCTCCTCCGTTTCCTCTTCTTGTTCTTCGTCCTCTTCGTCTTTCGCTTCTTCGTGGTAGACGCCGAGTCTCTCTTCTTTTTTTTCCGGCATACGCCAGCTATAATACGGATCGCAGACTGCGCCGTTGCTGTGAAGCAAAGAGACCCGAGAAAGCCATTGGACGCTTGATTTGAAGCACAAAGCTGCGATTGGTCGGTCACAGGGGCGTTGCAACCCCACGATATTTTACCCCCTGATTCAGCCCCGGGATTCAGCCGCCGTTTGTTCGCCTCTCTGGCACAAAGATGTGTGACAAAACATGCGCATTCACACTTCTGTGAGCTGCTTAGAACCATAAGGGTCCAACTTAAAGGCTCAACACTCAGGAATGTGATTTTCGTTCTTTGGGAAGTCAGAGTTCCTTTTGCATGTGTTTTTTTCCCCCAGATATTCACGCATTCGTTGGCAATCGAGGAGACGAAGGGCTTGAACCGATCGCTTTGACCCTAAGGGATATTAGTGTGATCCTTTTATTAGGTAGAAGGTAATGTGTATGGTTTTAGGTGATATTTATTGACCAGCGAGATGTCTGAGAGACTAAGTTGAATGTTTCTACGGTTAGAGATGTGACCTTTGCTCTTTTGGCAGAAAGGAGTCAGATTGCAAGTACTTTTGAGTGCATTCAGTAATCCATTGACTTTTAAGGATCCTAAGGACTTGCGTTAAATGTTTTAACACTCGGAAATTTGAGTTTCGTTCTTTTGCAAACGATTGCACGAAACCATTTGCATGAGTTTATTTTTATATACTCACCCTCCGATTTCCAGTGGAAGGGTCTTAGGGCTTAAGCCAATCGTTTTAACACTCAAGGACGTGAGTGTTGTCTTTTTGTTAGGCAAAGGACAATTTGTATGCTTCTAGATGCATTTGCACGTTTATTGACGGAGGAGAAGCCTGATGGCCCAAGTTTAAAGGTCAAGGATGTGAGGTTCGCTCTTTTGGCAATAATGAATCGTTTTGCAAGTATTTTTGAGTGCATTTGTTTATCCATTTACTGCTAAGAAACCTAAGGACTTGCGCTAAACGTTTTGACACTCGGGAATTTGAGTTTCGTTCTTTTGCAAACGAGAAGTCCATTTGCATGAGTTTATTTTTATATACTCAGCCTCCGATTTCCAGTGGAAGGGTCTTAGGGCTTAAGCCGATCGTTTTAACACTCAAGGACGTGAGTGTTGTCTTTTTGTTAGGCAAAGGACAATTTGTATGCTTCTAGATGCATTTGCACGTTTATTGACGGAGGAGAAGCCTGAGGGCCCAAGTTTAAAGGTCAAGAATGTGAGGTTCGCTCTTTTGGCAATAATGAATCGTTTTGCAAGTATTTTTGAGTGCATTTGTTTATCCATTTACTGCTAAGAAATCTAAGGACTTGCGCTAAACGTTTTGACACTCGGGAATTTGAGTTTCGTTCTTTTGCAAACGAGAAGTCCATTTGCATGAGTTTATTTTTATATACTCAGCCTCCGATTTCCAGTGGAAGGATCTTAGGGCTTAAGCCGATCGTTTTAACACTCAAGGACGTGAGTGTTGTCTTTTTGTTAGGCAAAGGACAATTTGTATGCTTCTAGATGCATTTGCACGTTTATTGACCAAAGAGAAGCCTGAGGGCCTAAGTTTAAAGGTCAAGGATGTGAGGTTCACTCTTTTGGCAATAATGAGTCGGTTTGCAAGTATTTTTGAGTGCATTTATTTATTCATTGACTGCTAAGAATCCTAAGGACTTGCGCTAAACGTTTTGACACTCGGGAATTTGAGTTTCGTTCTTTTGCAAGCGAGAAGTCCATTTGCATGAGTTTATTTTTATATACTCAGCCTCCGATTTCCAGTGGAAGGGTCTCAGGGCTTAAGCCGATCGTTTTAACACTCAAGGATGTGAGTGTTGTCTTTTTGTTAAGCAAAGGACAATTTGTATGCTTCTAGATGCATTTGCACGTTTATTGACCAAAGAGAAGCCTGAGGGCCTAAGTTTAAAGGTCAAGGATGTGAGGTTCACTCTTTTGGCAATAATGAGTCGGTTTGCAAGTATTTTTGAGTGCATTTGTTTATCCATTGACTGCTAAGAATCCCAAGGACTTGCCCTGATCATTTTTCAGGGATTTAAATTTGATCCTTTTGGCAGTTAGAAAACTATTTGTGTGCTTTCCACTGAACATTTTAACACTCAATGATGTTAGTTTCCTTCTTTCGGAACTTAACAGTTCATTTGCATCGATTTTCAAAGGCATTCATGCGTTTTAGGTCACTCCCGTGCAAATAAAGACAGTTATTAATTCAACTGATAATGAATGAGAGTGACTTTATAATGCAATTCAATTTTTATGAACTGGAAATTGTGTTCATCGAATAATTTTGTTGCTATATCGTTGACACTATTGCGAACGAAACTAATTGGTAAATTGCGTGCATTGCGTACGTCGTGCGTATTTTGCGTGCGTGAGCGTTAATTCGTGTTTTTTTTTGCTTCAACTCTTGCATACACACACGAGCAACGGTGACCAATAAACACCGGAAACGAGACGTGTCAACGTTACCCAACACCGTGTTGTGATTCCTCGATGTACAGTTGGCTGGTTCGAGGCGCACCGTGTGGCGTGTGCTACCGCGAGCTCGTTTTATCGCTCAAGAGGTCTCACGTGACTCAATTTTCTGTCCAGGAACTTTTTGACTAATTCGAAGTCTCGCCAATAAGTAGATGCCTTAATAAAATACCGAAAAAAAACGAGAAAGAATGAAAACAAAGATAAGAAAAATAGTGTACATGAAAACCACACTTTTGGCAATTATAGCTTGAAATTGTTTGATCAATCGATTCTAGCAGATTTGGCGCATTTATCGGCTTAAGGCGATATTCTAGTCTAGAGACCTACATTTAGAGCGTTTTGTCGAGCTCGATAAAAAAATATATTTTCTCCATTCTTTTTTTTACAAAATATTAAATAATATTTTGATAATAAACAAAAAAAACGAGAATGTCGTTATTGCCCCTATCTAAGAGAAAACGGTGGACAAAATCGCAAAATGTCGGCTGTCTGAACAATAAACGGCGTTGCTCGACTTTTTTTTTCATAGTTTTTAATTATTTTTTAATAGTAAAAATAATAATTTTGATACAAAAGTGGTAGCGGCCATAGAGAATAATACATTGAAATTTTTTGAAAAATTTGAAGTAAATCGGTTGAGTAGAACTTGAGATATCATGTCATCCGTGTTGAGAAAAGTAGTTTTGAGAAAAATGACTATAGTGCGATTTGCTCCGACGTGACGGGCTGCGTCACTAAAATAGCTATAACTCCGTAAATTATTGAAACTTAAAAATTTCCTTTCGAGGATATATTCTTAAAGGTCTAAATTTTGAAAATATGCAAAAAAAATGATTTTTTCAAGATTCTAGACCAGAATACTCCCATAAAGTTACGCTTCGACGTGACGGGTGTAGTTGCTGCATAACTAAAATATCTATAACTCTGTAAATTATTGGAATTAAAAAATCACCTTCTAAGGATATATTCTTTGAGAAGATGCGAAAAAATAGATTTTTTCAAAATTCTAGACCAGAATACCTCCTTAATCGGTTCTTGTCACATTTGGGTTTTACATTATTCCGACCCTTCTTTTTCAGGTCATTTTAGGTTGTTTTCACTGGCAAAGCATGCATCAACAGGTCAAAAATCCGACCGAAAATACGAATTCGCCAAAATTGAAGAGAATAAAGACAGCGAAATCATATAGGGAAAAGCCGGATAGTTGCCCCGGGGCGATAGTTGGCCCGGTTTTGAAAACACTATGTTAGAGATGACCCTAGCTTTAGCGCTTTTCTGTAATTATATATTAATATGCCCTCGCAGGCCTCAGTGCCCAAAAGACATAGGATAGGGCCCACAACTTTCGTCTGTGTGAGCGAAAATCTTCCGCGGTGAGACTTCGACGAGCGTTGTACTAATATTGGTTACTAATTTTTATTGAATAAATAATGTTATGGTTGAGGATTCAATCAACTATTTGTTTCCTTGCATGCATTAGAGTTTCAACTACACGGTCTGATACCGTATATTGTTAAAGAGCTTTTATTAATTTTTTTGATAAAAAGGGCAAGTATCCGTATCGAAAAGGATAGTCGCCCCAAATTCTTTGCCACTTAATTGCCCTAATGGCAATATGACAAAAACCCAAGCGTAATCCTTGCTAGACCGAAGTTAGTTTAGCACTAACGTTCAAAGAACTAGATAAGATAGAAAAACTGTTGATTAAAGGTATTTAGAAAAATAATGAAATTATTAATTATAAAATAATAAAATTGATAATAAAATATCTAAATAAAAAAATAACATTTAAAAAATACAATAAAATAAAATAATCTATAACTTAATATTAATTATAAACTCCTTCGAAGTATTTTCGACGTGAGGCGACTATCCGTCACGTTGGGCAACTATCCCTCTTTGAAGAGGTCAAATAAAGCGGGATTTACTCAAAAACAATATTAATTGGGTTTACAAAAATAGTGCACAATGAAAGATTAAAGACCAATATTTTAATATACACGAAGCATATTGTCAGTAGATACTTAATTTTTAAGTAATAGAGCTTTTTCCTTATGAGGAGGCTAAATACCGACATTTGGACCTCGAAAATGGATTCCAAACTTGCTCTGGCACGAATGAATGGACATCAATAAAATTTTGACAGTATCATCAGAATTATGGCACGAATGGAGCCCCACTAAAATTTTTTCGAAATACAAAAAAAAAATTACACACGGAGAAAAATGCCACCTCGAACTCTAGTCCTGGTTACCAGAAAGTATAGTAATTTACTTCCAGTCCGGAATTCTCAGACTTATTACTATACCATATTGTAATGAATACTATGCTACTGTAAAATATACTATTTATACCGCGATAAGTATTGAATGGAAGATAGTGATTACAATATGGTATAGTAATAAGTCTCAGAATTCCGGACTGGAAGTAAATTATTATATTTCTAGTAGTGGATATTAGAATTCTGGTAACCAGGACTAGAATTCGAGGTGGCATTTTTCTCCGTGCAGATCCGATTATCATCAGGAATCTGTAATCGAAAATATCAAATTATAATGTTTCTACTGCATTTCGGCTAAAACCAAGAGTGGGGCTCCATGACGAACACCAAAGTACGAATATCGATGCGTCTTCGACATTATTTTATGAAAAAACCGCGACGTAAGTTTGTAATCCAAATCACGAGATAAATGTTGATAAATTTAGTGTATTATCGAAAAACAAAATGGCGAAATCAAGTTCTCAAAAATCCGAAAGAGGGCAGCCCCATGTGGAATTCTCATGAAATAAATATTATTCTCATCAGATTCTATCCGAACTGTCTAACAAGTAAGTGGCGATTAACGAAAACGTTGATTTATGTCTCGCGTTTGCATTTTGCAATTCATTCATCATTCATTGGTAAATTTAATTGATATTCATCCACCGGTATTGGAAAAAGTTTGGACAGCGATTTTAAGTCGATAATATAGGACTTCAGAAATAATGTCGGTATTTAGCCTCGCCTTAAGTGTGGCAACTATCTGGCTTTTACCCTATAGATGTGTATGATGCTTGAAATATCGGCTACGATTTAACCATCAAGGATCGTAAAATGTAAGGACCGCATAAATGGGTGTCTCTCAAAATGTACGAAGATGCCCTTTCGATCCTGATTAGGAACATCACTAGAAAATTAATTTTAATTTACTACAAATATTTGTTCAATGCTAATAAACATTGACAATCATGTGATGTATATAGGCAACCATATACTGTTAATAGATGCGTATCTTCACCGTTTCCAGAAGCGAAATTTTGGGATCCGCGGTCGACTCAGACGAGAAACGGAGCAAATGTGACAGTCACATGAGAGGCATATCGAATAGATCAATGAGAAGTGAGAGCACGATACAAATGTGTTCAAGTAAATATATTCTCGAGTGAAGACGTCTTCCGCCAGTCTCGGCGAAAGCCGTCGCAAGAAAAGGAGGCAAAAGGAGCCAAAAGGAGGCAAAGAGGGAAAGAGTTGAGGCCAAAGTTAAAGAAACGAGAGAGACAGATGGACACCAAGTCAGAAGGAAATTCATAAAGCATCAAGAAAACGAGTCGAGAAGATACGAAGACGAGGGAAGCTGCATCAGCAGCACGATCCGGACATCAGCAAAGTATGTATAGCACAATTTGGGTCTCAACCACGCCTAAGCAATCCTTTGTATATCTGCTCCGCCTTTTTCGACTAATTGCCCCTTTCGAGTGTCGGGACTCTTCACCGTGTCAGACTCTTCGTCTCGTACATTTTTAAACCCATATAGACACAGCCAAATATGTTCTCCATGCACATGTCAATGACGAGTTGCTAGGTAGCACCGATATTGCCACACAGGACGAGCGTGAAATCATTATAACACAGACGAGACAGGAGAGACCACGAAGAAGAAGAAGAAGAAGACGACCGACGCTGCATCGCTTCCTCCGTCTCCTTGTAAACATGACCCGCGACTCAAGCAGCGATGTCAAAAGTGTTACGAGCCAATGATCCAAAGAAAACCGACCTTATCATCCCTCTGGGATCCTTCGAGCTTTCAATGGACGAAATTTGTTCAACCCGAGAGCTCCGTTGAGGCCCTCATGCATGATCGAGTTTCCTTCCAAAAGTAGAATTCAAAGTTGCACTCTCGGATTTCGTACTTGGACGAGAGGAGGAGAAATCCAAAAAAATTATTTTAAAAAAAAACGCAAACCAAAGTTGGGCAAAGAACTAGAAAGTACTTCAAGTACAAAGTACCGTAAGTACTTGAAGTAATAATATACTTGAAGTACTACGTACTTATTACTTGAAGTACTCCGTACTTATTACTTGAAATACTACGTACTTATTAATTGAAGTACTTAAGATTTAAAGTACTTGAAGTACAATTACACGAAAAATCAAGTACCAAGCGTCAAGTACTTTTCAAATTTTTAGGTATATCTCATAACTTCTAGTACTTACATTTGATTTCTTATTCTCGTTTGATTTTTATTCGAGTACTTTTAGTACCAAACCATATTTTCACCTTGTGCAATACACTAAGATTATGCTGCCTAATCTGCCTAATTTAGGCATATTGGAACGGAGGTATTTAAACACAGAATTAAAAATAATTCAAAAACAGCATTGACGATTGTAATTACGGTTTATTTTGATACAGGTTTGAAAAATAAGAAATAAAGAATGGATTGTTAAAACTACTGCAATATCGTGTTTGTTTTAAAAAAACTATCGTAGGCGACAGTTGAGGGACAGTATATACGTCACGAAACTTTATTTTCAATTACTTATTCAAAGCCTTTGTACATGTAACCATCAGCAAGACACATTCAAACGTACTTGATAATTATACTTGAAAAAGTACTTAAAGTACGGAAAAGTATTTGAAATTTCAAGTACAATACTTGAAGGACAGGCCGAATACTTGAAAATTTAAGTACAATACTTAAAGTACTTTTTACGTACTTGAAAATTTAAGTACAATACTTGAAGTACTTTCTAAATTCTTCCAGTATTTATGTCTTGAAGTACTTTCTAAGTACATCAAGTACTTTCTAAGTACATCAAGTACTTTCTAAGTACATCAAGTACTTTCTAAGTACATCAAGTCCTTTCTAAGTGCATCAAGTACTTTTGAGTACATCAAGTGCTTTCTAAGTACTTCAAGTATTGCTATCTTAAAGTACTTTCTAAGTATATCAAGTACTTTCTAAGTATTTCAAGTACGTCGTAAGTACTGGGTACTTCAAGTACTGTCCAGCTCTGATACAAACAAACGGGACAAATATTGAGAAATTGAATAAGAATTTAGAGTCTTAGAAGTTGCGAAGTCTTGATAATTAAAAAAAAAACATAGCATTTCAATGTAGGCAACAAGCTCAAAGGATATTTTAGAGATTTTGAGAGAGTTTATAAAATGATTGGTAATTACTACTAACCGGGTGAAATTGTACACTAAAAAAATGAATAGTCGACAGCATTTTATTCTGTTTCTAGAATTTTATCTACATTTTATTTTTTTCCTACCAAAATGCTAGAATTTTATCAACATCATTTTATAAATAAAAGTATTACTTTTGTTCGTCGTGATCGCCATTTTTTTCCTTTTATTAAGATGACCATTCTCTAAATTTTTGCACTAATCCAAAATTGAAACTAAAATTGGCACCCCTAAGGGTGATTACACTTTTTAGGGGTGCTCATTTTAGTTTGTCATAGTTGCGATAGTTTTTCCAACCAGGAAGGCATTATCATGACTTATGTACAATACTTCCTCGATAACTCTTATATTGAGGACTCTTATATCCAGGACTCTTATATCGAGGACTCTTATATCGAGGACTTTTATATCGAGAACTCTTATATCGAGGACCCTTATATCGAGGACTCTTATATCGAGGAGGTACTGTACTAAACTATAATTTTCCGTTGTATTTTCTCTAAAACATTCTTTTTTCAAATTGAAAGGCCCGCTAAAATCAGGGCTGTCATTTGAGTTTCGGGGAAACGCTCTAATGAACTGCCACTATCAATGGCAATTTTTGAGTCAAAATTTGAGTCAATATTCGAAAGTAAATCTGCAATCAGAGTTCTACGACTGATCCTGGAAAAAGTGTCAATAGACATGATCGAGGACCTCCCTGGTACGGACATTCCAACCATATCGTGCGTGCCTTGTAATTTCAATTTGTTTGATTTATTCCAAATTTCATTTAATCATGTCTCGTGTTACAATCCGCCCAACGACGATATTCCGACGATTGGCATAACGAGATTTGGAAGTGGTGAAACGCGCGCAAGGGTAGTTTGCAAGGCATCGCGAGGGGTTGATGATCAGGTCGTCGATTATTATCTTGGACTGTTTCGAAAGGGCTGTTTCTCCGCTGTTTATCGTCCCCCATGAGGGTTTACATGAAGAATACCACCCCAGGAGAGTTAGAAGCGGATGGTGAGGATCGCAGAGGGTGATGTTTGTCTGCAGCAAACGGAAGCAAGCGGAGAATCAACGTTGCGATGCTCTGTAAATGGCACGAGGAGAAGCAATGACAGAGGGGCGGCGCCGCGCTTCGCGATGGCCGCTTCTACCTTCGATTTGGTGTCGGATTCCCTCCGAGCCGCCATTTTCTGCTCCTCCGTTGCTTCATTCGCGCCCGCGTAATGTCCCTCATTCACCCTGACCCCTCCACCCCGTCGTTTTCAGCGCCTCGTGTCTTTCACACCGGTCTATTTTCATGGTCCCCGCGCGTTTCACAAGCACACATGGTCCTCTTCCAGGGACTCCCTTTTCACCTTTACCACCTCCTATCAAGGGTAGGTGTCGCCCAGGATGCCGTTGAGGAATTGTTTCTCAGAACTGTGTCCATTACTCCAGGAATTCCACCCCTTTGGCACTCGTTGTCAAAACGATCCGTGGATTATTCCAATCCCTTTGCTGAAACGTTTCGTGTAGCTATGAAGACAAATGCCATGACGGAGACAAACGATTGCTGCACAATGTATGCTGATCATCAACCCCTATGGCACATGACATTGCTGCAATGTTGCAGCAATGTTGTCATATTGCGCGTGCAATGATATATTGCAGATATGTTGTGGCAACATTACTACGCAACATTGCACTAAAACTTCTCAGCAATGTTTCGGGAATGTTCCTAAGCAACATACCTGCAATATTTTGTTGAAACGTTGCGAGTAAATTGCAGCAATATTGGTGAGATCGAACTTCAAATTTTACAACTACACGAGCGTAATAAATATGAAAAAGATCTATTCATTTTCCTCATAAAATATCAATAACGATTGATTTCGAGTCATTTTCTTTTTCTTTTTTCATATTTATTTTCAAAATTTTGTTGTGCTTTTGACATTAATAAGACATGTGATATTAATAATATTAAGACATTGTGATATTCGTATTGAAAAAAATTTTAATATCAAAAAAGCTATAAAACCAAAATAAATTTTGTTTCTGAATGATTCTTATTCGTAAAATATGACCATATACTGTAACGGGACGACCTGGGGCCTGCCACGATCTCGGCACTTCACCTGAGATCCGTTAGGTGGCGGCGGTCGGTGGGCGCTCTCGCGCTGGCGAGAGAACCACCGAGCACCGATAAAGGTCCGGTGTATTGTCAGCATTGGGGTCCTCAATTAACAATCAATTGTTGGAATATTTACCCGCGTTCTGTGGTCGCGCAGTCCTATGGACTTAAAACGACATATTTTGATTTTATGCAATAATTCAAATGATAAAATTTCCAATGTAGGTAATGTTTCTGAAATATTGAATATGTAACCCAAGTTATATTGCTGGGATATTGCATATTGATTGGATGCAATGTTTCTGGAACATTGCGGAACATTGCAGCAATATTTCAATCGTCAGACATAGCAACATTGCAGCAAGATTGCAGCAATGTTTTTTGCAATATTACAATGTTGTCATGCAACATTTCAGCAACATTGCAGGAATATTGTGTGCTGTAGGGGAAGAAAGGTCTAAGTTCTCTCGGTCTGAGGAATTTTTGACAATATGAGAAAATACGAAGATGTTGATGGCTTCTTTGATGGAGAACACATTTTTAGAGTATAGAAAATATCGGAAGTATCAAAATTATCGAAAATACTGAACGTCTGGATCAGAATTCCTCCAAGTTTTTGGCCCAATTAATGCCGTCCAAAAGTTTGGGAACACACGCCCCGATTCCACGCCGCACAAAAAGTTTCACTGCTCTTTCAAAAATGAAGATATTTCAATTCAACAAGCGGCGTTTCGAAGGGAACATGTTCAGCTACACTTCGCTTTTTCCAAAAAAAAATCCCGATTTTATTTTATACCGGTAAGCCCTTTGAAACATGGTCTTTTTCGGTTTTTTTGGGGGTTGAAATTTTGGCGCACGACACATGGAAATTTTGTTTAATTATTTTTCGCATGAAAACCTTGTGGAGGGAAGTAAAAACTCCAATTTCGTTTTTGAAAAGTTTTGTACGATTTTTTTCGCAAAAATATTCAATTTTTTGCAAAACACGTCCATATTTATAAAATATAGCGTATCTCCAAAACTACTGGGTTTTCGGGAAATCACTAGGATGACAAAAAGTTGCACATAATTATTCTGGATTTAATGACATTTTATCAGAATTTTTGTTCAAAATTTTTTTTTTCGAAAATTTTTTCTGTCGAAGATATATTTTTTTATCTTCAACAATCGGGTCTCTTACCTCATCTACACGGGTTTTACGATGATAAAGCCGTGTAAATAAGATTTTTTGATGAAAAAGCCGTGTAAATGAGGTGAGAGACCGAATTGTTGACGATAAAAAAATATCTCGTTAGCAGGAAAAATTTTCAAAAAAACAAAATTTTGGAAAAAAATTCTGAAAAAATTTCAGTGAATCCAAAATAATGGTATGAAACTTTTTACCGTCCTAGTGATTTCACGAAAACCCAGTAGTTTTAGAGTTACGCTATATTTTATAAATGTGGTCGTTTTTTACGAAAAATTGAATATTTTTGCGAGAAAAAATCTTACAAAACTTTGTAAAAAAATAAATTGAAGCTTATACTCCCGCCCACGAGTTTTTTTTACACAAAAAACAGTTTTAAACAAAATTTTATGGATCGTGTGCTAAAATTTCAACGTCAAAAAACGATCATGTTTCAAAGGGCGTAACAGTTAAAAAAAAAACGAAAAAATTTGTTGGAAAAAGCAAAATGAAGCTGAATATGTCCCCTTTGAAATGCTGATTGTTGAATTGAAATATCGTCATTTTTAAAAGTACAGTGAAACTTTTTGTGCGCGAAACAGGGCAAGTATTCCCAAACTTTTGGACGGAAGTGTATATAAAAAGAAAGGTTCTGAGACTCACTTAAACTTAGAAAGATTAAATTTTGCACAAAAGTTTGCTTTATGGTGTAGACAAGAAGGCCGGATTTTTCGAAATTCCCACGGGATAGGGAATAAAGGGGATTTATATTTACGCTTCAAAGTTTCCTTATTTTCATAACAATGATTATTAGAGACTTCTAACTTATCGTCTAAATAGGTAATTATAATTACCACGCAGAGATGGGCTAAAAAAAGTTACTTTAAAATTATAAAGCTGATAATTTTTGCTTCCGTTACTATGAGGAAGGACATAAGTTATCTTTTATCAAAGTCAGCGCCGACGAAGTGGACAAAAGCTAGTTGTATACAGACAAAAAGTCCCCATTTCTTGACTTTCCGAAAGTAGGTCATTCCCACATCTTGACTTCCCCTACAGTCCCCACTTTCAATCCGGCGCCATATTGTACGCCGTAGGCGCACATGCTCGTGTGAGCGCGCATGCGCTGTTCTGATATCTTTACACTTGCGCACGCGCATTCGTACGTACGTCCGTTAGAGTGGTGAAACCATAAATAGGGGAAGTCAAGGTGCGGGAATAGTTTCCATGGTAACCCGGTCAAGATGTGGGAGCGGTCATGAAATGGGGGGGTTAAGAAATGGGGACTTTGTCCGTAATAAAAATTAATTTATTCATTCATTTATTTATTTATTCAAACTCATTTGTTTTTCGTGAATAAAAAAAGATTCTCAACATTATCTGAAGACTTATATTTATTTATTTCGTCTCGTGTTTCATGTGAAATTGAAATTGTGCAAATAGCGCAAACAATGTCCAATTTGATAATGGAAGGACGCCGAGAATGGAAGCGAGGCGGATAATCCGAATGGAGCATCATATAGATAAAGTGAGAAGCTCTCTCGCACACAATGACCATTTGAATGTATATTACTATCGAGTGAAAAAGCACAGTAGCCCGGACCAAGGCAGAGTGCACACAGCAGGTGAAAAACGCGAGCGAGAGACGGAGAAAGAGGGTTTCCCACTCGTCGACGTCGACGAGAACGCGACGGTGTCACGACCGTCTCGGATTTCACTCGACTGCGTTTAATTGCATTCCAGAATGATTCCGTTGGGAAATTCGTGTTGTAGAAGGTGTTCTTGTGAAAATCGACTTGCTCGTCCTTCGAGAAGTCCAGCCCTTTATCGGCAACTCGTCGTATCTATTCAAGTCGAGAGCATTTATATTTTTCAGCAAATGCAAGCCGAAGAATAAAAAAATAATAATAACAATAAAATTATAATATTAAAAAATAATAATAATAACAAGCGGATACATTTTTAAAAAATTACATCGGATAAACATCATCATGGAATCAACTTTTCAAATGTTAAGAAATACGAAATAAAAAACAAACAAATAATAATAATAATAAAATAATACTCAAAACAAGTGGATTAATTTTTAAACAATTACATCGAATAAACATATCATGAAATCAACTTTTCAAATGTTATAAATAAACAATTTAAAAACCCTGCAAATTGGACATTTGCACGTTGGCATTTGCAAATTTGGCTTCCTCATAAAGGAAGCTTTGTTAATTATCGAAAAACATAAGTAATCACTGTGTAAATTTGCCAAATTCATTCAATAACTTCTCGCCAAATTTGAGTTTTGCTAAATTCAATAGCGAACAACTTTGATCACTATTTTGAATGTGTACAAAATTTCAGTACAATATCTCGCAAATAGCCAAAGTTGGAGTATGCTATTTAAAAAAAAAAAAAAAATTTGATAAAATTTTAATAATTCGATCGATTTTCGCCAAATTTAATAACGGTAACATCCTCGATAGCTATCCCGTAGTAAAAAACTCCATTCGTCGCCATTGAAAAATCCCCATTCATTCCCCATTGCCAAAATAACCAACGGAGATGAATGCCGAATTGCCTAAGGGGATTTTCGCCATTGAATTCCCCATTTGAAATCGAATGAGGATTTTCCAATGAGGATTGACTTTCCCATTTGAAACGGAATGGGGATTATCCTATGGGGATTCAATGAAGAAAATCCCCATAGGCAATTCGGCATTGTTCTCCATTGGTTTTTGTAGGCAATAGGGAATGAATGGCGATAATCAATGGAGATTCTTTCATATAGTAAAAAACTCCATTCCCCACCATTGAAAAATCGCTATGCATTCCCCATTGCCAAAATAACCAATGGAGATCAATGCCGAATTGCCCAAGGACATTTTCGCCATTGAATTCCCCATTTGAAATCGAATAGGGATTTTCCAATGAGGATTGACTTCCCCATTCCAAACGGAATAGGGATTATCCCATGGGCATCAGTCGGCAAGAAATCCTTACATGGATTTTTTGGACACCGACTTCTGCTAATATTCCGTGCTCACACTCGTCTAGATAAGCATTCTCCGCATAATCCGTATGGGAGCTTAGCGGGTTGCCGTCCTGCGACATATCGCGCCAAGTCTCGGAACTAACACGACGCGGTTTCCACTGGACATCTTTGGGTAATCTTGATCATTCAGTTCATCCGCATTTACTTCCCAATGGACATCATTGGGTAAAGCTGTTCATTTCGTTCATCAGCATTTGTCTTCCAATGGACACCATTGGGCAATGCTGATGGCTCGGTCCATCAGCATTTGCTTTCCAATGGGCATCATTGAGTAATGGTGATCATTCGGTTCATCCGCATTTGCTGTCTAATGGACGTCATTGGGTAATGGTGACTTTTCAATGGATATCCATTCACTGATCAATGGTCGTTCCTATACACCATTGAAAAATGCGGAAATCTCAATGGGTCCCCATTCATCGTCCAATGGAGTCGTGTGAGGACCATTGGTTACCATTGGCGATCCAATGGAGTTTTTTACTACGGGATATAAGCTCTGTGCAAAGTTTCAGTGCAATATCTTAAGGAGGTTCATCTGGTACACGATTTACAATACAGATGTTGATAAAAAAAATCAGAATATAGTTATTAATATATAAAAAGTCATCTGTTGAAATTTCAAGACCTGAGGGTACGTTGTTCGTGAGAAATAAATAAAAATGTAAATCCTAAATACCATGGGCTCTTATGGGATACCGTCTATAAATATTAAATGCACAATCATTACAATACAGATTTTGACGAAAATTTGAGAATTAATGAAAAAGTATCTAAGGAACAATTTGAGAGCTTCATAAAATCGATTAGATACTTATGAGCTTCATAATAAATTAATCAGTCTCAAAAATGCTAATTATTTTGAGGTTAAGCATTGTCAATGACTACGCTAGTCACCGCTTATTTTGAGGTTAAGCATTGACATTTTTCTTTTGACTCACTCGGTACCAAATGAATCTCCTTAAGAACTGCCCAAGTCAGAGCATTAACGCTATTTTTCGAAAAATTAAAAATTTCATAAAATTTCAATGCCCCGATGAATTTTCGCCAAATTCAATAGCGAAAAACCTTGATAGCTATACTACAAGGTTCCTTACAATGTTTCACTCTAATGTCTTGAAAATTGTGGAAATTAGAGCGCTTACGGTATTTTTCGAAAAATTCAAAATTTGATAAAAATTCAATCTTTCGATCGATTTTTGTCAAATTCAATACCAAACTACCTTAATGGCTATACTAATCCTGTACAAAGTTTAAGTGCAATATCTTGAAAATTGCAGAAGTTGGAGCCATTGTTGCAAAAACGAAAAAATTCGACAAAATCTGAACACCCGTTAGAATGAAAACAAAAATTTTGCATAATGAAGAGCAATTGGTGCTAGACAAGTGTACCAAATTTCAGCTTGATATCTCGAAGCGTTCTTGAGTTATTAATTATTTACATCAGACTCTCAGGATTCACACACACACACGCACACACACGCACGCGCGCGCACACACACACGCGCGCGCGCGCACACACACACACACACACACGCACACATCCAACCGAACCTTTTTTCTAAATATGATTCCTCGATGTTTTGGGACATTTTGAATGCATTGACATAAAAATTTCGAAAAACAAGTTTTTCACGAAAAATTTAAATATAGAAGTTCTGTTTCCATTTAGATGTAAAAAATAAATCGATTTCTTGGATTTACCAATAATTTTACATATACAGAGCAAAAATAAATAAAATTATGATACGATCCTGAAGTTAATGGAATTGTGGAGTATCGGATGTCTGGAAAATTTCACCGTGAAACAAAGCTTTTTCCGTTAAATTTTTTACTATGTTTTGATATTCGATTCTTAACGATTTTAGGCGCATTATTATGGCGATGCGTTGTAATAAAAAAAAAGGAGATTACGTGTATCCAATAATGATTATCTCGATGATATAAATACTTGATCGGACACGATATATAGGGAAGGGGGGCAATAAGTGACAAGCCGAACACTGTGAGAATTCAATCGCCGTTTGCGATAGTGAGCTTCTCGTATTTCCATCGTCGTACACGATGATGGTGTCGTTGTCTTTGTCTCTTTCTCCCTCGCACTCTCTCACTTTTACCTTCTCGTCGTTGTCACACGAATGGCAGGTAAAAATTGGCTTTACGAACAATGAGCAATGCCCGTGAACGCGATTACGAGGCCCTGGACGATGTCAATTTACACGTATTATGGCACGGGTCAAGAGAGGCGGAAAAAGGAAACGGGATTGAGAGTCCCAAGGAGTGTTATATCTGCCAATGAGAACTGGAATGGCGTAACTCCGACGATTTTATTGCTGATAGGGGGAAAGATAAGCCCTTTTGTTTGACAGTAATCTATATATATATATTTATATATTTATATATATGGGGCATTCCACGTCAAATCACGCGGCCATCGGCCTGACTCCCTCGGATTCTGATGTCCAATGAATTGTGGGTTTCGATTGGCCCAAAATATGACGTCAAATTTTAAGAAATTTTTATTTCATTTTTTAGGGATTGCCCGAGCAAAAAATCATTAAATTGAGAGAAAACACAAGGAGGGACCGTTTTTAAATTATTGAATTTTTTTTCAAAGAAACTAGGGCCCAAAACAGAAATTTTCGACATAGTTCGATAATGGGACAAAAATAATTACTATATTTTTTTAAAATTTTAATTACTATTTTTAAAATTTTTTAAAAATTTATCTGGTTTTTTCGAGGTCGTCGAGGCTAATGAATTTTCGAAAAAAGTTGTCGTTTCACTCTTAAACCAAGAAAAAAAATGAAGAAAATATTTTTGTCGTTGTTATTTTCACTACAAGAAACAATTAAAACAAAAAATTATGAAAATAAATAAATTAAAATACAAAAAAAAATAGTAATTATTTTTGTCCCATCATCGAACTATGACGAAAATTTCTGTTTTGGGTCCTAGTTTCTGTGAAAAAAATTCAATAATTTAAAAAAAAACCCTCTTTGTGTTTTCCCGCAATTTAATGATTTTTCGCTCGGGCAACTCCTAAAAAATGAAATAAAAATTTCTAAAAATTTGAGGTCATATTTTGGGCCAAACGAAACCCACAATTCATTGGACATCAAAATCCGAGGAGGTCAGGCCGATGAACGCGTGATTTGACGTGGAATGCCCCATATATATGTATATGCAGATCGGGAACATGAGCCAGACCACAGCGGAGGTAGATATACAACAAGAGGCTTACCCTCCACCACGTTATCGAGCATTTATACCCACAACTTATCGCGTAACATGTATACACTACCGTCCAAAAGTTTGGAAACACTCGTCCCGATTCCGCTTCGCACAAAAAGTTTCACTGCTCTTGGAAAAATGAAGATTTTTCAATTTAACAATCGGCCTTGAAAATGGCACTTCGCTCTTTCCAAAAAAAATTTGCGATTTTTTTTTAACCCGGTACGTTCTTTCGAACATGGTCGTTTTTGGCTTTTTCTTTGGCGTTGAAATTTTCGCGAATGACCCAAGAAATTTTTTTTAAACTGTTTTTCGCATGAAAAACTTATTGGGGGGGGGGGGTGTATAAGCTTCAATTTCGTTTCTTTTAAGTTTCGTACCATTTTTTTCGCAAAAATATTCAGATTTTTGAAAAAAACGATCATATTTATAAAATGAAGCGCAACTCCAAAACTACTCGATTTTCGTGAAATTAGTAAGAAAGTAAAAAGTTGTATACAATTATATAGATTCAACGAAATTTTTTCAGATTTTTTTTTCAACATTTATTTTCCAAAATTTTACCTGCTAGCTGACGAGATATTTTTTTATTTTTTAAAATCGGGTCTCATCTACTCAGGTTTTCCGACAAAAAAGCCATGTAGATGAGGTTTTTTGATGAGAAAGCCGTATAGTTGAGGTAAGAGACCCGATTGTTTAAGATTAAAAAATATCTCGCTGACAGGAAAAAATCTCGATTTTTTTATTTATTTTTTTTTTTAAATCGCATTGAATCCGGAATAATTATATGAAACTTTTTACCCTCCTAGTGATTTCACAAAAACCCAGTAGTTTTGGAGTTACGCTACATTTTATAAATATGGTCGTTTTTTGTAAAAAATTGAATATTTTTGTGAAAAAAAATCGTACGAAACTTTATGAAAAGCGAAATTAAAGTTTATACTCCCCTTCACAAGTTTTTCATGTGAAAAATACTTTTAAAAAAATTCATGGATCGTGCACAAAAATTTCAATGCCAAAAAAAGTCGAAAAATGATCATGTTTCAAAAAACCGAGTTCAAAAAAAAATCGATAAGATTTTTTGGAAAAAGCAAAATGACTGAATATATCCCATTTCAAACGTCGCTTGTTGAATTGAAATATCTTCATTTTTAAAAGCGCAGTGAAACTTTTTGTGCGGCGTGGAATCAGAGCTAGTGTTTCCAAACTTTTGGACGGCAGTGTATATGGGTCATTCCATGTCAAATCGACCACTTTTGAACCCGACCCCTTTCGATTTGGCTCAAATTTTGTTTTCCTTTTCCACCCAATTAAAAACATATTTTTCAGGAAATTTTCAAATTTTTTTATCCAACCCAAACGAAAACGCTTCTTTTTTTCAAATGACTATAACTACATCAAAGATTGACTAATTGGGACGTTTTATTTTGAAAGTTTTCGTTTTTGAATGTACATTCCGAAAAAAAAATACAACAAAATTTTAAGATATTAAAATCTATGAAATTTTTCACTTTTTCGAGAATAATCATCTTTTTATCAAAGTTTGCCATTTTTAATTTTTTTCCACTCAAAGTATTCAAAGTATTTTTTGAGTGAAAAAAAAACGGCTAACTTCGATAAAAAGATGATTTTTCTCAAAAAGGTGAAAAATTTCATAGATTTTAATATCTTAAAATATCGAAGAATTAAAAAGAAACGTCCCAATTAGTCAATTTTTGAAGAAGTTATAGTAATTTAAAAAAAAGCGTTTTCGTTTGGGTTGGATAAAAAAATTTGAAAATTTCCTGAAAAATGTTTTTAATTGGGTAGAAAAGTAAAACAAAACTTGAGCCAAATCGAGAGGGGTCGGGTTTGGAAGTGGTCGATTTGACATGGAATGCCCCATATGTTACTCAATACAATTCTTCCTATATTTTTGCTTGAAAAAAAAATTTATATTTCAAGAAATCACGAAAGGAGAACTGAGAAGATCGCTTATTTACAAAAAACAAGTATATAAATATTTTAAAAAAAACAGGTAATTTTTCGATTACGCTCTCCATCAAGATTTTCGCACCTTTACCCTGAAGAATATATAATTCATGTACAATTTATCAAAAAGTACTCTCCCCATGCTGAAACTAGTCAAAAACCGTCTTACTAAAAAAACTATGTAGTTAAAAATATTAACCCTAGAAGTGGGCCTTAGCTCGTGAATTAGCAGGCTCTCGTTAGTCGTGATACTCTTCACTAAAATTTCACTTCTAATTTTTACGCTAGTTTTGTAGATATTTTCCAGAATTTGAGCCACATTATCCAAATGGTTTTCGAAAAAAAATAGATTTGCCATACAGACGAACAAACATGGTAAAACCATAGGGGGAAGTCTCCTAACGCCGGACGGCGCCTAGGACCGGACACTGTTGATATAAGCTGATATAAGCCAAACTAGAGAGCAACGACAATAGTTCTCGTGCGTAGTTCAAACAGTGGCCACAGTGGTACCGGTGGCGCTAGAGAGCTAGCCGCAGTGCGCATGCGCGCGTTGTCTAGAGTTGATTTTCGTTTGAGCCGATTAATATTTCGTGTCAGCCGTAATTTTCACACATTCATTGTTTAAAAAATAGGGGTTTTGCGGCTCCGTTTTCTAGCTCGGGATGCTTTTTGGTAAGTATTCTTTCGAATAATGAAGGTTAAATTTCAACATGCTTGTGAAATGGCAACGCATTTGGTTATTTAATCTTGCATGTTGAGTCCCTAGTGCCGGACACTCGATTTTTCTCCAGCACCGGACGCCATTTTTTTTCATTATTGGAATATTTATGTAAAACATGTTGTTTTTGTTGTGGTGGTATATCACTATGACAAATCAGTTAAAAATAGTGACGAAAGGAAAATGGCCCGAGGAAAATATGAAAAGAAGCCTCGATTACAATAATGACTGGATCCAGAGCGACAATTGTAAGCAATGGGCTCATAAGGCGTGCGCAGATATTCCGGAGTGTTCCGATGAATATATTTGTGATCATTGCAAAATTTAACCATTTTTAATGCATTTTTTTAAAATAATATTTATAGTGTCCGGTACCAGGTGCCACATTTCGGACTCGACCATTTTAACTATTGAATTCAAAAATATATTTTTCTTAGTTTTACTTTTTTTTTAAATCTGTACTATCATTAACACACCAAAGAATACTCCAAAGTTTGTGAAAAAAATATAAAAAAACTAAGTTCTTATATATATATAATAGTTTTATTAATGAATAACCTTAAGTGTCCGGTACTGAGGGACTTTCCCCTAAGAGTTCCGCTTTCCTACGAAATCCTAGAAACGACCTTTTAGGGAATTAAAAATTCGTACTTACCCTCGAGTGTGAATTGTTCGTGGCGAACTGAATGAAATTTTTTTTCAAACGTGTTATTGATGACAAAATTTTTGTATTTGGCCACTCTGACAGTCGAGAGAGGACGTTGAGGGGAAGAATTTCAAAAAAAGAGCATCGGGGGAGAAAAAAACGCGGGGAGAAAAAAAAGTATATGAGATCGTCATCGGGATCGACGACACAGCCACACCGGATTAGTGAACGTAATCCGCTGGTTATTTCCCCATTAGCGAGACACAGAGATCTTCTCGCATAGTGAGAAAAAGATCGGTAGCTGAGATTTATAACCAGTGCGTATGTGAGTGTTGTGGGCCACTTGAGATCAAGAGAGAAAGAGAGAGAGAGAGATAGAGAGAGAAAGGTAAAGAGGGGCATACAGGTAGTTTGGTGAAGTCTCCTCATGCTAGACGTGTTTCAGACCACTTCAACGTCGTCTTCGACCCCTCATCGTGTTCCGCACGATGAATCCCGCTGTGTGGCATCTAAAAAAGACAGGGAGGAAGAGAGAGAGAGAGAGAGAGAGAGAGAGAGAGAGGGGGGGGGGGGAGAGGGAGAGAGAGAAGATGAGAGGAACCTAGAAAAGTTGGGAGCTAATGCCCGAAAATATGCTCTTTATGTGTCACTGGCCACTTTCTGCTCCCTCGTGTCACACCAAAAAGTGTCCTTCCATGTACTCTCGCTGCTCTTTCTCCTGGTGGTGCTATATTCCTATCCAATGTGAACTTCAAAGAAGATCAGAAGCCCCGATTGTGTTGCACCAGCAGAGGAAAAGAGCGAGAAGAGCAACGTCCTCGTGCTTGTTATAATTCCTCAAGAGGAGATTCCTCCTTTCAATCCGACGAAGTGCAGTCTACCGTAAAAGAGATGAGAAAAAAAATGAGATTCATCAGCCAAAACGCGTAAGGTGTCTTTACCGGATTAACGAGAAAACTTTTTCAATCTCAGCCTAGTTTTAGGGGAAAAAGTAGTTCATTCGATGATGAGGGCTTCGGGATGTGCAGAGTCGAAGGTAAATGAAGAAAACCTTCTCACTATAAGCTTTAAAAAAAAACTGTATTGAACTTGTCAGAGCAGTACTTGAAGTACCCGGTACTTGCGACGTACGTGAAGTACTTTTTAAGTACTTAAAAAGTACCTAAAAGTACTTAAAAAGTACTTTAAGCATTGTACTTACATTTTCAAATACTTTTCTGTACTTCAAGTATTTTTGAATGTGTATTGCTGATGGTTGAATCTACAAAGCCTTTAAATATATACACTGCAACCTCGATTCAAGGAACAGCGGCGGGACTGGCTTGGACTGGCCCACATCACACTCGCAACAAATGGGGGTTGCGCACATTGTACAGAACTGTCCCCGCGCCGCTGGCGGCTGACGGCGGCCTGACGCGATTGGCTTGGCGCTCCTCCCACTACGCTCTACACCGATCGGTATTCGGCGTATAGTGGGAGAAATTTCACAAATCCAGATTCCTTGAATCGAGGTTGCAGTGTAAATGAAAATAATATTTCGTTACGTATGGACAAATTGTCCCTCAACAGTCGACAGTTTTTTGAAGACAAACACGAAGTTGGAGTAGTTTTAACAATCTATGCATTATATTCGTTATTTCTTCTTTTTCAAACCGATTGCAAGCTTTCTAGTCATCCGATACAAAATGTAAAATGTTAATTAGTAAAAATGTCTTTATGGCTCCTATCTCAGAGAAAACGAAAAAAAAAAATTGGAAAATGGCGGTTTCCTGAAGAAAAAAAGGCGTTTTTCGACTCTTTTTTTTTCATAGTTTTAATTTTTTCACAATAGTAAAAACAATCATTTTGACACAAAAATGGTAGGGGCGTTAGAGGGTTATGGATTGAAGATTGGTAAAAAATTTAAAGTAAATCGGTTGAGTAGAACTCGAGATATCATGTCAGCCGTGATGAGAAAAGTAGTTTTGAAAAAAAACGTCTATAGTCCAATTTCCTCCGAGTTGCTGCGTCACTAAAACAGCTATAACTCCATAAGTTATTGGAATTAAAAAATTTCCTATTGAGGATATATTCTTAAAGGTATAAACTTTAAGAATATGCTAAAAAAAAATATTTTCTCAAAATTCTAGACCAAAATAATCCCTTAAACGCTTCTTAAACACAATATTTATGCGTAGTTCGAATGGAAACAAAACAATACAACTAATAATTTTTGCTCGCATAATTAATTCAAGTAAGAGTTTTTTAATTAAATTAATGTTTATTTTACCAGATAAATAAATCTTCCCCACTGTATCTGAAAATAATTATTCGCATTCCCCATGAATGAGTAGTGAAAGTATTTTGCTGGACGAATAACTTTGATCGAAGAACAAACACACGGAGGGAAAATTGCTCAGGTGCAATATGACAATTATTCATGGAGCAGAGATTATCTGAGGGAACGTTCAGTCTGTGATCATGGAGTGGCCGGTTATGTGACACGAGCCCAAAGAGGGAGCGAGAGAGAGAGAGAGAGAGAGAGAGGGAGAGAGAGAGAGAGAGAGAGAGAGAGAGAGATAGAAAGAGCGAGAGAGAGAGAGAGAGGGAGAGAGAGAGAGAGAGAATATTATACGTATAACGAAATAGCTGAAAGGAAGCTTTCAATGATACAAAATCACCGATTACACGGTTAGTTAGATCCACCCCGTGATTTAGGGAGTGGTGATGCTCGCCGGGGGGGTAACAAATCCTCAGGATATATACACCGGCAAAAGGGAGCGGGGAAAATGAAACGCGTGTTAAGGGGTTCGCCTAATTTCATACTACACCACGCAATGCCACGTTCCACATATATAAATTATCACAAATTCCCCATAATTCAATGCTTTTCAAGTTTTATTTACTTCCGTTATTTTTTATATATTCAAGCCACCTTTTGTTCCATTATTTAATTTTTTTGTATTTTTTATTATTATTATTTTAAAATATATATTTTTTTATTATAGATAATGTAATAATAAAACGTGTATTTGAAATTTCTAAAAACTAACGCGTTTTTTTTATTTCCCGGTATATTTTCCATTTGCCGGTGATGTTGAAATTGAATTAAAATTTGTGCAATTTTTGCAGGCAAACATTTTTCCAAACTCTCATTGCGGTGACGATATCTGCAGTATCGGTATAAATCTAACTGCCTTCTCTAAGGACCGAATTTTAAGTTATTAAGATCTATCTTAAGATCAAACTTCCGATCAAACTTTCCATTGAACTCAAGTTGGCACTTAGGATCGAACTTAAGTTCCAATTTGAGATGTATCTTAAGTTTGAACTCAAGTTGGCACTTAAGATCGATCTTAAGTTCAAACTTAAACTTGGTTTCAAGTTTGATCTTAAAATCCATCTCGAGCTTGAACTTAAGTTCGATCAAACTTCTTTTTTGGCCTCCCTCGACAGTGTTTTTTGACATTAGTTGCCAAAATAATTAAGTTCGATCGAATTTAACTTTAAGATCGATCTGAAGTTCGCACTAAAGTTTAAACTTAATTATGAACTTATAATGACACTTAAGTTCAAATTTAAGATTCATCTTAAATCGGGACTTAAGTTCGATCTCAAGTTCCAACTTGAGTTCAATGGAAAGTTCGATGTTAAGATAGATCTTAAGACCGAACTTAAGAAAATTGTTTGAATATAGCAAAACTCTTCACTACCTGCTTAATGTTGATTTTACTGAACGAACGAATTTTACATGTAATATTCAATCCTGCATTAGTTGAAATCTACTTGTACATTTGGTGTAATGTACATTTACATTTGGTAAACTGTTTTACTTACTTACTTTTTTGCATACAATTTTTTTAATTTTTTTCATTATTTTATTATTATTTTTTCATTTTTTTTACTTTATACTTCTTGATTATTTAACTTATTTTTTTGTCATGCAATGCGACACAGCGACTACAGAGAAACATTGCGACAACCCCTACTGCGGATACAAGCGGATAAATGCTTTTTTCGAGATCCATATCATCTTTGACTGGGTGACAAAAAACTCTGTGGCAGAGAGGAATGAAACGGGGCAGCGGTGAGGAAAAAAAATTCAACAAACTGTGAAGTCGAGGGTGATAAAAAAAATGATGGCGTTAGTGGAGGGATGGGGGTGAAGAAGGGTGAAAATACGCGTAGAGCTCGAGCTACGTTCAAGATTTATGACTGGGGCTAATTATTATCGGCGAGAGAGGAGTGGGAGAGAGAGAGAGAGAGAGAGGGCGAGAGAGGGTTGCGGTGAAAGCCGCAGCCATGTGCGCCAAGCAGCAACCCTTGTGCGAGCGCGTGACAACCTTCGTATATACTACTTATATATATAGTCATATTATGTGATTATATATGTGTGACATAATATGCTGGAAGGAAGCGCATATGCTCGCGCTTTATTATAGCACAAAGCGCAAGCATATGTATATATACATATATATGAGACATTCCAGGTCAATTTGGCCAATCAAAAGGGATATGGCCAGAGCTTGGCCATTTTGATTTTGGAATCCATTGCCCAAAATTTTCTTCCATTCTAACATAGCATTATGAAATTTTTGCATCTTTTCCCAACAGCCCACTACCCACGAATAAACCAAAAAAGGAGGAACAATATCCCCAGAGGGAAAAGTCAAGGAGCCATTTTTAAAATGCAGAAGGAAATTGCACAAATTCAAAGAATTAATTAATTGTTAATATATGGTAATTATTAATATTTTATTAATGTATCGCAATGGTTAATATATGGGTTAAGCCTTAAAATTCGACTCAATACACATTTGGCCACACAGTGCCATTTTTATAATGAATGAAGAAAATTTTGTATTTCGTTATTCTGGACCCGAAGAACATTTCAAGCAATACATTCAAAAATCAAAGTGAATGAGGATCTGACCCTGGTTGACTTGACCTGGAACACCCCTTACAAAGATTCGTATCGCTTGGCATCTTCATGCGTGGAGCCAATTATGACGATCCTTGATAGATATACGTGGGGGCAGAACAGCAGGGGCGGGTGGATTTCCTCGTTGTGGTATTGGGTTGCTTATTAGGACGACCGAAGCAGGCATTATTGCTTACGACGCGTTGAACTCCTCTGATGGACCATACAACATTGACATACCAAAAATTATGTGGTAATTTTTTTTGTCTTAAAGTAACAACTCAAGATAAGAGCCAACACGGCACGGCCAATACAAAAGTGAACAAAAGGAATGGCTAGTAATTAATTCTGTTAAATCACTAATACTTTGTTAAATATCACGAATATGCCGGTAAAAATAATGGCCAAACATTGTTTAAAAAAAATAACCAATACATTCCGCAAAAAATGTCCAATAATTTATTAAGCCCAATTACTTATACATTGTTGAATATCACAACTATATCACTGACAATAATAGCCAGGACACTGTTCAGAAGAACGGCCAATACATTCTGCAAAGGATTGGGTAATATAATAATAATCCCTCTACAAATTTATTGGGTAGCGAATTACTTATGAACGTTTAAAAGTCGCGAACGCGTTGCTAAAAGTAATAGGCAATACATTATTTCGAGGAATAGCCAAAACATAGTCGAATAGCACAATTGCGATCCCGAAAATAGTACAAATACATTGTTCAAACCGACAGCCAATACATGCTTTAATCAACGTGCAACCATGTTGTTCGTTACAATAAGCAATACATGTTCTCACATGGAAACAAAATTTTATATAATAGCAACGTACCATTCAATGCAATGTCCAATCCACTCGCCAATACATTGTGCTAGAAAAGGGCCTGATATATTACCTAAAATAATCTCCAAAATAGTGTCTATCCAATACATTATCCAATACGACGTCCAATACATTGTTCAACTTAATGTTCAATGCAATTATTTTAATATTTATCCAATTCTTTTCTCAACTATCATCAGAGAAAATTAATTTCGTGTCGATTACGACTGGAAAAACGGCCAATACATTCCGTAAAAGAATGGCTAGTATTTTATTTCATGCATTAACTAATACTTCGTTAAACATCATGAAAGTGCCGGTAAAAATAAGGGCCATACATTTTTTAAAGGGGCAGCCAATACAGTGCATATAACAATACATAGGAAATCCAGCACAAAATTCAATAGAGCGTCAACATACCGTTCAATGCAATGTCCAATACACCCTCCAATACATTATACAAGACTGGGGCCCGATATATAATCTAAAACAATCTCCAAAACAGTGCCCAACATGTTGACCAATACAACTTCCAATACATTTTTCAACGCAGTGTTATATGCAATCATTATAATATGATTATGAAATTTTGGTTTTCTCAGCTAACGTGAGAGAAAATTAATTTCGTCATGATTATCAAGTTGGCTGCATTACACACGCTTCATAGTCTCGTTTTGTTATCTCTAAGCCAGTCCACGCGGCAACGTCAGGTGAGTTTGGTGGGAATATGTCGGACGCATGAATTTTTTTTCCTACAAGTCTCATCGTATTTCGCTGACGCGTTTGCATCCTCGCCTATATATACACGTAAAATTTATCTTCTTAGTTTGCTCAATTTCTCGTTGCGATATATATATGGTTTATTCCATACCAAATCAACCAATCCATGACTACGACCATTTTTAATTTTGTTGAAAATTTTCTATTTTTTTGTACGTACTCAAAGCAGTCTTTCAGAATTTTTTTCGATTTTCGTCTCAACTCTTCTTACCACAGTAAATTTTTCAAAATTTCACGCAATTTTTTTTCAAATGCTCGTAACTTTTTAAGAAACGGAGATATCAAAATAATATTTTTATCTTTTTACGATATCTCACTCATACTTTTTTTTGAAAAAAAAGTTACGAATATTTAAAATAAAAGTGTGAAATTTTGAAAAATTTATTGTGGTAAGAAGAGTTGAGACAAAAATCTAAAAAAAATCGGGAAGACTGCTTTCAGTACGTACAAAAAAAAGTTTTCAACAAAATTAAAAATCGTCTTGGTCACGGATTGGTCGGTTTGGCATGGAATGCTCCATATATGTTTTTTCATCGTGGCTCCTGTAATCCCGACGAGTCTTTTAGAATCATTCGTCCTTCTATAAATAAAATTATCATTATTAATCTTTGAGACCAAAATTTTTCAAAATTTGTTATAAACAAAATATGTAGTGTATATGACAAAAATAAATAATATATGTAAATTTATGATATATTTTTATCTTGATGGCAAAAATGATCGGCATCTTGCCGTCTAAAATGCAGAATGTATATTTATTTCTTCACATCGATTTCGCATAGAGAAAAAATGAGAATTTACTCATTTCTTGGGAGAGTTTCCGGTCCCAGGGTTTTTACCGATCCAAGATATGCATGTTATACATAGAAGGAAGAATTTTGGTTTTTGGGGAAAGCGCCAAGAGCTCAGTCTTTTGCTGCTGGAACTCGAGTGGATGTTTGACAATATGTTCCGGATTCTACTGTCGATAATAACGACACAATGAAAGACGTGAGCATTAAAGAGAACCTCACAATGACGAGGGACACTTGAATGCACACTTCGAAGAGTCGTGGTTTTCATTCGATCTTCATGAATCAAACCTTCGGTATATTTACGTTTGTCTACCTTAAACTAGGGGTGGGCGAATAATTCGTAAATTCGAATATTCGAACACCCCTAATAAATTTTTAACATATATTTATTACAAGCCACAAGAATTATTGTATACTAGTAAAAAAAAAAGAGAGTATGTTATTGCAATGGCCGTTTATGATAAAAACCTAAATCAATATTTGCATTGTCGAAACCCGTAGTAAAAATCTCCATTGAATCGCCAATGGCAACCAATGGTCCTCATACGACTACATTGGACAATGAATGGGAACCCATTGAGATTTCCGCATTTTTCAATGGCGTATAGGAACGACCATTGATCAGTGAATGGATATCCATTGAAAAGTCACCATTGCCCAATGACGTCCATTGGACAGCAAATGCGGATGAACCGAATGATCACCATTACTCAATGATGCCCATTGGAAAGCAAATGCTGATGGACCGAGCCATCAGCATTGTCCAATGGTGTCCATTGGAAGGCAAATGCTGATGAACGAAATGATCAGCTTTGCCCAATGGTGTCCATTGGGAAGTAAATGCGGATGAACTGAATGATCAGCATTACCCAAAGATGTCCATTGGAAACCGCGTCGCGTTAGTTCCGAGACTTGGCGCGAGATGTCGCAGGACGGCAACCCGCTGAACTAGACGATTGTGAGGACGGAATATTAGCAGAAGTCGGTGTCCAAAAAATCCATGCAAGGAGTTCTTGCCGACTGATGCCCATGGGATAATCCCTATTCCGTTTGAAATGGGGAAGTCAATCCTCATTGGAAAATCCCTATTCGATTTCAAATGGGGAATTCAATGGCGAAAATGTCCTTGGGGCAATTCGGCATTCATCTCCATTGGTTATTTTGGCAATGGGGAATGAATGGCGATTTTTCAATGGTGACGAACGGAGTTTTTTACTGTATGAAAGAATCTCCATTGATTATCGCCATTCATTCCCCATTGCCTACAAAAACCAATGGAGATGAATGCCGAATTGCCTATGGGGATTTTCTTCATTGAATCCCCATAGGATAATCCCCATTCCGTTTCAAATGGGGAAGTCAATCCTCATTGGAAAATCCTCCTTCGATTTCAAATGAGGAATTCAATGGCGAAAATCCCCTTAGGCAATTCGGCATTCATCTCCGTTGGTTATTTTGGCAATGGGGAATGAATGGGGATTTTTCAATGGTGACGAATGGAGTTTTTTACTACGGGAATTATTGGATAAATTAATGTCAGCAGTTGAAAATAAAACCAGATTTCAGAACGAGGAAGAAAAACAGTCATCGATCATAACAATAAAAAATCATTTCTCATTTACCACTCAATAATTGCTAAAACTGAGAAAGAGAAACTAAAAATAACGATTGACTTTTTTTTATTGTTGTTAAATTTTTTTTCAAAATTTGGGAGAATTATATTGCAGATAAACAAAAAGAATATAACTTTCGAAAAACTCAATTACACTTGACTAATAATCGGCGTATTGAATTTATTTGTTAATTTTTCTAACGATGTATTTTCATAATATCTAAAAAAAATATTTTAAATTTTACATTTCATTAAAAAGTTGGTAATGAAACTTTCTTTTAAAGGTATGTTTTATTAAAATTTGCATTACTTCAGTAGTGAGCTATGAAAAATATATTATGATTAAGTTAAATATATGATAGAACAACTTAACTTCTTCATCGAAATCGATCAGTTTAAGAGCAAAAAATAATTATTCGAATATTCGATTCGATTCGAATCGTATTCGCACACCCCTACCTTAAACTGCTTGTGCAAGCCCGAGTGCATCTGAAGTGCTAAAAAAAAAAGACAAATCTCATGAATCGTGTAAAAAAAAATTATTTGAGCAATCTTGATTAGTAAACAAGTAAAAATCGTCAACTACTCGTTTTTATTATAATCTTTAAAGGTAAATGTCCCAATTATTGAACAGGTCCCAATTATTGAACACTATATCTTCTATTTTTATTATTTCTCATTCACCTGCATGCATTTACTTATTTATAAAAATTTCATTACATATATGGAACTTTTAGCTATCGAAATGTTACCTATACTTGTGCAAAAAAAGTTTTAATTAATAGAGAAACAAATTATTTAATCAACACCGGTGACGCGATTTGACGTCTCGTGGTAACTGCTTATCGTTGTTGCTAAGACGCGCTGCTTCGTGCGTAAGGGCAAAAAAAATTCAAAAACTGTCGCATCTCAAAAAGTAAAGGCGTTTCAGGTTTCTCAGAAAATTTCTTACAAATAATAATTTAAAGAAAATTTGTTTAATTAATTATTTGTTTAAAGCTACGGTGTTCGATCATTGGGACATAGAGAATGCAGTGTGTCTCAATTATTGAACACTCGAATTCTCCAAGATGGCGTCATTAAACCCATCAAAACATCGAGACAGTTAAAGCGTGACAGATCGTGTGAATCGGATTTATTCAAACAAAAACTATAAGTCCCTGAATAAACTTACCTTTGTTCTTTTAATAATAACTCTAAGATCGTCAAATATATATTTTTATTTGTATTTTCGTGCAATAAACATAAAAAGAAAAGTAAAAAGAGAATATAACCTAAATGTAACCTAAAAATACGAATGTAATGTTCAATATTTTTTGCTCTCCAATATTTCAGTCGAAAAACAAGTAAGGTGCGACAAAATCAAACAAAAACAGAACATAAAAACGAGGAATCTGAAAATAAAAATAAAATAAAGTTCGAGTTGAAAAGCAAAAATAAACCAAATGCGAATGAACCAAAAACCTGTCAAAAGAGACTAAATATATATTTTTGTATTTTTACATGATTAATAATAGTACATTACATCACGAGTCAGAAAATGTTTTTACGCCGAGTGATGTACGATATTTTACATCACGAGGTGCAATACGGACGTTTTCACGTCCGCTTGCGGACGTAAAAGCGTCCATTATTGTACTGAGTGATATAAAAGAATATTTAAGTGTTTGATGTTGCTTTTATTTCTTAATACAGTACCCAAAATAATATTTTCAGAACGGAAAGAGAATTCTCGAGAGTGTTCGATAACTGGGACATGCCTGTTCAATATTAGGGACATAGGCACTTCCAGTGTTCAATAATTGGGACATTTGCATGCTTCGCATTGTTATTCTTTTTTTTTCATTTGAAATCAGTTAAAAATAATTTAAAGGGTGATTTTTCGAAAGTAAAAATATCAAAGTATCATTTGAACATGAAAGCGATGGTTTTTTTCTTGATTTTATATTTTTTTCTCACCGAATTCAATCCCCAGATCCTTAGCTATTCAATAATTGGGACATTTACCTTACCCGTCTTTTAAAATTGAACAGTTCGTTAAACTTTTATGTTTTCAATTTGTATTTGTTGTACAAAAAAATCATGAATTTGTTGTAAACAATTTTTGGAAGGAAATTTACACTCAAACAAGCAAATGTGGCAAAAAAAATTTGGGGTGGAAAGAAATCCGTGCCAATGACTGTGGCTCTTGTGACAATCTAATCTATATGGGAATATACAGTTCTCGAGAGCATTCTCGCATTTTTTTCGCTCGTTGAAAAGAGCATCTAGCAACAACACACACACCGGGGATTCGCTGAATTATTATGAACTCCTCTGACTGCTTTGAACCCCTCAAAATTTCTCACCGTCTCTCTCCCTCTTACTCGTACAATCCCATCCCCTAACCCTCGTCTATTCGGTCCTACCCCTATTTATTTTTTGTCCTCAACTCCCCGCTGTTGTACAAGCCACACACTGGTCCATGACAATAATTCTATCTGGGATCCACGCTATAACCCTCGATAGGTTCTGTCAAGGGTTCAAGATGGTCCTTAAAATGAGTGTATACATGTACAGGAAATAAACATATGTATACATCTAATATTCAATTATGAAATCTTTGATATGAATTTTTAATTGATGACCGTTTTGGCTTTTTTTACACCCTGATGAAGAGGTGCATTTCTTGTCTCAATTAAATCTTATCTCACTTATTTATTTAATTGAATGTGAATATATAAAACCGATTATAAATACAAATGTACGACGAAAAAAAAAAATATTTGTTGAAGTTTTTTTGCAATCTTCATGGTGTGCCCTTAAAGTACAAGTATTCAAGAGAGTTCTGGAATTTTATCAGATTTTTTCATTGCGAATTACGTGTTGTAACATGTCTCGGGTCTTCAGCGACCCACGATAACCTGACAAGGGGATTTTTTGTGGAAGATTTTTTCAAGGTTTGGTTTTCATGGAAGACATGATCTTTTTATTCATAACCTCATTCTTTACCATAGAAAGCGGTTATTTATCTTTTATTAATAAACAAATTTCAAAAGTAACTTTGGACATTTATAAATATGTAGGAAAAAACCCTGCCTCAAAAAAATCTTAGACATTTCATAGATAAAATATTTGTTGAGTATCAAAGTTGTTCGTGTCTTCATTCTGGAATTTATCATCGTTGAAAGAACAATAATAAAAAAACAATACTGATAATCTGAATTACATTTCGATTCTCAGGAATATAATATTCATAAAATGAGAAAAAAAATCATAACCAAGGTCATGAATCAAGATTGAGGGTGAAATGTTGATTAAGGATGTTGAGTCCCAAATCGCAAATGATGAGAACATTCTGAAAGTTTGGTATATTTTTGGATGAATTATTTAGGAAGTCGTGTAAAAATTTCACGACGATTAGGAAGCTCGTCATCGAACAATTAACATTAACAAATTAAATTAAATTAAATGTAGTCGTATGGAAACTGATATAACTTTGCGATAAGTTTTTTTGTTGACCTCTAAATTTTTTAATATCTACACTATATTGAAAGCAACGGAAACAAAACGAAGTTTATTGATAAATATTTTTTTTATTTGTTTAAAAAATTGTTCTTAACAAAATGTTAATATTTTAATATCGTCGTGAAATCTTTACACGACCACTTAAATACTTCATACAAAAACATACCAAAATTTCAGAATTTTCTCATCATTTTGCATTTTAACCCTTAAGGAGGTTGAAGTAATGATGATAGAATCCTGAAAATTTAATATGGTTTTACATAAAGATTAACATTAAAGATTTCATTGGGACTCAACATCCTTAAGATATCACTCTGGCTTATTATTTTCAAAAAAACAATTTTTTTTAAAGATTTTTCGAAAGTACATGTATCAAAAAGTATTGTGTACAAATTTTAGAATGATCGGAGCAGCCTAACTATGTTATTCTGTGACTTTTACAATGCTACCGTTTACTATTTGAGCGCGCTCGAGTAACTTTAACCGCGTTTTTCTCAAAACAACGTTTTTTTGGTCAGCGACGGTGATTTCTCCGGAACCACTGAACCGATCCTTATGAAATTGTAACCACATATTCTACACATGAATAGCTTCAGCGCATTCCATAACAGTATTAAAATTTTAATTTTTACTTTTTTTTTGCCAAAAAACAGTGGAAAAAACCTCATTTTTAGTTTTTTAAAAAATAATCTCCGCCATTTTATTATTTATCAATAAATATTGATATCCGTAGAATGCGCGAGAGCCACAATCATACTGAATCTAAATATTATTTAGTTTTTCGTTTTAGATGAGCCGTTATCTAGATATCAATGCCGCCAGCGATATGTCTACTTTTCTAGGTTTGCCTCTTATTTTTGTGTATAAAATGGGTTGAAATAAAAAATAAAATAGTATATTACGATACTAGTGCGATGAAAATTTTTCTGACGAGTGTGAGTTTGCAGCATGAGCCGAAGGCGAATGTTGCAATCACACGAGTTGAGAAAAAGTTTCTTGCACTAGTATCGTATGAAATTTTATTGTACGAGTGCGCAAAGTGCCAGTTTGAGCACGCGCAGCGTGCGTAAAGTGGTACTTTGCGCACGGAGTGCAATAAATCCTTTTATGTATTTTGAGAGTGTATTTATTATGCTCAACAAATTTTATTTAAATATCTATAATAATACGTTCTTAAAAAATTTACAAAATTAGCCCTTTTTAGAAATCTAAACCAGAATGATGCCTTAAGGCGGTCAGCGTCAAACGGCGATTTTAAATAATAATTCATAATTTTTGTAGAATGCCTACAAATATGGTGTATCATCTACCATTTGAGGTACCAAATGAACAATTTTCCGAGCCTAGTGAGAACCCTTAAGGTGCACCAGTTTCCTGAAAAAACGAGTTTTGAGTTTTTACACTCTGCGCGTGATTCAGAAAGAACCGCTGGACGGATTTTGTTCTACAGCCTCCTATTTTCTTCGTAATGCTTTTTTCCACGGGATGGACGCGGCACATTTTGATCAAAGTCAAAATTGTGACCAGGACAATGCCTGGAAAGTTCATAGTAGGCGGACAATTTCAAAACAAGTCTGCAACTCTGAAATAAAGGGCTAAAAAAAAAATGTGCCGTATTCATCTTATGGGGAAAAGTGTCACGAAGAAAATGATACGTCGTAGAGTAAAATCCGTTCAGCGGTTTATTCGGAATCACGCGCAGAGTGTAAAAACTAAAAACTGGGTTTTTCAGGAAATCGGTGCATCTTAAGGGTTCTAACTAGTCCCAAAAAATGGTTCATTTGGCACCTCAAATGGTGGACGATACATCATATTTGTAGGCATTCTACAAAAATTATAAATTATTATTAAAAATCACCGTTTTGACGCTGACTCAACCGTCTCAAGTTGACTTGGAATAAGAACCGAAAATGTACTTCATCGAGTGTTGGATGAGTATTACGTTGGTCTGGGAGATTAAACTGAGGATGAACGATTTACTGAATAGTTCGCTGATCCCCGAATGTATGTACTGTAGATTGTATATATAAATGCGTGCAAAGCTTGTAAGGCATACAAATCGAAAGCGGATCAAGAGCATTAAAAGCCTGCGAACACGAGGCTAAAATCACTTCACGCCCTCTCGGTTCGAAGTGCGAGAACGAACGAGCTGTTGACGCCGTTGATCGCAATATATATGTATGATCCTGCATTACATATGTACTCCCGAATTACAAAATGGGCGTTAATCAGATGATTAAACCCTTGAAATGGCGACAGTTACGCCGTTTTGTCTGTCAGCTCTCGATATGTATATATATATATATATATTTATGTATACGTAATACAGTGGGTTGCTCCCGGCTTCTGGCGCAAGGTATATTTCGGAGCCAAACTCGAGAGGGTGTCTTTTCACCTAAATATACACATATATATATATATATATATATATATGTATGTATAAACCCTACGAGAGGGGTGTGTGACGCGAGTGCCAGAGCTCTCTCGAGGTCTCGCATTACATCATTGTGTGCCCGTCGAGTAGCCCAATGGCAGCAGCTCTATATGCATACCATGTACATACGTGTGGCACATACACATGTAAAAATTTGATTACGCAAGCACGATGCATACGGTAAACGTATGGATATGATAAAAAGGCGTGAAAAAAAAAATAAACCTTTTTTTCGTCCATTTCCAACGAGTGGGATGACAATTTTTTGGTTTTTATGACTTGAAGCAATTTTTACATATATGTAAAAATTATATTACATGAGCACAATGCACATGGTATACGTATAGATATGATAAAACTGCGTGAAAACATTTTTTTAACCTTTTTTCGTCCATTTCCAACTAATAGGATGAAATTTTGCTTTTATAGCTTGAAGCAATTTTCAAATTTTTTTACATTCATGTAAAAATTATATTACATAAGCACAATGCACATGGTATACGTATAGATATGATAAAACGGCGCGAACAAAAAATTAAATCTTTTTTTCGTCCATTTCCAACGAGAGGGATGACATTTTTTTGGCTTTTATGACTTGAAGCAATTTTCAAAATTTTTACATACATGCAAAAATTAGATTACATAAGCAAAATGCATATGGTTTAGGCATGGATATGATAAAAAGGCGTGAAAAAAAAATAAACCTTTTTTTTCGTCTATTTCCAACGAATAGGATGACAATTTTTTGGTTTTTGAGACTGGAAGCAATTTTCAAAATTTTTTACATACATGTAGAAATTATATTACATCAGCACAATGCACATGGTATACGTATAGATATGATAAAACAGTATGAAAAAAAATTAAAACCTTTTTTTCGTCCATTTCCAACGCATAGGATGACAATTTTTTGGTTTTTATGACTTGAAGCAATTTTCAAAATTTTTTACATACATGTAAAAATTATATTACTTAAGCACAATGTACATGGTATACGTATAGATATGATAAAACGGTATGAAAAAAAATTAAAACCTTTTTTTCGTCCAGTTCCAACGAATAGGATGAAATTTTTTTAGTTTTTATGACTTGAAGGCGGTATTGTGGTGTAAAATGTTTAAAAAATTTTTTTTTCATATTCTTAAAGTTTAGACCTTTCAGCATATATCTTTAGAAAGAAATGTTTAAATTCCAATAATTTACAGAGTTATAGCTATTTTAGTGACGCAGCATCCAAGTCCGTCAAGTCAGAGCAAATCGGACTAAAGACGCTTTTCTCAAAACTCTTTTTCTCAACACAGCTAACATGATATCTCAAGTTCTACTCAACCAATTTGCTTAAAATTGTTCACCAATCTTCAATGGATAACCCTATATCGCACCTACCTCCTTTGTATAAAAATTATTTTTTTACTATCGTAAAAAAAAATTAAAACTATGAAGAAAAGAGTCGAAAACGCCTTTTTTGTTCAGACAGACGCCATTTTGCGAAATTTTGTTTTCTTCGTTTTCTCTGATGTAGGGGGTATAACGACATTCTTACTAATTAAGAATCTTTTTTAAATTTTGTATCGAATGACTGGAAGGGCTGCAATCGTGTCAGCCAGCACCTGCACCCTTTATTTCTAGCCCCAACTTTACCAGCTTATAACTTCCTTAATTTTCTTTTTTTTTCTTGACATTTTTTTTGTTTATTTTCAAAACATTAATCAATATGTTGTAAAAAAAGAATGGTAAAGAATTTTTTTTTATCGAGCTCGACCAAACGCTCAAAATGTACACTAAAAAAAATGGATAGCTGCAGTAGCAATTTTCTGCTTAGCCTCCGCAAACTTTAGCTATAAAGTCGCTCAGCTAAAGACCTATACTGAAAAAAACGGATAGCTGCAGTAGCAATTTTCTGCTTAGCCACCACATACTTTAGCAACTTTATAGCTAAAGTATGCGGAGGCTAAGCAGAAAATGGCTACTGCAGCAATCCGTTTTTTTTCAGTGTATGTCTCTAGACCAGAATACCGCCTTGAAAATTGACAATAACATGAACATTACTGAATTATTGGATTTTTAAAATTCTGTATTGTTAGTGAAGACTAATAACGAATTTTGGATGATTTTCACATAGTTTTATTTCGACTTGTGGACTGAATAAAAGTACAACAATGACGAGGAAAACTTTAATAATCGAAGGCTTCACACTGTTGTTTCTTAATCAGTTTCTTTATATTACATTCATGTAGATCTCGCACAGATATCTCGTTACAACGGCTTCACGACACGCGCGACTGTCCGAGAGATGCTTTCTCGTGGGAGACAGAAGTGACTGTTTTTTTTTTTTCTTTTATTTATGCTATCATCGCGACTCCACAATTGATAGTAATCCTTGATGCGATCTTCTCGGAAAGGAATAAAAAGAAATAGAAAAGAAACAGACTCGTCCTATAAATACATCTCCGAGATTCATGACGCGTTGAAATTATTTAATTCCCACACTGCGTCGACATAATAGTACGTGTATTAAGGGGGTTAGCTCTTCGTGTTTCATTTTTCCATCGCTTGCACTCTCTCGCTCGTTGTGATAAAAATGCGATAAAAGCGCAGACTGACGTCCTTGAATAAACGTCTGCACGGTCAGCTTGAAGAAAAATGTCCAGCACTTCTCCGTCCACACATTTTTACATTTGAATATATAAGACAATGGTGAAGATACGAGAGTCAGAGACGCTTCGATGGCGTCTTGCACGACACAAATAATCATCACAATATTAAAGGGATATGCATACATAAATGGTGAATGTTTGAAATGAAAATAAAAAATGGAATTTTTCACAATTTATTTCAAACAACCGCCATTTTTTTTTTAATCGATTTTTCATTAACGGTGGTAAATTGTTGTGTAAGAAACCTTCCTCTTTAGAATTTTTTTTTATCTCCTTGTTTCCGGACTTGCCAATCCTGAGATTAAGGTTGTTTAGAAGCTATGAAACTTTTTAATGTTACACCTAAAAAAAGGCTTAGTAATATCAACTACCCAGCTGCGATCACGGAAAATTCGTTTGAATCAATCGTCACATATTTGATTTGATTACCCCGTTGTTGAAATAATAAAACTGGTGTCGTTGTTTCGAATGTGTACTGCATTCACCGCAATTAAAACATTGGATCAAAATGATTTCAAACGAGATTGATTCAACAACTTGTTTTCTCATTCAACCGAATATTTAGTCATTCACTGGAAGTAAATAAAATTGTTTTAACCCAATGTTCCGTCTCATCAACAAAATCTAGTTTTAATTTGAGCTATTCATACAGTTAAAAATGATAGTAAATGCTTTCACGTCGATCAAATTGTTTGATAAATTTGACTAAATATTTCAATGCGGCCACAACACATTTAGTCGATAGTACGTATAGTAACTACCACGATCTCGGCACTTCGCCCGAGATCCGTGAGGTGGCGACGATCGGCGCGCGCTCTCGCGCCAGCGAGACAGCCCCTGAGCACCGATAAGTACCAGTGTATTACCAGCATCGGAGTCCTCGATTAACTTGAAATTGATGGAACATTACCCGCGCTCTGTGGTCGCGCAGTTCTATGGACTAAAGACTACATATTTGAATGAGACCACCATTGCATTTTGGTGGCGCTCGTGCTCTTTAAGGGTGCAAGGATAAATGAGTTAAATTTTCACTCAACTGTTTAATCTCACGATTAATTAGTTAAGTAAAAGCCCTCGTAGCTTGAACAAATAATGCATATCATCAAATGATTTGTTAATTCAATTGAAATTTTCTAGCTTTATATTGAATGCATTTTTTTTCCGGTGAACAACATCTGAATTGCATAGACAATATAAAGTGTTCATTCAACTAAACCATTTGGTTATGCAATCGCATATTGAGTGCATTTTACCCATTATAGAATCAAAACAATGTAATTTTCAATTGAACGGATTCTCTACTCTGTTAAGTCAAGGATATATGTATTTATGGGAATGCAATCTTTGTTTCCATTTTGATACACGTTTTGAGTTAACTGAATTACACATTTCGTTCGCCACCCTTAACCGCCGGGTTTAGTCAATTCAAGCCAAATTTTTTTCACTTTTCCAAACCTTTTTCTCGGTGTAGGAAGATCGTTATTAAGGAATTAACGTTTTGTTCAAAACAATTTTTTAAACAAATAAAAAATATATTTATCAATAAACTTCGTTTTCTTTCCGTTGCTTTCAGTATATCGTAGATATTAAAAAATTGAGAGGTCAACAAAAAAAAATTATCGCAAAGTTATATCAGTTTCCATAAGACCACATTTAATTTTATTTAATCGTGAAATTTAATCGTGAAATTTTTACACGACCTCTTAAATACTTCATTGAAGAACATACCAAATTTTCAGAATTTTCTCATCATTTGCGATTTGGGTCTCAACAACCTTAACAGTCGGCCATGGAACAAGACACGACTTTAGTGCCTTTTATAAATTATTCAAAGAATCTAAATGAAAATTTTTTTTTTTTGTATTCTCGAAGGATGATACAATGTTGTAAAAACAATTTTGTAGCCATCTCTCATGAAGGAGCTAAGAAAAAAAATCTTAAAAATTTCCTTTTTTGGCCTTTTAAAGTAGATTAGTACCTTAAAAGTCAAAGAGGAAATCAAAATTTCTCCTGTTTTTGGAATAATATATCTGTAGTTGATTATACGGTTAATTTGTCAGTTTCTTCTTTGCTTGGGTCAACAGTCTCGAGGGCACTCGAGGGAGAAACCACATGGTTGTCAAAATATATCTTTGTGCCACTGAACCTTTGTCCCCTGTCTGTGAATACTTGTAAAGATGAGATTCGTCGTTGTATCGCGGATTTATGGTCGAGTGTGCCTCGTGACACTCAGGTATAGAGGAAACGTCATTGTAGAGCCTCGTCGGATTCACACCAACGAGGATTTACTATGGGGACGAAAAAAATACACGTGCAAGAGCGACGAGGGTGACAAGGGGTGGATTTTAATACTCTCTCACAGATTCTTCGCTACAACGTTTTTTTCGTCAAGCCATGAGGCCAAGAATCTGTCGCAAGATGCGTTGAAAGCTCCTTCATTTTTGGTTAAATGAATAAAAAACAAAAATTAATTACACTTTTTACATTACAAACAAATTTTCTAAACAATATTTTTCTATATTTATATATTTATATTTGGGTCATTTTATATCAAATCGATAAAAAGTCGGAATTTCGATGAAATTTGGTCAGAAGTTTTCGTTATTAACAAAACCAAGCTCTCCCAAAGGAAAAAATTTAAAAAAATTTTTTTCGAAAGTTATCCGAATTTACAATTTCACAATTTTTCAAATCTTTCAAGTTTATTTTTAAAATATCTCGAAAACTGTTATAGTTACGAAAAATTGTTCTGAATTCGTCTTAAAGAGTATACTTGGGGCTATGAAAAAAAAAATATTGCGAAATTTTTTTTTTTTAAATGATGAATTTGGAGAATTTTGAATTTTCAAAAATCGCGAAAATCCAAGTTATACTACATTAAATTTTTGGTTCAAGTTTTTTTTATATAATACCTTGTACTGATCTTAAAATATCCTGAAATTTTCAGGATAATGTTGTTTTGTTTCAAAAATTTACATTTTTGAAACAAAAAAACACCATCTTGGAAATTTCAGAATCTTTTAATTCTGGAAAAAGAAATTTTTTTTTACCAAAATTCAACAATTTATATTTTTGAAACAAAACGACACCATCCTGAACATTTCAAGATCTTTTTTGTAAGATCAGTCCAAGGTATTATATAAAATTAAGGTATTATATAATTTCAAGACCTTTTAAGATCAGTACAAGGTTTCATATAAAAAAATTGAACTAAACATTTAATGTACAACTTGGATTTTCACGATTTTTGGAAATTCTCCAAATTCATCATTTTTCAAATTTTGTTTTCGAAATATTTTTTTTTCATAGCCCCAAGTATATACTCTTTAAGATTGATTAAGAACAATTTTTCGTAACTATAATAGTTTCCGAGATATTTAAAAAAATAACCTTGAAAGATTTGAAAAATTGTGAAATTGTAAATTTTAAATAGCTTTCGAAAATAAATTTTTTCTTTTTTTTCTTTGGTAGAACTTGGTTTTGTAAATAACGAAAACTCCTGACCAAATTTCATCGAAATTGAAAGCGGTCGATTCCAACTCTTGGTCGATTTGACATAGAATGACCCATTTATATTCTATATTTTCTATATTCTTTTATATTTTGGTAATTATTTCTCGTATTTTCTTAGTTTTCGTTCAGTATTACAGTATTGTATAAAAAATTTACTTACATTACTACTATTTTCTCTAATTTTTCAACAAATTCTCAACGTGACAATGCAAAAAGGCTTCTCGTATGGAAAAATAAAATCTGCCCATTATGGCTCATGGTCCCAAAATATTATACTTTTAAAGTGGGACATAATTTTCTGGATTTTTTATCATTTTCAGTTAATGAGGGTCGGACGCTAATTGAGCTGACATAGAATATCTCACGTCTGAATTTTTTAATACAAATATACGTGCAACTGGTATTTACGTGAGTGCGTAATTGGCTCTGGCTACTCGTAATTAATTAATGGCAAACATGTTGATTCAATGTATAAATCAGTCACATTTTTTCAAAGCGTCAATTTCCATGCTTCTAATTGACTGGAAACGGATGATTACGCGTTATGTTTTGAAGTGTAGGTGGATATAGTCATAATTAGCGAAATACGAAATTTACGCGTGAGGTCATTTAAACGATAGTGATTTTCAGATAATGATGATAGTGATGTAAAATTGTATAGAGAGAGAGGGAGAGAGAGAGAGAGAGAGAGAGAGAGAGAGAGAGAGAGAGAGAGAGAGAGAGAGAGAGAGAGAGGGAGAGATAATATATCTGCGTTGGACAAAATAAGGGGAGACCGAAGATAATTGAATGTAATTGGTTGGGCTTGATGACAGATGTAAAGGTCCTCCTCTACGGTCCCGCTGGACCGGTATTACTCGACACAGTGAGATGAAATGAGCCTGCGCAAGCTCAGAGCAGAATACATCAATATATATGTCCCTTTACATGAAATGTTGGGGTAAAATGGATAATCCAAAAACTTCATCAAAATTGTTGGGTAACCCCATTTTTAGCTGGTAAGTTATTTGACATCAATCACCATTCGCGAATAATTTTTCTGCATTGTCCTTAAAATACGGTTTTCCAATTCGCATAAGTGGCAGACTGCACAATTTTCCAGAGAAGTTACTGAAAATCATTCTTGTGTTCAAAAATAGTTAGCATAATTTTGAAGTGCACATCAACAATACTATTTTCCCATACAATAGTTTAATTGTTTTGGGTTTAATCATGGACCAATTTTGACCATTGTGTTTGAATAAGTGCTAAGTGACTGAAGAGACAAAAGCAATCAAATTGGCTTAAATCAGGTTTAACACTAATTCGATTGGGCCACTAATTAGTTGGGTATATGTTGGTTACCGTAACCATCTGTTTCGTTACATTAACCACCTAGCGTTAGGTCCATTTACTATTCATAGTTACTTGACTAGTCTATACAACTGACCAGTGATCGGCAACAAAAAAATCTATGTATTTTTATGATACAATTTTTTCGAAAAATTATTAATTAGCAAAAAAAATATTACTAATTTTTCTAAAAAATTGGTTCAATTAGTGACAAAATATTGCTAATTTTTCTAATGAATAAGTAGTTAGTGACGAAACATTTCTAATTTTTCCAAAAAAATGAGTAATTAACGATAAAATTCTACTAATTTTTTCCAAGAATTAGTAATTAGGGAGGAAGATATTGCTAAATAACCAAAAAATCAATAATTTGTGGAGAAATGTTGTATTAGTTTTGGAAAAAGTAATAAGTAAATATAAAATTACTAATGCATTTTAGAATAGGTACTGATTAAATATTCATATCAATAATAACTTGTGTGATATCGTATGACATTCGATACAATAAAGACTAATGTGTGAAATATTCAAGAGATCTAGTTATTATTAAAAAAAAAAACAACTTATTTAATGGAGTTGTTTGAGCTTATAAAGATGACTTAATCCGTACACACAAGTACGTAAATATACAAAATACCTTTCTACAAATTACTGTTTTTTTAAATTAATTAGTAAAATCTTCCTTACCAATTACTATATTTAGAAAAAAACTTGGTAACATTTTTTCGCTACAATTACTAATTTTTTTGGAAAAATTAAAAATATTTTGTCGCTAAATACTAATTTTTTAGAAAAATTAGAAATATTTTGTCACTAATTACTAATTTTTTTAGAAAGATTACTATAATATTTTCCCGCTAATTACGATTTATTATAAAAAATTAGTAATATTTTTTGACTAATTATTAATTTTTCGAAAAAATGATTAATAAAATCAATATCATTGACGAAAAAATCGATACTGCCGATCACTGCAACTGCCTTGACTAGTCAGTTTAACTAATTAAGAGTATTTAGGAGAGTAAAGGATGGACAATTTTATACGCACTGTAGCCAACTATACGATCATATCTGCAGATTTGTCAGTATTCCAAAAATCCGCCAGATGGCTTCCTCTCGCACAAAGGAACTTTCCACTCGACGCTTAACCTTTCCAAGTTCGTCTGCGTTTGATATCCTTACATTTTAGTATGGATAGCTAACACATTGGGCAAAATGCAAAATGGTCGAATCCGGAATGGATTCCCATACGAAAGGGTCTTTTTACCTTCTCTTAAAGAAAAGACGAAGCTTTGCAAAATTGTAAACTTCATATGTGTAGCGGCATTCAAAGATTGAAATGTTTAAAAATATTGTGTAGATATAAAAAACAATTTATAATAAACCACGAGCAAAATAGTCGATACAACCATTTGACTGTTGGCCGAACTAAAAAGTTAGTTGGTCTGGCATTTATGAACCAACCATATACAAATCGTTGATCCAACCAACTTCTCGACTGGCGCTCAGAGCACTAAGATAGTTGGTTGGGTTAACTATTTTTTTTGCCAAGTTGGTTAGGCTAACTAAGATAGTTGGTTGGGCTAACTATCTATACTGCCAATTTTTATTCCATTCCATAGCTGTCCCATTTTGCTACCGATTTTTGTGCACAACTGCCAATCGATGTCCCTATGTTTGAGCTTGAAGTCATCGACACGACATCTTTCTTACACCATTTTGCCCCAATCTTCCCCAACTGTGCACATATCGCACTATACTTCGGCATAGGCATAACGCGGGTGAACCAACACATTCGCGTAACATACACACCGGATGGTCTATAATTTATAAAATAGGGGATGTTTTGGGGGTAATTGCGGATAACGATGGGGCGTTGCGGATAACAAGCCGACATGGGAGTCACGGGACACCGTGCCAGTGGCCCTCTTGCTTCATCTGTGTATCTCTCTCACTCTCTACCTCTACCTCTACCTCCATCTCTACATAAGTGGCAGAATATGAGGGTCTTCCTACATGTCTCTGCTAGATCTGGCCTTCTCCCCAAGAAGCACTATACATGCCATACAAATCTTGAGGCATGTTTACGAACTGGTAACCAACAATGGAGCCTGAGTTCTTAAGGGGTTGCGCCTAGTTTGTAACTTTTAGAAATCTGATATCTTCAGAATATGGAGTTCCGGGATTATTCAGTCAAAATTTCAAATCGATCGAGTCAATACCAAAAATTGGACGACATTGTTAAGAATTTGTGCTGCAATGCAGAACATGATTGGTTTTCGGCGATTAAATAATGAATATTCGTGGAAACTAATTTCCAAATAAAGCTTTGATTTGGCTCAATGAGAAGCACTTTAAGATTCTTAACTTCAATTCACGTTAATTCTTCGTTCAGGAGGCAAAACCTTAATATCGGATTTTCGAGAGGTTTTTCAGAGCGGTCACTACGAATCATTCATTGTTTCGATACAAATTTCTTCGAATTCATTCGGCGAGAGTTAATTGAAAAGAAATTTTCAAAAAATTTAGCCTTAATTTTAATAAGTGTCAAGCGCCATATAGGCACTTTACAAATAAACCAGAAATAACATCATCAAAATTTGCCCCAGCAGAGAGATTACAAGAATCATTAAGCAACCTGAAAAAAAACCTCCTTCCTTCACCATCGTAACGAAACATCTCTGATCCAGGGGTAATCCGTGTTAATCTACTGAAATGGCGGAGAGCAAATGCTTCTTCTGTGCGCAGAAGACCTTAAATTCGAATATACATATATATGGGTTATTCCGTGTCAAATCGACCAATAGTCGGAATCGACCCCTTTCAATTTCGATGAATTTTGGTCAGAATTTTTTTTATCATAAAACAAAGTTCTACCAAAAGAAAAAATAATTTTTTTTTTCGAAAGTTATGTCAAATTCAAAATGTCACCATTTTTTCAATTTTTCATGTTTATTTTTTTAATATTTCAAAAACTATTATTGTTTCGAAAGAATCGTTCTATGTTCGTCTCAAAGAGTATGCTTGGGGCTACGAAAAAAAAATATTCCGAAAAAAAAATTGAAAAATGATGAATTTTGAGAATTTTTGAATTTTTAAAAATCATAAAAATCCACGATCAACATAAAATTTTTGGTTCGTTTTTTTTATATAATACATTGTACTGATCTTAAAAGATCCTGAGATTTTCAGAATTGCGTTTTTTTTTAAAGTATGCATTTTTGAATTTTGGTAAAAAAATTTTTTTTTATAGCTCTAAGTTAAGTAAAGTTAAGCAATCATGTAATTTTGTAATTTTGAACAAGTGTGACACTCCTTAATTGATTTGATTGTCAAACTGAAACCAAAAAATGTCAATTATGTTTCTGTTTTTTAATTCTTGTCATTCATTGAAATTTGTATTGCTCAAAATTACAAAATTACATGATTGCTCAACTTAACTTGGAGGTAAACAAATTTTTTTTTTTCGAAAATTCAAAAATTGTTCTGAATTCGTCTTAAAGAGTATACTTGGGGCTATGAAAAAAAAAATATTGCGAAATTTTTTTTTTTAAATGATGAATTTGGAGAATTTTGAATTTTCAAAAATCGCGAAAATCCAAGTTATACTACATTAAATTTTTGGTTCAATTTTTTTTTATATAATACCTTGTACTGATCTTAAAATATCCTGAAATTTTCAGGATGATGTTGTTTTGTTTCAAAAATTTACATTTTTGAAACAAAAAAACACCATCTTGGAAATTTCAGAATCTTTTAATTCTGGAAAAAGAAATTTTTTTTTACCAAAATTCAACAATTTATATTTTTGAAACAAAACGACACCATCCTGAACATTTCAAGATCTTTTTTGTAAGATCAGTTCAAGGTATTATATAAAAAGAATTCAATCAAAAATTAAATGTTGATCGTGGATTTACACGATTTAAAATAATTCAAATTCTCCAAATTCATCATTTTTCAAAATTTTGTTTCAGAATTTTTTTTTTTTCATAGCCCCAAGTATACTCTTTAAGACAAACCCAGAACTATTTTCGTCACTATAATAGTTTTCGAGATATTTAAAAAGAAGACTTGAAAAATTGAAAAAATTGTGAAATTTTGAGTTCTCCATAACTTTCGGAAGAAATTAATTAATTTTTTTCCTTTGATAAAACGTTGTTTTAAGATGAAAGAAAACTTCTGACCAAATTTCATCGAAATTGGAAGTGATCGATTCCAACTATTGGTCGATTTGACATGGAATGACCCATATGCATATTGGAGCTGTTAAATCTTGTGGAAGGGAAGCTCATGGGTATTAAGATTAAGAGCGAGGTGTTGGGAGGTCTTGAGTAAAAAAAAACTTACTCTAAAGAGGAATAATAGATGATAGAGCTGTAAAAAAACCATCGTTTTTCACTATTCCTGAGATCGGTGAATCTTTCGTCACCAGGGAAAAAAATTGTGGAATTCATAAGAATATAATGAAGACCGAGAGGTCTTCATCTTGTTCCAGAATCCAGCGACACATACATATATATATCTCTCTATATTATATAAATATATACATATATATATCCATATATATATGGGTGGCGACGGAAGGACAAAATTTTGACAATACGATTTGTTGGCGTTGTGTGCAGCGGAGGTATTGTACAGTTGTATGAATTCAATGGGAATTACGACAATAAGCCATTGGAGAAATGTGAATGGTACCACGAGCGTTGCGCAAAGGGCGTGATGCTCCTCTTGCTCGTTCGCGCTTCCCCCACTCAAAAAAAAATTTTGGCACATCGTCACGATCCCCTCATCTTTTCACTGTATTTCTTCTTTTGTACATCGGCCCTCTGACTGTACTTTTCACGCCCTTCGAGGCTCGGGGGTGACAGTAACAATGTTCACGATTTTTTTTTCTCGTCAGCCATAGAGACGTTTGCAGGATTGGTCGTTGTATCGAACCTACGAAGGTACACTGAGAAAAAAGTTCAGTTAAAACAACTTAATCCATTTAGTTGAAAAAAATTTAGTTGATTCAATATTAATTTGTTTGAAATAATATTCAGGGTGGGCCACGAGCTGTTGCCACCTTAAATATCTCTGTAATTATCGATGGCACAAAAAAAATTTTCAGACAAAAGTTGTACAGTATGGAAGGGGTCATCAAATGCGACATTTTTTTTCATTTCGGTGGAGGCGCTGACGCACAGTAAAGGTCACCTCCACTTTTTTAAATGGTAAGGTACATTTTTTTTTTCAACCATCTTGTAGAGCATCGCAAACTGCATAAAAAACATTCGGGGGTCAGAGTCGTCCAACGTCATTCAAGACCGATAAGTGACATGAACTTTATTTTTACGTGATTCCAATGGTGATGTCTTTGAACACCTTCTGTAAAAAAAAGTTTATTTCACATAAAAATAAAGTTCATGTCACTTATTTTTACGTGATTCCAATGGTGATGTTTTTGAACACCTTCTGTAAAAAAAAGTTTATTTCACATAAAAATAAAGTTCATGTCACTTATCGGTCTTGAATGACCTTGGACGACTCTGACCCCCGAATGTTTTTTATGCAGTTTGCGATGCTCTACAAGATGGTTGAAAAAAAAATGTACCTCACCATTTAAAAAAGTGGAGGTGACCTTTACTGTGCGTCAGCGCCTCCACCGAAATGAAAAAAAATGTCGCATTTGATGACCCCTTCCATACCGTACAACTTTTGTCTGAAAATTTTTTTTGTGCCATCGATAATTACAGAGATATTTAAGGTGGCAACAGTTCGTGGCCCACCCTGTATAGCTATAATTAATTCAACAAATGGATTTGATTAACCATAAGATGAACGAAATTATTTGGTCAATTTTCAGATACAGTTTAGTCCAATTTACACGTCACTGAGTTGCTGTACAGAAATATTTCGTTGATTTCTGATATATTTTAACTAAATAAATTTAGCTGTAACAAAAAAACAATTCGTATTTTCAATCACACAATTTATTTGGTACAAAGATATTTATTTGATTGAACTGAAACTTTGCCCATTCAAGCAACGATTTAACCGATTTAACTAAAACTTCCACTGTATCTTTGTTGAATTACCAAAATGATTTCGTTGAACGTCCGGAAACAAATATTTGGTTGAGTCAAACAAATTTTTGCATTTTAAACAATATTTTTTTTCTCAGTGTAAACGTCTGCTCTTATATTTATTTATATCTATAATTTGCGACCCATTTTTTGAGAACTGAATGAAAATTCTAGACTTCTAAAACGAGATTTCTTTTTATTTTATCGATGCATTTTTTAATAACATTGAATAAAAATAATTTAATAAAAATTAAGACTTCTAAAACGAGATTTATTTTTATTTGTAGATGAACTTTTTTATAATATCTAATTAACTTATTTATGAACTTTAGAATTAGAATGTGGTTGAAGTCGATTTCGACTTTTGTTTTGAGTTAGAAGATATTTGCAATGGCACATGATTGTTAATAAATAAATGAGTACAATTTTTTAACGCAGCATAGTTAGAAATAACTTTTCATCGTTTTTCCTGCGGCCTATTCTATTTTTTTAATTCTGTGAAATTGATTAAACAAAGTCCCAAGTAAATACAATCATTGAACAGAGCATCGAAATGGCCATGGAAAATTTTGTTTAGAAAATGGAGTTTTTGTTAATTTTCTGCATGTTACGGTCTACAAACAGATTCTTCACCATTTTAATTTGAACGAAACTAAATTTATTGCATGTCATTGCTTATTTGTTGAAAAACGAAGAAATTCATGAACGAGTTCATGACTATGTAATCTTACATCTTACATCAATCTAACATTATTATACATTAATTATCTTACATCAATCTTACATCTCGGTTAGGCCAATTTCATGGTAAAAAAAAGGTAAATATTAAGGCTTATCTTTAAAGTATTGATCTTATACATCTTAAGAGGAGGCGAAATACCGACACTAACACCTCGAAATTGCCATCCAAACTTGCTTTTATACAAATGGATGGAATTGAATAAAATTTTAACAACATCATCAGAACAATGGCAGGAATGGAGCCTCACTAAAATTTTTTCGAAAAACAAAAAAAAAATTTATAGATTCATTTACCACCGAGAAACTGTAATTGAAAAACTTAAATTATTAAACTTTTACTGCATTTCGGGTAAAACCAAGAGTGAGGCTCCATGAAGAACGCCACGATACAAATATCGAGACGTTTTCGACATTATTTTATCAAAATGACACGCCGTAAGTTTGGATCGCGCATCAAGAGATAAATATCGATAAATTGTAGTTTTATTGAAAAACGAAATGGCGAAATGTAGTTCACAGACGTGCGAGTGAGGGCAGCACCATGCATTCTGACGAGTAACCTATAATATTTAGAGGTCTCGAATGAGTTCGTTGGCATTAGCTGTAACGCATTTTAGCCTCTCAATTGACAATTCATTGTTAATTAATTTATCCCCCTTTTAATTGTCAAAATGTAATTAATTTTCATCCACGGTTGTCGGAGAAAGACTGGACGACGATGATACGTCGATAATGTAGGGATTGAATAAAAATGGTATTTAGCCTCCTCTTAAGGTACTAGTCTACTTTGGAAGGCCATAAAAAGCAAATTTTTATGATTTTTTGCTCAGCTCCTTTATCAGATATGACTATAAAACTGTTATTACAACATTGTTTCATCCTTCGAAAGTACAAAACAAAAATTTATTTTTTTCTTTCGATTCCTTGAATAATTTATAGAAGGCGCCAAAGTTGAAAATGTTCTCTCCCATGGCCGACAGTTAATCTCAGGATTGACAAGTCTGAAACAAAAAAATTAAAAAACATTTTAAAGAGGAAGGTTTCTTACACGACAACTTACCACCGTTAATGAAAAATTGTTAAAAAAAATAAAATGGCGGATGCTTGAAATGAAAATAAAAATGTAATTTTTCACTATTTATTTCAAACATCCGTCACCTTTTTTTAAAATTGATTTTCTATTAACGGTGGTTAATAGTGGTATAAGAAACATTCCTCTTTAAAATGCGTTTTTATTTTTTTGTTTCAGACTTGCCAATCCTGAGATTAACTGTCGGGTATGGGACAAGACATTTTTGAATTTGGTGCTTTCTATAAATTATTAAAAGAATCGAAATGAAAAACGAATTTTTGTTTAGTACTTTCGAAGAATCAAACAATATTGCAATAACAGTTTTATAGTCAAATTTGATAAAGGAGCTGAAAAAAAAAATCTTAAAAATTTGCTATTTTTTAGCCTTACATCTTACATTTTGGTTAAAAAGCAAAGGAAGTAGTTAATGGTTTGTAGGATTTAATTAATGATGAACTTCCAGCAGTTGGTTCAGCACATAATAGTACATTACACCACGAGGACGTAAAAACATTTTCTGACGAGTGATGTACGATATTTTATATCACGAGGTGCAATATGGACGTTCTCACGTCCGCTTGCGGACGTAAAAGCGTCCATTATTGTACTGAGTGATATAAAATAAATTTATTGCACTCCGTACGTAAAAGACCCATTTTACGCCCTCGTGCAATAACATTTTGTATGATACTCATGCGAAAAACTTTTTCTGACTCGTATCATAATGTACTATTATGACGAAATAACACCCGACAAATTTGTTCTGCAAAGATAATAATAATAATCGAAGAACATTTTAATATTTTCAGAGATATACTCAATAATTATTGCCATATGTTGCTCGAGGTTGATGAGTTTGTGACAATGTATAAATGAATGCTTGAAAATATTGATTGGAAATTAAAATTTCGATTTTATTTGCAGATGGTCAGACAGGAAATTGCAATGGATCGAAGAAATTCTTCAAAAATGTTACTTACCATCATGAAGTAATATAGCTGCTTTTTATCGATAGACGATAGCTTTTTATCGATACCCGATAAAGAAGAACATCGAAGGCCAACGATTTTCCGGAAGTTCTTTTAAAAAAATCCCGCCTCAAATTTTCATAATAGACTGAAACTATGAATGAAATATTTGAAGTATCAAAGAAGTGATCGTATCGTAATGTTATTAATTTTTGTTTATAGACTTAACGTCGCATAGAACTCGTATAACAGACTTTATTTGATCGGTATACGATTATAGTGTATACATATATAATTTATAATCAATTGATTCATAATCGATATTATGCGATACCTGTATATATATATATATATATCATGTGAGTAATATATACGCAGCGACAGGTAATCTTCATTAATTTTTTTTCAAGATTATATCCTCACGTTTATTTCATTTCTGGTTTTTTTTTTTCATTACCATTTCATGCATTTATTTTTCCACCGCCCTTTGCGCTTTTATTAAAGTACGACCAGCGTGACATTCTAAAAATTTCCCAAAACTTCCTCAAATTCATTATATTCAAAATGGCGTCATCAACGTATCTCACAAAATACTTAAAAAAAAAAATTTTAGAAAATTTTTAAAAAATTAAAAAAAAAAAAAAAAACATTTTGCCGTGGCATTTTATAGCGAATCCGTTTTTCTTTCTTCGCGGTTCAGCGTTTCCCTCAAAAATAATAGAATAGAAATATGAAATATTCAGCAAATGAACGATAGAAGACAAAATCAACGACCTTAATGGAATCGTAAATCGTGCAATTTTGGTTTTTTTTGTGGACTGATAAATCCTAATACATCCTCGTAATTTTTTTCTTCTTCTTTGCTGAAATTTTTCTCACTTGCACATGCGACGTCGTTATTTACACCACGATAATCGTCTATGTTTATACTCGTCTCTTCTTTTCTATGATTTTTTTACTCTCTTTCATATTTATGGATATATATTATAATATGCACTTGGAAGACAGAGGTTTATATCATATAATATTTATAATTTAATGCGTATATGCGTATATATATTTTTTTATATATAATAATCATAATAATAATAATAATTTTAATAATATCAGAATAGTCATAATAATGTGTATGTACACGTGAGATACGCGACATATGCAGCCACACATCAAACGCGCAATTAATATCAACAAAGTTACTCTTTGTTTCTTGTATCTCATTTGTATCATCGATATCGTCGAAAAATTAAATTTCCTCTATCTCTTCGTTCCATTCGCGATGCTGCGATTCGCGAGGTTCTCATCGGCTCTCCCGAAAATCAAGTCTTACACTAACCTCCAAAAGTTTAGAAACACCGCTTAAAAAAAAAAATTCGATTTTTTTTTTTAACCCGGTACGTTTTTTGAAACATGGTCGTTTTTTTGGCTTTTTTTTGCGTTGAAATTTTGGCACACGACCCATGAATTTTTTTTTCAACTGTTTTTCGGATGAAAAACTCGTGGGGGGGAGTATAAGCTTCAATCTCGTTTTTTAAAAAGTTTCGTACGATTTTTTTCCGCAAAAATATTCAGTTTTTCGTTAAAAACGACCATATTTATAAAATATAGCGTAACGCTAGAACTATTGGGTTTTTGTAAAATCACTAAGAGAGTAAAAAACTGCCTATTATTATTTTAGTCTCAATGAAATTTTTTCAGAATTTTGTTTCAAAATTTTTTTTTTCAATAATTTTTCCTGTCCAAATTTTTTTATTTTGATCTCTTACCTCCTCATTTATACGGGTTTTTCGATAATAAAGTCGCGTAGATAAGGTTTTTCGATGAAAAAGCCGTGTAGATGAGGCGAGAGACCCGATTGTTTAAGATGAAAAAATATCTCATTGAGAGGAAAAATTTTCGAAAAAAAAAATGTTGAACCAAAATTCTGAAAAAATTCCATTAAATTCAAAATGATGGCGTGCAACTTTTTAACATCTTAGTGATTTCACTAAAACCCAGTAGTTTTAGAGTTACGCTATATTTTATAAATCTGGTCGATTTTCACGAAAAATTGAATATTTTTGCGAAAAAAAATCGTACGAAACTTTTTAAAAAACGAAATTGAAGCTTATACTCCCCCCTCCCCCACAAGTTTTTCGCACGAAAACGGTTTAAAAATTTGTTTATTTATCGTGCACCAAAATTCCAACCCCCAAAAAAAGCCAAACGACCGTGTTTCAAGGAGCGCACCGGGTTGAAAAAAAATCGAAAATTTTTTTTGGAAAAAGCGAAATGAAGCTGAATATGTCCCCTTTGAAACGCCGCTTGTTGAATTGAAATATCTTCATTTTTGAGAGAGCAGTGGAACTTTTTGTGCGGCGCGGAATCGGGGCGAGTGTTTCCAAACTTTTGTTTGGCAGTGTATCAATCTATTCTTGTTATATCGAGGGATGGGGATAAGGATCGGACAAATTTAATCGAGGGAAAAATAAATATTCGTGGCAATCTTCTGCCACCCGAGGGACTTTTTTTTCAAAGACGATTCGTAGACATTTTATGATACATCGTAATATTAGATTCAATATGAAAGAGACGCGGTCCATCGTAGAAGAAGATGGCCTTTGTAACTAACCTACCAACGCGATTTCGTTCTTCGATATGTAATTTTTAAATGACCAAATTTTGCTTTTCACATTTTTTCGAAATTCAACGAAAAACAATTCGTCCTTTTAATCCTAACATGAATATTTAATTTGCAAAATTTACGTCGTTTCCTCAAAATTTATGGATCGAAATGACTTCCCAAATCAAAAACAATGGTCCTGGTTTTTTTATTCTTTGGTGAGCAGAAAAAAAGTGTTCATAGTCGGTCATTTCGTGAGAAACAAAATCGAGCGTCTGTTACTTGAATTTCTAAACTAAAAAAAAAAATTGCTATTCTCTCCAGTTTTAGATTTTATTGAACGATTTCACCGCTTCCTGCAATCATTGATTATCGATAACCATTCCGGATCGATGATTGATTTTTTTCTTAAGGATGTCGAGTCCCAAATCGCAAATGATGAGAAAATTCTGAAAATTTGGTATGTTTTTGGATGAATTATTTAAGAGGTCGTGTAAAAATTTCACGACGATTAGGAAGCTCGTTATCGAACAATTAACATTAACAAATTAAATTAAATTAAATGTAGTCTTATGGAAACTGATATAACTTTGCGAAAAGTTTTTTTTTTGACCTCTCAATTTAAAGTTTTAAATTTAAGTTTTTTTTTTGACCTCTCAAAAAAAAACGAAGTTCATTGATAAATATTTTTTTTTATTTGTTTAAAAAATTGTTCTTAACAAAATGTTAATATCTTAATAACGAGCTTCCCAATCGTCGTGAAATTTTTACACGGCCTCTTAAATACTTCATACAAAAACATACCAAAATTTCAGAATTTTCTCATCATTTTTCATTTTAACCCTTAAGAAGGTTGAAGTAATGATGATAGAATTCTGAAAATTTAATATGTTTTTACATGAAGTATTCAGGAGGTCGTGTAAAAATTTCACGACGATTAAGAAGCTATTTAGTGAACAATTGGGTTTTTGAACAAATTTTTTTTTTTTGCCATAAATCGAAAGATCATATATAAGTTTTATAATAAAACTATTTTTTTTTTCGTTGTAATTAAAAAGTTATGACAAATTGAAAATAAATTTTTGAACTCGGTACCGAAAACGTGCCGACAGTTCCCGAGCCGTCCCGAGCGCGAGTGACGTCATAATGTTCATGTCTACTCCATCATTACATGCAATTGATACGGCGTTTCAACGTTCCATCAATTAAATCTTGTTATTATCGTCCATATATATATAAATTTATTAGAAATGTCGAATCTTAAAAGTTATCGTGCTTGTTTCGTATCATTGTGTACGAATAATGCAAAAACAACTCCCCAAAAAATGTTTTTAAGGCCAGTTAGCCTGACCCTCTCTCTCGCTCTCACAGGACCCCTATAGGCGCCCTCTCTCGTACTCACAAGAGCCCAAAGGCGGGGGGAGCATAAAATGAGAAACGTCGAAACCAATGGTTTCAAGTAGTGTGCCGAATAAATCCCGAAACGCCATCAAATTTATTTACTTGATAAAATTAGTTGTCACAAACAATTTTTGGCACTAAAAGACCGTGTACTCTCGTGGAATTATTTTACGGGGAGTGTAAAGGTCAGCATAACCTCAAAATGTGTTAAACCCATTTTTCTCAGAGATGGCTTAATGGAATAAAAAAAGGAGATTAGGGGCGCCTGTGTAATTAATGTGTACAGGTGGCCCAACTGTTCTTTTTTTATGTTATCAAGCTATCTCCGAGAAAAATGAGTTGAAAGTTCTAGCTCTGTCTCTCTCGCACTCGCGAGAACGGAAAGGCGGGGGATAGGAGTTTAGCCGGGCCTTAACATTATGACGTCACAAACGAGACGACCAATCATGGTGCGTTTGGAGTCACGTGATTATTTTTAAAATTTTATCACTTTTAAATTGTTTATAATTAAATGAAAAACAAATTTTTTCAAGTTTTTTGCGTCGTCTATCAAAATTATTTATAATAAAGTTTGAAAATACATTTAAAAAATTGATAATTTTTTTTTTCAAAAACCCAATTAACATTAAAAAATTTCATAGGGACTCAACATCCTTAACATGATCCAGAAATTTATCATTAATTTTGTATGCACTTGCATCGGTTCACTTCTGTGTAGGCAATATTATATGATAAATGCAACATGGGCAATTTCTTATTTTTTTCTTCTTGTTCACGAGCAGCATTGATGATTCGATAAAAATTGATCAAGTGGCACAAACTTAATTATTCGTATGTACAATGTTGTGGTTTTGGATTAAGAGTTCTATCACTCGAAGAATAATTATGAACAAAAATTAACGCTTGCAATGTCAATTAAATGTGAGTCAATTGAATTAACGAAGGAATTTCAATCAACAAACGAATTGAGCAATTGATCATCCGACTGATTGATCTCTTATCATCAATTAGTCGAGCGATCATTGTTTGATAACATTTCGCCTTAATATCTAAGGGAAGAAATTGTTCAAAGCACGCAATACGAAGATCAATAAGGAAAAACAAGCGATGAACGGAAAAATCGTTATTTCGACGATCAAAATATTCGAAAAAATGTTTAGGATAAACAATTAAGACTTACTGTGTGTTTATGTACATTGAGACTTACTTTTCGATTTTTTTTTTAAATTCCTTCTCACACGATCTAAAATCTAACTACGCTCAACGAGATTTCCCTCTGTTACGCCATCAGCTGCCTAAAAAGGGCCTCGAACTTTCATCGGCAAAGGGTCGAAGAAGCTTCCCACAAAACGTCGCAAAATTTACATTTTACAATAAGCGAAAAATGAAAAAAAAAATGCCATCTCTGATTTTTTATATATATTTTTTTGTATGGGAAATTCTTCACCATTCCAACTGCGTTTTTTCGTGACTTTCCCCAAAATTTTCAGAACTTTGCCAACTTGTAGTACTGATCGTAAAAATTTTTTGCGAATTATTTCAGATTTTTTAATATAAAAATGATTCCACGTCAAACCAGCAGGTTAAAAAATTCGATTTCTTCGATCATACTCTCGATATTTTCCTGTGTTCTCTACATGAGAAAACCGCCGGATTTTGGACTTCAAGAAATCGAAACTATATGCAAAACCCTTCAAAATGAGCACAAACTAACCTCATTTGGTGCATTCATGACGCCACAATCGTAAAACTACGTTTTTTCGAAAATCAAGAATAACTGAAAAACCTCATTTTTTTTAAATCTGAAAAAATCATATTATATTTTCATGACAAAAAATCTATATTTCTGTGGTGTTTGAACTAGGTCTGACCAATAGATTTTGAATTATTGATCAATTTCATCTTTCAGAAATCAGTTTCAGCTATTTTGGGACTTTCAGGTTTTGGCTTTAGGTTTTCTGAGAATTTCGTCAATGAAATCGATAGTCATTGTTTCAAAAAATTATAAAACAATTTATTTACAATTCTTTGAGATCCATCTCCATCGTGATGATACGAATAATTGCTTTTTCTGCAACTTTAGGTCTAAAGTTGCAATTGTTTAAATTGTAAAAAATTATAAAACAATTTATTTACAATTCTTTGAGATTCATCTTTATTGTAATTGTAGAATGGTAAATAAATTCTTAAAAATTTTTTTACAATTTAGACAATCGCAACTTTAGACCTAAAGTTGCAAAAAATAATTTCTTTTTCTGCAACTTTAGATCTAAAGTTGCAAAAAAGCAATTATTCGTAAATATTATCATCATTTGATGGATATGGATCTCAAAGAATTGTAAATAAATTGTTTTACAATTTTTGCACCAATGACTATCGATTTTATTAACGAAATTCTCAGAAAACCTAAAGCTAAAACCCGAAAATCCCAAAATAGCTGAAACTGATTTCTGAAAGATGAAATTGATCAATAATTCAGAATCTATTGGTCAGAAGTAGTTCAAACTCCACAGAAATATAGATTATTTGTCGTAAAAATTTAATATGATTTTTTCAGATTTTTTAAAAATGAGGTTTTTTAGTTATTCTTGATTTTCGAAAAAATGTAGTTTTACGATTGTGGCGTCATAAATGCACCAAATGGGGTTAAATTGTGCTCATTTTGAAGGGTTTTGAATACAGTTTCGATTTCTCGAAATGAAATTCTCGAATTCCAAAATCCGGCGGAGTTATACACAAAAGCAAAAAAGTTGTTTTTCGAGTCGTTGAAAGTACGCAATTTTCAAAAAATCATAACTCGTACAAATAATTTTATTTTGGGCCAGTGATTTAACAGCTGTATTTTCTCATGATAGAGAACACAGGAAAATATCGAGAGTATGATCGGAGACATCGAATTTTTCGACCTGCTGGTTTGACGTGGAATCACTCATAACTGTTTCGAAAAGATGCTTCTTTTTATCTCAACGTATCTTGAAGAATTCAAGTAGTCAAAAAAATGACTGAAGCCAAAGTCGCTTCAGTCTTTTGAATGAAATTATACTGAATAAATAAATTAAATTAATTTATAAGAAGACATTATGAAAAAGTCTTTTAACTAATATTACGAATTGGCAAAGTTCCGAGATTTTGAAAGGATCAGAAAAAAAGCTGGAATATTGATGAATGCCCCATCTACGAAAAACATTCTCCAAAAGGTTCACTGCAAAAAAAAAAGCCTTTGCAAAGTTTTCTATTCTTTAAATTGTAATGCACTTTTTCCACACTTTTGACTGTATGAAATCAAAATAATTCCAAGGTGGACTGGGTCAATTTGACCCGACCGACTTTTTGGGTGGTTGTCAAAAAAAAGTATCCGATTAACTTTAAAAAAAAAGAATTATCGTTGAACAGTGTATGAAACAATTTTTTTTTTAAATATTTACATGGAAAAAATATCATTAAAAAAAGACTTTCAAAAATCCGGTTTTTTACTACAAAAATTGTAACTTTTTTGTTTCAAAGATTCTTTGGAAAAATTTGATACGTGACCTCAAAGTGAGAGCTCGGGTCAATTTGACCCACGGTGACCAGCGAGGGTCAGATAAACGACTAATGACAATTGCAATTAAATAATACGATTGCTAGAGAATGCTTCCGTTTATAAACCTATCATTTTTTTCAAAAAAATTTCTCACAAAAATGAAAAATTGAAAATTAAATTGATCGCGTGTTTAACACGGGGGTTACACGGGTCAACGAGCCTATCGATACAACCATGGGAGTTTGCGATATTTTCTCGAATTTTTTCGCGCATTGGAAGAACAAAAAAATAGGAAAACGTGCGCTTTCCATTCACGAATCATCGAGGACAAATGTTGGAAAAAAAAAATCATCTCACTTAGTGTAACTAAGGCCAGAATTGTACGATACGTTTTGCTCCGCAAAGTCAAAAAATTTCTCCAAAGGACATAAAAATTGCTTTCATTATCCAGGGTCAAAAAGTCGAAAAAAAAAGTTCATTCAAACTCGTCTCCAAAATCGTATCCAAAATCCTGAACGATCGAATAATCCAAAATGTTTCGTCTAAACGTGCAAAAAATTTAGAGGAACATTTTTTAATTTCTCTAAATTTTTTTACAGAATCGTCGTAACATTACAAACAATTGTTCTTGGAGGAATTTCGATGTAATCTTGTTTTCGTGCGAGTAAAAAAATTTTCTCGAAGCCCTTGGACACATTTGAAATCTCCCCGTTCGAAAATCTCGACGCCGAAGAATTTTTTTTTTTCAACTCATCCGCCATTTTTGTTATTTTTTTTCATTCCTTTTCAGACCTTCACGTTATATTCTCATACTTGGCTAAAGTTCTCGGCGAGTAACGCTTCAATGTTTACTCCATTGTGTCGTACTTGACCTTTTTGACCTTGAAATAACGCCAACCGGCGTAACCGGTGATCGTGAGGAGAACAGCGGCTGCGAGGGTCGAACCAACGGCGACCGGCGCTGTCTCGTCCCTTCCGGCCCGAGCGTTCAATAATTTGCACGAAAAATCGGCAGCGAAATCGTTGTTCTTGAATTTAAATGGTTGCAGTTTCATCTCCCTTGTGAGAGAAAAATGACATTATTTCAGATTTGTTAGCGCAATCTCAAAATCATCCCAATTGGAATTTTAGCCACAGCTGCCATATTTTTTGTTAACATTAGTTAAATCTCTCTTAAGTACAAAATTGTTATTTTATTTAGACTCTTCCTCAGACTAAAGACTTAAGGGACAATGAAAAAGAAGTTGTAGGCAAATCTCTACTCCAATTTGCATGATTTTTGCTTCCTCATGAAAAATGGTTTGTTTTCATCAATATAAAAATTCCATTATTAAAATGCCTCAATCTAAATTAACAATCTATCTAACTTTTATGAGTTTGCAGATGTCGGGTTTTTATTAACTTAACGAGGCAAAGATTGACATTTGATTGGCAAAGATCGTTTGATTTGAATTTGGAAATTATGAATTCTGAGGTAACGGTCTTCTAAGATTTTTTTATTTAAAAAAAGGCTAGTTGACTTTCATAATGTTACAACGATTAATCAACAAATTTGAATGAATGTGGCAAAAATCGTTGGAACTATTTCAACTTTGTAAAATGTAGATGGGTCATTCCATGTCAAATCGACCAATAGTTGGAATCGACCCCTTTTTCAATTATGATGAAATTTGGTCAGAAGTTTTCTTCTATCATAAAAAGACGTTCTACCAAAGGAAAAAAATTGAAAATTTTTTTTCGAAAGTTATGCAAAATTCAAAATTTCACAATTTGTTCAATTTTTCAAGATTATTTTTTAAATATCACCACTGATTATGAATCTTAAGTTTGAACTTAAGTCTCATTATAAGTTTATACTTAAGTTCGACCTTCAGTGCGAACTTCAGATTGATCTTAAGTTCAAACTTAAACTTGGTCTGAAGTTTGATCTTAAGATCCATCTTGAGCTTGAACTTAAGTTCAATCAAACTTCTTCCTTCGCCTCCCTGGACCGTGTTTTTTGACATTAGTTGTCAAAATAATTAAGTTTGATCGAACTTAAGCTTAAGCTCAAGATGGATCTCAAGTTCAAACTTCAAACCAAATTTAAGTCGAACTTAAGATCGATCTGGCGTTCGCACTTAAGGTTGATCTTAAGTATGAACTTATAATGACACTTAAGTTCAAACTTAAGATTCATCTTGAATTGGAACTTAAGTTCGATCTTAAGTTCCAACTTGAGTTCAATGGAAAGTTTGATCTTAAGGTTGACCTTAAGATAGATCTTAAGATCTTAAAATTAAAATTTAAAAAATTAAAATTTAAAAATTAAAATTAAAATTAAAATTAAAAAACTTAATTTTTTTTTCGAAAGTGTCGCAAAATTCAAAATTTCACAATTTTTTCAAGTTTTTTTTTAAATATCCCATAAACTATTATAATTACGGAAAAATTATTCTGTGTTCGTCTTAAAAAGTATACTTGTGCCTACGAAAAAAAAATATTCCGAAAAAAAAATTTGAAAAATGATATATTTGGAGAATTTGGAATTTTTTAAAATCGTGAAAATCCACGATCAACATTAAGTTTTTTATCCAATTTTTTTTATGGAATACCTTGTACTGATTTTAAAAGATCCTTGAAATTTTGAGAATTGCGTTTCTTTTTTTTTTCAAGAATATAAATTATTGCATTTTGGTAAAAAAATTTTTTTTCAATTTCCAAGTTAAGTAAAGTTAAGCGATCATGCAATTTTTACTGCTCAAAATTACAAAATTATATGATTGCTCAACTTTACTTAACTTGGCGGTAAACAAAAAAAATCTACCAAAATTCAACAATTCTTATTTTTGAAAAAAAAAACATCTTTCTGAAAATTTCAGGATCTTTTAAGATCAGTACAAGATATTATATAAAAAATATTGGACCAAAAATATAATGTTGAACGTGGATTTTTACGATTTTGAAAAGTTCAAAATCTCCAAATACATCATTTTTCAAAAGTTTTGTTCGGAATATTTTTTTATTCGTAGCCCCAAGTATACTTTTTAAGACGAACCCAGAATAATTTTTTGGTAACTATAATAGTTATAGAAATATTTAAAAAAATATACTTAAAAAATTGAAAAAATTGTGAAATTTTGAATTTTGCATAACTTTCGAAAAAAAAATTTAATTTGTTTCCTTTGGTAGAACTTCGTTTTATGATTAAAGAAAACTTTCGACTAAATTTAATCGAAATTGAAAGGGGGCGATTCCAACTATCGGTCGATTTGACATGGAATGACCCAGATATTTTCAAAAACTTTGTATTGATTGTTTTGCAATATTACGACTGTTGTGATCAAAGTTTTCACAAATAAACAAGATGATAAGCTAAGATTGATAAATAAGATTGGTACTGTTTCCAGTTATAATTTTTGGTCAAATAGTCTTTTGAATCTTCTTAAAATTGAAAAAAAAAATGTCGTACCTCAAGAACACAGTTGCATAATTTTTGGTATCCGTCAGCGTGATATTGACTTCCTCATCGCACGAGTAAGATTTTCCAACGGGCGTTGGAAATATCATCGTGTGTTTCTGTCCAGTGCTCAGTCTCACGGTTTTATCTGAAGAATGGAAAATCGTTCAAGTTAATTTTTGAGTCTTTAAAAAAAAAAAATCCAAAATAAAAAATAATAAAAATTAAAAAAATACAAATTCGAATTTCACAAAGCGAAAAAGACATGCGAGAGAAAAATACTCACTGGGTTGATCGATGTGTTCGAAGTGTCGATCGCTCGAATTGTAAGTCAATTCGATTTTGTCGACGTACCATCTTTCACCTCCGAGAGACTAAAAGAAAAAGCGAAAAATATCAAAAACTCAAAGAACCAAGTAAAATCAAACAAATAATATTTTTATTCGTAATGGGTCGTATTGACCTCACAACTTTATTGTTTCAAACTAATTGACACTAAATTTGAAATCATTAATTTGAAAAACCTCAACGCTTTCATTCATTTTCATGGCAAATTTAAATTTTTGTAGGCTTAATACAAAACCGAGACCTTTGGCATATGATGTTTATTCTCCTAGATGAGGAGTTCTTTTTCAACCGGGCCACTTTTTTTTCACCCTCTTCAATTTTTTTCAAAATCTGCCAGTTTGAAATATTAGTCAAAAGGAACGTCTTTGATTTTTTTAAAGATTTTTTTATGCGTCCGTTCAGGATTTTCAATTTTTCATTACGAACACTGTATCTCAAAAAATATTCATCAAACAAAAAAAACATGAGAATAAAAACTTTTTTATTTTTTCCACTTCATGAAAAAAAATTAAAATCATAATTTTTCTGCATTGAGAAAATTGAAATTTGGCAAAAAAATGAGAATAAATTTTTTTTAAACCTAATAAATACTTTCGATTTCGGTACAAATTTTACAGGATGTCTGTCATTGGGTGAAGAGTCTCTGAAAAAAAATTCAGAATGGCACCTGCAATGGTTACGATGAAAAAAAATTAGAAAAAAAAATTTCGCAGGGTTTTTATTTTTTTTTTCGTCGTAACCATTGCAGGTGTCATTCTAAAATTTTTTTCACAGCCCCTTTACCCAATAACAGACATGTTATGTTATTAGGTTTAAAACAATTTTATTCTCATTTTTTTGCCAAAATTCAATTTTCTCAATGCAGAAAAATTATGATTTTGATTTTTTTTCGATAAAGTGGAAAAAATAAATAAGTTTTTATTCTTAAGTTTTTTTTGTTTGATGAATATTTTTTGAGATACAGTGTTCGTAATGAAAAATTGAAAATGTCGGACGAGTGCTTAAAAAAATCTTTAAAAAATCACAGACGTTCCATTTGACTAATATTTCAAACTGGTAGATTTTGAAAAAAATTGGAGAGGGTGAAAATAAAGTGACCCGGTTGAAAAAGAATTCCTCATATATCGATTTTATTATAATTGTTTTTGAAGAAAAAAAAAAACATTTTGAATACCTTGGCAAAGCTCCAGGACAGGACGAAGGCCTTCCATTTCAAGGACATGGTTGCCGAATTTTCACTACTGTCGCAGTGTCCTGTGACAGTTGCATCAGCTGGTACATAAATGCTAGCAGTCTGAAAAAAAACAAAATTTTTAAAAATATATTGACACAAAAATTCAGGCAATTTTATACGATTGAAAATAATTAATTTATTTGATAAAATATAAATTGATACAAAATTTAAATATAAATATATATATTGATACAAAATATATTAACACAAAAATTCAGGTAATTTTCTTATTCGATTACAAAGAATTAATTGATTTGATAAAAAATATATTTGATACAAGGATTCAGGCAATTTTATACAATCAAAAAGAATCAATTGATTTACCTGATCGTCGCCAAGTTTCGTTCGATATTTCACCGTTATCAGTGCATCAACTTGAAGTAAAATACAAGCTTGTCCGTTCATACCGTCGAGACGATAGAGCGGCTGATTCGTCGAGAATGTTCGCTGTGTCGTCGTCGTCGAAGCCGTCATAGTCGTCGTTCCTTCCGTCGTGGTCGTCACTCTCACTTTTGAGTTCATTACCTGCTATTATATTTGTATAATATTTATTATTGTTATTATCATTATTATTATTATTATTATTATTATTATTATTATTATATTATATTTTTATTATATTTTTCAAATTTACGTTAAAGGAATTGCACAATCAAATGACAATACAATTTCAATTTTTATATTGTAAAATTTTTTTTTAAAGTTGTTAACGGTCACAATGTAAGAAATTGAATGAGTGTGTGTTTAAAAAAAAAAACGTAAAGAAATATTTACATATTGGTCATCAATAAAATCTGATAATTGGGGCAACACGATTAAATCATGAAAAAACAAGATTCAACAAAAAACTGAGAATTTATTGTCTATCCCGGCAGATTTCCAATCGAATAATCCCTTAAATTCCATTAAGAGAGAAAAAAAAATCGGTGCATATTTGCAGGACATCCATCAGATCAATTTTTCACATCTTTCAGTTTTTCTCGTTACACGAATAATTTTAATATCGATTAATATTTAATATGTAAGTCTATTAACGACGTATCGATTAATTAAAAGAAAAAGTATTCCTCGTATCGATAGAAACCGAGTTATGAATCTTCAAAATTTCGAAATTTGATGTTTTTTTGAGACGAAACTCTATTTCATCGACTCAAAAAAAAATTTTGGAATCTTAAGGGGTAGAAAATTCACCAATAATTACGAATATAAGATTGAAAACTTCTTATATGTGTCTAGAAACACCTCAAAGTAAAGAAAAAGAAAGCTTTATCAACTGGTCAAAAGATTTTCTTTCTTATATTAAATAAACGAGATTTTTACAGAGTTTTAAACCATGAATATGTCTTCCATTTTGGGGTATTAAAATATTTAGCTCATAGTACCAAAAACTTCCAAAGTTTTGGCTATGTCAACATTTACGTTATTTTGAAACGGATTTAATGCTCATTCGAGCAATTAAGGTACTAGTCCACTTTAAAAGACCAAAAAAAAGCAAATAAAAAAAAAATCTCTCAGCTCCTTTGCCAGATATGATTATAAAACTGGTCTTACAACATTGTTTCATTCTTCGAAAGTATAAAACAAAAATTTATTTTTTATTTTCATTCTTTGAATAATTTATAGAAGGCGCCAAAGTCAAAAATGTCTTGTCCCATGGCCGATAATTAATCTCAGGTTTGGCAAGTCTGAAAGAAAAAAAGCATTTTAAAGAGGAAGGTTTCTTACACAACAATTTACCACCGTTAATAAAAAATCGATTAAAAAAAAAAATGGCGGATGTTTGAAATAAATTTTGAAATATTCATCTTTGAATTTTTATTTCGAACATCCACCATTTTTTTTAATCGATTTTTCATTAACGGTGGTAAATTGTTGTGTAAGCCTTCTTCTTTAAAATGCTTTTTTATTTTTTTGTTTCGGATTTGACAATCCTGAGAATAACTGTCGGCTATGGGCCAAGACATTTTCGACATTGGCGCCTAATGTAAAGAAACTGAGAATTTTTTTTTATTCGCTTTTTTTGGTCTTCTAAAGTAGACTAAGTACCTTAAGTTGTCTGAAATTTTTTTACATTTTTTTAAACTGACGTTTTTTAATAATTGACTTATTTTTCGGTCATTATTATTGTGACTAAGAATATTAATATTTGATGAAAATTGAAAAATAATGAAAAGTGTTAATCATTACTTCAAGTGAATGCAATAAAACCTTTTATTCCAAGTACGAACGTTTAAGTAACTATTCCTGTTTACAGCGATAATTCAAGAAGGATCGTAATAGTTTTGTGGCAACTATTATAAGCAGTGTTATACACATGTTTGTAAATGCATAAAGCAGTAATGGTAGAGTTGTGTAAGGACTATATTTCTATGTCCTTATGACCGATTCCAGCAACAGGCTACTCTCGCATAACGGCAAACTGTTGTCGCATAAAAAATTTACAATAATATATGCTGATACCAAAAGAATGCAAGTAGGGTAAAAGCCGGATAGTTGCCACACTTAAGGAAAAAGCTCTATTACTTAAAAACTAAATATATCTACTGAAAAAATGCTTCGTGTATATTAAAACATTGGTCTTTAATCTTTCATTGTGCACTATTTTTATAAACCCAATTAATATGGTTTTTGAGTAAATCCCGTTTCATTTGACCTCTTCAAAGAGGAATAATTGCCCAACGTGGCGGATAGTCGCCTCACGTCGAAAATACTTCGAAGGAGTTTATAATTAATATTAAGTTACAGATTATTTTATTTTATTATATTTTTTAAATTTGATTTTTTCATTTAGATATTTCATTATCAATTTTATTATTTTATAATTAATAATTTCATTATTTTTCTAAATACCTTTAATCCACAGTTTTTCTTTCTTATCTAGTTCTCTAAACGCTAGTGCTAAACTAACTTCGGTCTAGCAAGGACCACGCCTGGGTTTTTGTCATATTGCCGTTAGAGCAACTAACCGGAAAAGAATTTGAGGCGACTATCCTTTTCGATACGGATACTTGCCCTTTTTATAAAAAAAAATAAATCAAAGCTATTTAGCAATATACCGTATCAGACCGTGTAGTTGAAACTCTAATGCATGCGAGGAAACAAATAGTTGACTGAATCCTCAACCATAACATTATTTATTCAATAAAAATTAGTCATCAATATTAGTATAACGCTCGTCGAGGTCTCACCGCGGAAGATTTTCATTCACACACACCCAGAAAAAAGATCTAGTACATTTAACTAAATCCTGGTCAAGCCAAATAAATTTTTTTAGTTGTAGGACGGCCGTATACAACTCTATTCATGTCAACGAAATTTTTTTTTTTGAATGCCCTACTAGGAAAATATATTGCGATCTAATAAATTTTTATTTAATATTAATAAATATTATTTCAAACTAAACAAATATGTATTTAAATGAAATAATTTTTTTTTTAATATTTACACAATATAATATTTTTAAACATTTCAATCTTTGAGTGTATGCTACACATATGAAGTCTACACTTTCGTAAAGCTTCGTCTTTTCTTTAACAGAAAGGAAAAGAAAAAAGACCCTTTTTTTATGGGAATCCTTTTCGGGGATTTGACCATCTTGCGTTTTGCCGCAATGTTCAATGTATTAAATATCCATACTGGAAAATAAGGATATCAAACATAGCCGAGCTTGGAAAGGATATACGCCTCTTGGATAACTCTAGTGGCAAGAACATGGCCGTATGGTAGATGTCGCCCCATCGCGATTACCGGAGCCAACCACAAAGACAAGAAGAAGAAGAAGAAGAAGAAGAAGAAGAACTCTAGTGGCGCGGCGTTGTAGCAGATTCAGGCAATACAGGCGGACGTTAGAGTGCGGTCAGTTGTACGGTTCACGTTATTAATTCAGTTAAAAACGTTAAAAAGTGCGTTGTCAGATATTTTTAGAATATATAAAAGCGCTTATATATCGTGATATATTTCAAATATATCATAACCCACTCTTACCACGGGGATAAACGTTTCGAAAAATAATAAAAATGTGTGATTGAAATTTTCAATAAAGTCGATCAAAATTCATCGAAATTTTATTTTTATACACCTGGAGAGACTTGAAAGTATGCCTGCAAAATTTAGAGATCATTTCGTGAACTTGAGGCATGTATATTTTGATATATTCAATTATATATTTGTTCATATATGATAAAAACAATCTCACGGAAAAAGAATAGATGTCGATGTATACAGAAAATATATCTCGAATATATTGAACATATTTTGTTGTAGAAATGAGATATTCTTGCGAAATATACGTCAAATATATGCGAGAAATATATCCACATTGGATATGTGGAATTGATAGCGACTTGAGACAAGTACATTTACCTAACCTCACTGTCTCGAGGAGCAGCCGAGCAGCTGACTATACAGGCAGGAACTTGCTTATACATGGAAGTATATCTATGTAAAAAAATCAATTTCTCAATATTTTCAATAAAATATACAGTTTAAAAAAATTTTAAGACATACGTATTGTTTATTATTTTTTTCTCTTTCCATTTATCCCAGAATGAACGCTGTAGCTGTCAAAATGTGGACGATATCGAATTTAAACTGTTATTTTCATATGTTTACTGTATGAGAAGAACGACCTCGAGTTGCCGCCGTTAACCGACAGTTGGCGTTGCCGTAGCATCGGCGCGTCGAGAGGCAGGTTCGCTTGTGCGAAAGGTAGCCACCTGGCGGATTTTTTGGGTACTTACAAATCTGCAGATATGATCGGATGAGATTACGGGTGAATAGGTATTTAGTAACAACGAATAGAATTTTTCTTCAATGCCTGTTTCTCGATGACAGGGAATTCGAATAAATAAATATAGTGGAAGTAAATTTCGCCCAAAATTGGATGGAAAGAAAATTTTCTTTAAAGCAACTAAAAAATAATCATATAAACGATTATAGTACCTACGACTCGATATTTTTTCTGGGTGCAGACGAAACTTGTGGGCCCTGTCCTATGTCTTTTGGGCACTGAGGCCTGCGAGGGCATATTAATAATTATATAGAAAAGCGCTAACGCCAGGGACATCTCTAACATAGTGCATTAAAAAACCGGGGCAACTATCCCCCCGGGGCAACTATCCGGCTTTCACCCCACTTATATTTAGGAAACAGCCTAAAAGAGCTTTTCCGACCATTGATAAATTTACATTCCCTCATTTATTCATCTGGCTCGATTCGCAGATTAATTTTCGACGTTGGAAAAATTACGAAACAAGGAGGTGAAAAAAAACCACTATAAAGATGTGGAAGAAGCACAGAAAGGGGGATGATTGAATTGCTCGCCTTATCGTTTCGACCGAAAACATTTTGCCATAAACTTATGTAACGTTGTGCAAGAACTTGATTGCGTTTTTTACCGAAGGAAATCGCACAATCTCGTCTCTGAAAGTTCCAACAAAAGTTCAAAAAGTTTTGGCACTATCGCGATTGTAACATCGATTTACCTTCGTTCACGCTCAAAGTGCCATTTTTAAGGGAAAGTTAATCATATACTACACGGTATCAAAATCTGTCTGGCCAATGAAAAAGAAAGAATTTGCGATATTTTGTTGAATTTTTTCTAAATCAAAACGTTTATTTGAGAGGAAAAAGCTCTCGCAAAACGAGATCTCCCTCCAAAGATTTTTTTCGAATCGCAGCCATTTCTACAATAATTTATGAATTTAGTAATATCTAAAATAAAATAAATCAATTTATTAATATAGAAAATAATATGCAAAATTTATTTGAATTAAAATTAATACAACATTTTTTATGTCAATAAAATGATAGTTCAATTTTTTTCGGCTTTATCGTGCATCCGTTCTTTTAAGGGGTTATACGCAGTCTTGATTGTCAAAAAATTGATTTTTGTTTAAATTTCTTTTTTGTGATGTACCACTGAGAAAACAACATTTTTCTATGTACCAGTATTTGTTAATGGTTAACAAATGTAAAGTTGGATATGGTGACATAAATATTTTTTAACAGTTTATAAATTATTTTGACACAAATAAAATTTTGTCATGAGAACACTAATATTTCTTAACGACTAACAAATTGAAAGAATAGCGACTAATGGTTAAGGAATATTCAAATAAAAGTGCCAAATAAGAATATTTCTTTACTATAAATAAACACATTTAGGTGGCACTTTTACTTAAATATTCCTTAACTGGTACAAAATTTGTTAGTCGTTAAGAAATATTTTATTCGTGTCAAAATAATTTATTAACTGTTAGAAATAATTTATTTCGCCGTATTCAACTTTACATTTGTTAACAGTGAACAATTGTTTTTAAAGTCGGTGAGCAAGATTTCTTAAAAACGGCATAACCGGTCAGTCCCAAATTTTCACACAAGCTTTATAAATATATTTTTTACTAATTAATTGAAGGTTTTTTCTGATAAATATTTTCCATTTCATAAACAATTTAAGGCAAAAAAATCGATTTTCATCAAAAATCGATTTTTTTTAGAAGCCGCCATTTTGTTAAAAATAAATATTTTGCTTATTCCTTCTATTAAATACTAGATTACACTTTATATTAACGAAATCTTTTTTATTTTATGATTTTGGATGATCCAATCCCGAGATATCGTGGTCACCGCAAGACGTCTTTTTTCAGAGGACCTCTCGGAGATCGGCTACAGTCGCTTCAAGAATCATTATTTTATGAAAAGAAAAATTTTAAAATAAGGTTAGAAGTAACGAAAATATGCACATAAATTTTGACGTTGATAAATTAAAATGTCTTATCAGAAAAAATTCTTGAAAAATCGTTTTTTTCTGCCTCTTGACTGCATATAACCCGTTAATTGGACTTGGAAGCAGAAATTAAAGAGAAATTTCAAAGCCTTGCTCTTTGTGAGAAATTTTTTATTTTCTCAGAGTACGAAAATCTCGACGAGCAAGGAAATGTGAAAGTAATGAGCAATTTTAAATCATCTTTATTCATACCGATGTACAGTCCGCTCCCGTAATAGAGCCACCCTCAATAGAGCCGCTTCCCCTCATTCTCACTCGAGCGGTACCCCCACTACTGGCTCACCTCGAGTTTCATATTCGTCTCCCTCAATAATGCCGCACGCTAGCTCAATGAAATAGCGTATAATTTCGCTTCGCTTAATTTAATTAAAGTGGTAAGTAATTTAACAAAAGTCAGTTTCAATTTATATATACTATCGTCATTTACTGAAATCGCTCTGAAAATATTCGGACAAAAAATTTCAAACACGAAAAAATCTCAATTGTTTGTCAGAAATGCAGATGATCAAAACTTAATGCACTGAGAAAATGAATTTGTTGTATCATTGAAAATTTTGTTGGCTGGACTAAATGCGGCGGACACGGGCTAGCAAGAGAGTGTACAGTATGCCAAACTGAATATTTTGTTTGCTTAAAAGCACGAAAAATTGTTGGTTTAACAAAAGCTATTTTGAACCAACTGAAGTAGAGTTGCATCTAACCGGCAATTAGTCCAACCAATGAATAAAATTGTTGATTCAATGAAAAGCTATTTTGAGTTGACTGAGTCGAGTCGCATCTAACGGGCAATTAGTCCAACCAATACATAAAATTGTTGGTTCAATAGAATGTTATTTTGCATTAACTGAAATAGAGTTGTATCTAACCGGTAATTAGTCCAATCAACAGGAAACATGATTGATTCAATAAAATGCGTGTTAATTAATTGTTGCTAAACATGTTATAAAAAATATGAAACCCTTGCAAAATAATTTAATATGCATAGTTTAGCGGCCCTAAAAAGAGATAAATCGAAAAAAAGAAAAATCTGCGATCTAATTTCTCTCCCCGACTGGGAATCGAACCCTCGACCCTGCCTACCATCATACCTATCGTACCTAACTACCTAACACGCTACCTATTACGCTATCGCCTACTACTATGCACTCAAAAAACGTTAGGGTTTATGACGATTCGAATTTTTTCCGGCAAGGGAAAATCTATTTTGTTTATGAATACCTTTTTTTCATAAACACTTTCAAATATGTATGAGAAATATATAATTCATGTATGCCAAGTATGAATCATGTATCGCAAATATATGAGAAATACATGCATTGCATATACGTCAAAAATATATTATGTCATGCTTGTCTCATGTATGACGAATATACAAATTTTTGCCGTTTTATATGACATATTAATTACATATCTGGGATATATGACAAATATACTTTTTTCCGCGTGGGAACAATGGTTCAGTTGAATCGACTTTAGAAAAACGAACCCATTGTCTAGGCTATCCAATAGATCATTCAGTTTTCTGAACTATTTACGTGGATTGAAGCGATGCAGAATTGGATTGTAACAAAAAATGTCATTCAGTTATTACAACCTATCAACTTTAGTTGTTTCAACAATAAATCAGTCAGGTCACCATTTCCATCCAGTTCCGACAATGCATGACAACTTAAGAAACTTGAATGTAACCAATGATTAAATGAACTAAATATGAGCGTTAGGTTGATGCGCATTTATCGTTCATCTAACAATGGTTCAGTTGAATCAACTTCATAAAAACGAACCCATTGCATAGGCTATCCAATAGATTATTCAGTTTTCTGAACTATTTACGTGGATTGAAGCGATGCAGAATTGGATTGTAACAAAAATGTCATTCAGTTATCACCAACCTATCAACTTTAGTTGTTTCAACAATACATCAGTCAGGTCACCATTTCCATCCAGTTCCGACAATGAATCATGCATTGTCGGAACTGGATGAAAACTTGAATCAACTATATGAAGTCAACTGTTTACATTAGTATACCAAATCATTTATTTTGTCAACTCTAATAAATATTCCGTTACTCAGACTATTCCAGGTTTGAGTCAACCAATTCGAAGTCAACTAAATTTATTCATTTGATTTGACTATTTACTTTTCTCAGTGTGGAAATAAGTATTCGGATAGTCATTTTAAATTAAGTGGTTCTGTGTTGGACATTGCATACAAAAGCGTGCCATTCAATAAAAAATGTATATTTACTGTATCTGATGTATACAAACACGAATACATGAGAATGAAGCCTGCAGAATAAATATTACTCAGTCGCCGAGGCACTATTCTGGGAGCGCGAAGTGAATTTCGATAGGGTGAACGCGCGTCAGTAGTGGGGGTATCTGAGTTCCAGGAAAAATACTCCCCTATCCGCCCATAGCCGGCTCTATTACGAGAGCGGACTGTATAATCGTGTGGTTCGCGTAGGTGTGGCCGCCCACGGGGGACCCCTTGTAAATTTGCCGACTACGTAAAGTCCTCTCGAGTACTCGCCAGTTACGATGAGTGAGATAAATAGTGAAAAAACGAAAAACTATATCGAATAGTGTGTACGTAATGTGCACCGCCCACACCTATGAATCCATGGAAATGTCGGTCACGTAGTGAGAATCCATTCAAATGATAGTACACTCGCTGTACAACGCAATGCACGATTCTGCATGCATATGGGTCATTCAACGTCAAATCGACCAATAGTTGGAATCGACCCCTTTTAATTTCGATGAAATTTGGTCAAAAGTTTTCTTTTGTCATAAAACAAAGTTCTACCAAAAGAAGAAAATTAAAACATTTTTTTTCGAAAGTTATGCAAGATTTAAAATGTTACCATTTTTTTAATTTTTCCAGTTTATTTTTTAAATATCTCGAAAACTATTATAGTTACGAAAAAATCGTTCTGTATTCGCCTTTAAGAATATACTCGGAGCTCAAAAAAAAATATTCCGATTTTTTTTTTTTTAAATGATGAATTTAGAGTATTTTGAAGTTTTTTACATCGTGAAAATCCACAATCAACATTAAATTTTTGGTTCCATTTTTTTTATCTAATACCTTCGACTACTGATCTTAAAAGATCCTAAAATGTTCAGAACTGCGGTTTTTTTCTTCAAAAATATGAACTTTCGAATTTTATTAAAAACATTTTTTTTTACCTCCAAGTTAAGTAAAGTTGAGCAATCATGTCATTTTTTCATTTTGAGCAGTAAAAATTTCAATTAATGACATAAGAATTTCAATGATGTTTCTTTTACATTCTTATGTCATTAATTGAAATATGCAATTAAATATTGTTATTATTTCATGGTTACTTTCCGGCACAACAAAAAATATGAAAAAAGTATTAATAACGTAATCTACGATATTTTCATTTTTGGTTTTTTGTTATTTATATGCTTATCTAGCTTTTAATTATTCTTAACCAACCGTAGCTCCAAACCGATGACTGAGTTAATTGAGGTTTTCATATTTTATGGTAAAATATACTTTTATTACATTAGCTGCAATTGTCCTTTTTTTGGTCTATTAACTTTTCTGTATGGGTCAGAATAAAAAACAAATGAGCAAGTAAAATGGTAATTCAATATTGTTATTATTTCATCATTACTTTCTGGCACAACAAAAAATGAAAAAAAGTATTAATGACGTAATATACTTCATTTTTATTTTTCGTTTTTTTTTTGTTTATTTGTTGATCTAGCTTTTAATTATTCTTAATCAACCGTAGCTCTAAACCGATGACAGAGTTAATTGAGTCTTTCATATTTTATGGTAATATACTTTTATCACATTAGCTGCAGTTATTCCTTTTTTGGTTTTTTAATTTTTCCGCATGTGTCAGAATAAAAAATAAATAAACAAATAACATGCTAATTAAATATTACCATTATTTCATGGTTATTTTCTGGCGCAAAAAAGTTTAGAAAAGTATTAATGACGTAATATACTATATTTTCATTTTTGGTTTTTTATTATTTATTTGCTTATCTAACTTTAAATTATGCTTAACCAACCGTAGCTCCACGCTAATGACGGAGTTTATTGAGGTTTTCATATTTTATGGTAATATACTTTTATTACATTAGCTGCAATTGTTCCTTTTTTGGTCTTTTACCTTTTCTGTATGTGTCAGTATAAAAAATAAATAACCAAATAAAATGGTAATTAAATATTACCATTATTTCATGGTTACTTTCTGGTACAAAAAAAATATGAATGACGTAATATATTATACTAGCTTTTCCCCACGACTTCGCCCGCGTGAACTACGGGTTTGGATTTTAGTTTTTGGGATTTCACATACACTGGACTTGCGATAAAAATTGATTGTGGAACCCAGGCGTGAAATATACCCAAAATGCTTAATTTCCAGACTATAATATACATAAATTCAAAATTATAGTGTAGTGATTGTATGTAATATAACGTCCACACCCACCGATGCAACAACTCGCATCCACCCCCACAATACTCACACCTACCCAAGCTAACCAATACAGCGATGTAACAACTCACACCCATCCTTATCCCCACAACTACCCACAGAGTACCTAAACCATCATCCACCCCCCCTCCCCCCCACAATAATTTGCACTCACCATTACCCACATTTACCCACGCTAAGCAACAGTTGTAATGGTAACAGTTGCCATGCTAACCGTTGCCATAATAACCGTTGTTATGGTAACAGTTGCTATGGTAACCGTTGTTATGGTAATCGTTGCTATGGTAACCGTTGCTATCATAACGGTTGCTATGGTAACCATTGCTATCATAACCGTTGCTATGGTAACCGTTGCCATAGTAACCGTTGTTATGGTAACAGCTGCTATGGTAACCGTTGCTATGGTAACCGTTGCTATCATAACCGTTGCTGTGGTAACCGTTGCCATGGTTACCGTTGCCATGATAACCGTTGCTATAGAACAGTTGCTATGGTAACCGTTGCTATGGTAACCGTTGCTATGGTAACCGTTGCTATGGTAACCGTTGCTATCGTAACCGTTGCTATGGTAATCGTTGCCATGGTAATCGTTGCCATGGTAACCGTGACTTTGTTGACCTTTTCTATGGTGTGAGAGAGACGGTATATGCGATGGTAGGTGGAAAATCCGTTTCCGATAGGAATTACTCAAAATCCGTTCTTAGTGAGCGTCCTCGTCGATAAAGGAGTAATTAAACTAAATTTCAAGTCAATAGGGCGTGTAGAGTTTTGGAGATCTCGTGATGAGTGACTGGTATTTCGCTTATATATATGGATTTTCATTTTTGGGTTTTGTTATGAATTTGTTCATCTAGCTTTTAATTATGCTTAACCAACCGTAGCTCTAAACCCATGACTGAGCTAATTGGGTTTTCATATTTTATGGTAATATACTTTTCGCTGTTGTTGCTTCATGTTGGGAAATGGAAAATATGAATTAAACTCACAACTGGCAATTTGGTCGTCGTAGTCGAGACCATTTGAACGATTGATCTCTTCGATGGGCTGGTGCTGGTAAAACGTGCCTGATCATTGAGCTGCCAGGGTGTCGGTGTAGGGAAAGATGCAGCCTGTATGCTCAAGGCCGTACTCAGTATGCAACCTACACGTCGATTTCAACGGGCCAAGGATATTTCGACGATTAGATTAGTTTCAGAAAATCCCACATACCGATAACTACTGTGAACCTTGGTTCATTAGATTCGTCCAATTTTACATCGATCGAAATAAACACGCCAAAGTAATTTAAAATAATGGGTTTGAACGCAAAATAATATTGAAGGATAATATTGGAGAATATATATATATATTTTTTCAAAACCGTACAAGCTCAACAAAATATCGATTCACGTGAATTATTTCACCAAAAAGTGACTAAATAAATCATTAATTTATATATTTGTCTATTAATTTCTGTTTTGAGTACTAAATAATATATTTTCATGAAAAACCTTCAGTGGACTCCAAAATGCTGAATGATAAGTTTTTACAAAAATTCATGATTTAATCATGAATAATATGATCCAATTATGATGTGAGATATTGAAAAATTCTAAAAACATGATAATAATAATCGTAATACCATAAAATAGATGTATAATTCAGCAGGGAAATATAGACTAATTTTAGTAAAAATAAACTATAAGAATTCTTGAAAAAAAATAAAATCAAATGAGAAGACCCAAATGAGAGATTTACTGAGATTTAATTCATTTCTGAACGATAAAACATGTATATGAGTCGTTCCATGTCAAATTGACCAATAGTTGGAATCGACCCCTTTCGAATTCGACGAAATTTGATCAGAAGTGTTCTTTTATCATAAAACGAAGTTCTACCAAAGAAAAAAAATTAACAAATTTTTTTCGAAAGTTATGCAAAATTCAAAATTCCAGCAGTTGTTCAATTTTTTTAGTTTATTTTTTAAATATCTCGAAAACTATTATAGTTGCGGAAAAATCGTTCTGGGAACTGCGAAAGAAAAATATTCCGAATTTTTTTGTTGAAAAATGATGAATTTGGAGAATTTTAAATTTTAAAAAATCGTGAAAATCCACGATCAACATTAAATTTTTGGTTCCATTTTTTTTTTATACAATACCTTGTACTGATCTTAAAAGATCCTGAAATTTTCAGAATGCCGTTGTTCGTTTTTTCAAAGATATGAATTTTTGAATATTGTTCAAAAAAAATTTTTTTTACCAAATTTCAAAAATTCTTATTTTTGAAGAAATCAAAACCCAATTCTGAAAATTTGAGGATCTTCTAAGATCAGTACAAGGTATTATATAAAAAAAAATTAATCAAAAACTTAATGTTGATAATGGATTTTGAGGATTTTTAAAAATTCAAAATTCTCCAAATTCATCGTTTTCAAATTAATTTTTCGGAACTTTTTTTTTTTTAGTCCTAAGTATGATCTTGAAGACGAACTTAGAACGATTTTTTCATAACTATAATAGTTTTCCAGATATTTAAAAAATAAAATTGAAAAATTGAAAAAATGGTAAAATTTCGAATTTTGCATAACTTTGGAAAAAACATTATTTATTTTTTTCCTTTGCTAGAACTTTGTTTTATGATAAAAGAAAACTTCTGACCAAATTTCATCGAAACTGAAAGGGGTCCATTTCAACTATTGGTCGATTCGACATGGAATGCCCCATATTCATCACTGAAGAACTAGACTGTTTCAAATAAAATGACTGTTTTTGTTTTTTCAAAGAACATTGATTAATCGTCAGAGTATCCCTAAACAAAGACCCTGTCCAAATATGAGCCCTTAATATTAATATTTAGAGGTGGCTATTTTCAATTTTATTTTTTCATTTAAATAACACATGGGAAATTGTTTTCGGAACTTTAAAATTTTATTACTCAAAAATGAATCACTGTATAGTAATAAGAACTATGGATGTGTGTAGGAAATTAAACGCTCTATACAAAAAGGACTAAATGAAGGTTTGCGTGAGGCGAGCAATTTCGGAGTTATCAAGCCTTAACCATTGAACTGTTTGAATTAATGATGTTATTTACTTATAAACGCGACAAAATTGACTCATATCACTTAAATACCCAATATTATCATCTTTAAAACAACTATCTACACATTTTTAATAGAATGTTGATTAAAAAAGTTAAATTAATGAACGATGAATAATTAATTTTATTGGGTATTTAAATTATATGAGTCGATTTTGTCGCATTTATAAGTAAATAACATCATTATTTTAAACAGTTCAATAATTAAGGTTTGATAACTCCAAAACGGTTCGCCTCACGCGAACCTTCATTCAGACATTTTTTATATTGCGTTCAATTTCCTACAAAAATCCATAGTTCTTATTACTGTACAGTGATTCGTTTTTTCGTAATAAAATTCCAAGGTTCAGAAAAAATTTACCCATGTGATTTAAATGGAAAAAGAAAATTGAAAATAGCCACCTCTAAATATTAGTATTAAGCGCTCATATTTGGACAGGGTCTTTGTTTAGGGATACTCTGACGATTTATCAATGTTCTTTGAAAAAACAAAAATAGTCATTTTATTTGAAACAGTCTAACGCACACCGAATTCCATAGGAATCGAAAATCAACGCACGGATTCAAAACTCTACCCATTTTCTTAAAATCACAAAACACTAGAAAAAAGAGCTTATTCTTTGAAAAAATAGGATCTTACATAGAACAAGAAATTCCCTCGACGTCGGATACATCGTCGTTGTTTCGTGATTGTGAATTTTCTCGGGACTTCGGGGATAAAAAGGGTAATAAAGGTTGGGGCACTCGCACGGGAAATGGGACGGGGATGATTTTTCTTCCTTTCGTTACTTTTTCGCTGAGTACTCGCACAATGAAGAGGAGCGTCAGCAAAAAAAAAACACAAAATTCACGATTATCCTCGATGAGTATGGAAAAGGATACTTTTTCGAACCCGTTCGTTAGCGAATCACTCGCGACTGTCGCTTCTCTAGCTTCACAATGATTATGAAGGGTGAGAGTGTAAGGAAGTCGAGAAAGAGAGCGTAAGGGCACAGGGAGAAAGAGAGGGAGAGAGAGAGGGAGAGAGAGAGAGAGAGAGAGAGAGAGAGAGAGAGAGAGAGAGAGAGAGAGGGAGAGAGAGAGAGGGAGAGAGAGAGAGAGAGAGAGAGAGAGAGAGAGAGAGAGAGAGAGAGAGAGAGAGAGAGAGAGAGCGAGAGAGAGAGAGAGAGAAAGAGAGTTGGTGGATCGTCGTGACGATCAATAGGGACGAGCTTTTCAGCATGCGCTACACTCGAGGATATGCCGGCGTCGCGACGCCGTCGTACAGCGTCGAACTTTCGATATATAGCTAGAAAACGAGTGGGAATGCGTGACGTAGCGAAGCAGGGCGCAAAAAAGAGCCCTTATCGTCAAAAGGGTGTGTGGAAGAGGAAAAAGTATCGTCATGTATCAATAAATAGAATTTATGTATATAAATTGCAAAATTACTCATTTATACGACTTAAATTTCAAGAACTATCGTTATCCCAAGTTAATTGGTTCTGTCATTCATCAATTCATGTATGTTTTGCTCATTGACAATTCATATTGAATGTGTACAAGCAAACTTGGCATTTACTTTTGGAGCTCAAAATGTCGGTAAGGCAGAAAACTGTATCCTCGCGCTTCTCGCGAAACGTCGGTAAGGTAGGAAAACTGTACACTCGCACTTTTGGGGATTCCCCGAAGTGAATGAAATTTCGATGCTAAGCAGTTGCAATGATGGATGATGGATTAAATGACGAAATTGTGAAAATGTTGGGAAGAGCTCGGGCTTATCGACGAATGGTAAGGAAGGAACGATAAGACCGCGCGAGAATGTGAACTGTTTCCTTTCGGACTGGATACTTCATTGAGAGCGAAGGACGGTATATATTTATTTATTACATAGGATTGAGAGACATTCGTTAATTGACAAAAAGCAATAGGTTGAAACAACAATTTGACAATACTTTTTTTTTTAGTTTGAGGAACAGTCGGTATAGTAGGGCGGTGGCAGCGTCATCTCTCGGCTGCGAGAGTCCCGAATATCTTTGGTGCAAGCGCCCATATGGAAAAGTACTATACTCTATACTCTTCTTCTGCATTCGTTTTGGAAGCTTACGCGCTTGTGAGCGCCACATCCTGTAGCATTTTAGGGGTGAATTCAGACACGGGCGCACTACGCTTGAGCGCTGCATAATCTGGCGTACCCATTGGTCAAAATGAATTTGGGGCGTGGCATTGTGGCGCGCGAAATTCAAATTGACCAATGTGTACGCCAGATTTGCAGCACTCAAGCGCAGTGCGCCCGTGTCTGAATTCACCCTAAATTTCGATGTATGTCTATACATACGTGCTGAAAGAGCGTAAGCGTCCAAAACGAATGAGGCTTTCTATGGGACTCTATCTTGCTCTATCTTCGTTGCTTCTGTTTACCCCAGCGCATTGTTTGATATAGCTTCTGATGGCTTCGATGACAACAAAGAAAAGTGTGACAAGCGTGTTTGCAGTGCGTAACAAAGCACACGATTATTTTGAGGATTACGGCAGATGACAAGCTACGTAAAATCTTAATTTCATTTTATCTTTTATTCCTTCCAATCCGCACGTTATATTCGTTGTGAATCCTTCAAAACTGCCATTCGAACTATACAAAATACAATATCAATAATTTCTTGTTGTTGCAACTCCAGTTAGAAATTACGACTGTTTGATTAAAAATGTGGAAACCCTTCGAAGCTGGAAGTTCGCCAGTCGATTGGTGCGAGGGAAATTACAGTATTTCACCGAGCATCGCGGAATTCATGAATACGGTATTATATATTATTATTATAATGTTATTTTTATTTGCGGAATTTTTCTTTTCTTCAGATGATTCTCGTGAGATAATTTCTTGAATTAATATATTTCTTAAGATATTGAGATATTGAGATATCAACAAATTAAAACGTTTGGTTCGATAAACCATGAAAATTTTATACCACAAATAAGATAAGGTTCAATATCTCAAGAATTATTAATTTTAGCAATGAGGGCCAATGGATCTTGTAGGAAATTAAATTTCCAACAATATTTTCCTTTACATTTTTTTGGTAAAGTTAATCATTTCAGAGATAACAGCAAAAAAACGATAATTTTAGGTGAAAATCAATTAACTTTAGTGAGCCATCTCACCAGTGTAAGGACACTTTTGAAGATCGTTTAATTTTTCGTAAATTGCGATTTGCGACCAAGAACAATGTGATAGCATAAAATGTCGCCCAGTTATAGAATTTTGAAAAGAAAAAATTTCGATTTACGTGTATTTTAGATGGAAAATCTTTTCACGCTATGTTTACTCAATATTAATGTTGAGGGCTGTAACTTTCAGGGAATTTCTTTTGAGACATATCCAACAAAATTTCAAGTGGGGAGTGAAAAAAAAAAAACAAGTTGAAAAAAAAATCGCCCCAGTATGCATACTAGACTGGTCGCTATAAATTAAATTTTTTTAATGCTGCCTAAAAAGCTTCTGTTCAATGAAAAACGCGAGGTATATATATTTTTTTTTAAATTAAAAATAACACGTGCTGCAAGACGATCTAAGTTCATTTTCATCGAAGAACAATTTTTTTGTACAAACGGCTAGATCAATTTGAATGAAATTTGAACACATTACAAAGGTATATAAAGGCTATTTTTAGAAAAAATAACTGCTCATAATCTTCATAATAACTAATGAAAACAATTAATATTTTCGGTAATTATTTTTTTTTCTCCAGAATAACGTTTCTGGCACAATTATGAAAATAATTTTTTTTGTGTGTTTTACTATCCCAAATAATGTCTCCAATTTTCAAATTGATCAAAGAGGTACTTCATATTAAAAAAAAATAAAAACCCATTTTTTAATGTAAAATTTTGTATTTTTCTAAAATAAGAAATACCTCTTTGATCAGTTTGAAATTTGGAGACATTATATGGGATAGTAAAACACAAAAAAAAATTGTTTTCATAATTGTGCCAGAACCTGGCACAATCCTGGAGAAAAAAAAATAATTACCTAACAAATTAACTGTTTTCATTAGTTATTATGAAAATTATGAGCTGTTATTTTTTCTAAAAATAGGCTTCATATACCTTTGTTCCTTTGTAACGTGTTCAAATTTCATTCAAATCGGTCTAGCCGTTTGTAAAAAATTATTGTTCTTCGATGAAAATGAACTTAGATCGTCTGCGGCACGTGTTATTTTTATTAAAAAAAAAAAAAAAAATTACCTCGCGTTTTTTCATCAAACAGAAGCTTTTTAGAGGGTGTCGCACAAAATTTAATATTTAACGACAATTCTAATGCATATGAATATACAAACTTCATTACAGTATAAATATGCATTAATCAAATTGATAAAAGTTATCTTCTAAATTAGTCCACAATTTGAATTTTCCAATGATTCATTATTTTTGTTTTACTGTAAAGAAACAAAGGTTTTCATGAAATTGCTGTTTACCAACTTTGCACTCCACCAAAGTTGCGTTCGAATCAAAGTACAAATTTCTATTTTACAGATTTTTTTTTCATCCAGAATATGAGAGAAAAATTTGTTTACAAGTGTTCCAAAAAACAATTGATACTTTCTAGTTAATAAAGATCACTTGACTCTTATTTTGCTTCCTCGTTATAAAAAGTTTTTCCCTTAAAAACTGACCTTCTACAAAAAGCTTATTCCCATAAGAAATTTTCCACTCAATTTTCTTGCTAGTATATATCAAAATTTTTGACAATAATGAGATAATGATATTTTCTAAAAATATCCGGTTATCGTACACTTGCGTATATATTTATGCAAAAAATATTTTTATAATTGTATCTTATATAAATTTGCAGCCATCGAGCTCAAGTTTTCAAAATAAAACGAGCAGAAGCTTCCTGACAATATTACGCTACTGCAAACATTTCTGCAACGAGCAATTAAATTGTGAGAAGGTTACTTGCTCATAAAGATCTGTTAATATTTTTGATTAAAATGTTTTCTTCTCTCATTTGTTGCTTCAGTTGAGCAATGTTTTGTTCCTTCTGCTTCCACCCATTCTCATGCATCTGTTTCGAGATTACGGAAGATTTGTCAATCCAGGAATCCATGTTATTTGGTTTTTGCTGATGATAGTTGGCTTAAGCAGCGCTTACTTCCACGCTACACTATCACTAATAGGTAAAAACACTTATTTGATCCGTTCAATTGTTTTTCAAAACCAAGGGATATGACAAAATACATTTTTCTTCCGTTTAGGTCAATTGCTGGACGAATTGGCGATACTTTGGGTCTACATGGCTGGTTTGTGCATGTTCTTCCCGAGAAGATATTTTCCAAGTGTGTTCAGAAACAACAGAAAGTGGTTTTCTCTCTTCATTGTAATACCTACTCTTGCGGCAACGGGATTGGCAATTGTTCATCCGGCGGTGAATGCCTTTGCGCTGATGACATTGGGAATTCCAGCATTCGGGTTCATGACTCTCGAATTAAAGAGGTACCTAAATTTGTATCCCGTCGTCGATTTTAAAGTATTTTAATTCTCTGCTTTTTATCGTCCAAACATATTCTTGAGCTGTTACCTTCACTGAGAAAAAAAAATGGTGGAATGAATTAAATTGAAAGTCAAATACGTTCAAACGAATAATCAATTGGTACAATCCAACATTTTTTTGTCTGAATAATATTTTGGTCAACCGAAGCGCAGAATTATTCAAGATTAGTTTCTTCAATAATTCTACGCTTCGGTTGACCAAAATATTATTCAGGCAAAAAAATGTTCAATTGTACCAACTAAATATTCGTTTGAACGTATTTGACTTCCAATTTAGTTCATTCCACCATTTTTTTCTCAGTGTTGTTATCCTGGAGAATGAAATATTGATTCGTTTTTTTTGCTCAAAGATAACATATAGAATGTTATAGTTAATATTAGATAAAAACACTGCAAATTGGACATTTGCACATTGCTTCCTCATCTTTATTCATAGTTCACACTAGTTTATCCCAAAATATGGCGATCAAATTTGGCTTCCTCATAAAGGAAGCTTTGTTAACTATGGAAAAACATGAATAATCAACGTGCAAATTTTCACAATTCTTTCAACTTTACTTCTTACTAAATTTAATTTTTGCCAAATTAAATAGTGAACAGCCTTGATCACTATTTTGAATGTGTACAAAATTTCAGTACAATACCTCGCAAATAATCGAAGTTAGTACGCTATCTTGAAAAAAACTAAAATTTGATACAATTTTAATCATTCGATCGGTTTTCGCCAAATTCAATAACGAACATCTTCGATAGCTATATTAGTTGCAATTTGTGCAACTAATATTTGTGCAATTTGTGCAAAGTTTCAGTGCAATATCTTAAAAATTGCACAAGCTAGAGCTACGCTACGGTTACGCTATTTTTCAAAAACTTAAAAACTTCATAAAATTTTAATCCCTCGATGGATTTTCGCCAAATTCAATAGCGAACAACCTTGATAGCTATACTAGTTCCTTACAAGGTTTCACTACAATATGTTGAAAATTGTGCAAGTTAGAGCGTATACACTATTTTTCGAAAACTTCAAAATTTGATAAAAATTCAATTTCCGATCGATTTTTGTCAAATTCAATACCAAGCAACCTTAATAGCTATAATAATTATGTACAAAGTTTGAGTGTAATATCTTGAAAATTGCAGAAGTTAGAGCGTTTACGCCATTGTTGCAAAAACGAAAAAAGTCGATAAAATCTCAACACCCGTTAGAATTGAAACAAAAATTGTTCATAATGAAGGGCAATTCGTGCTAGACAATGTGCCGAATTTCAGCTCGATATCTCGAAGCATTCTTGAGTTATTAATTATTTACATCAGAAACTCAGGCTATATACACACACACACGCGCGCACACGCACGCGCGCGCGCACACACACACGCACACACGCATCCATCCGGACATTTTTTTCTAAATATGATTTCTCGATGTTTTGGGACATTTTGAACACACTGGCATAAAAATCACGGAAACAAAGCTTCCTTTATGAAGAAGCAAAATGAAATATTTAATTTGGTTTTTGTGTTTCAGGACAAAATCATGGAGAGTCTATCGTTTGGGTGTGCGCTGTGCTGTAGTATGGATTTTGGCTGTAGCATGTTGGTTGAACGATCGTTTGTTCTGCGACACTTGGCTCAATCTCAATTTTCCGTATTTACACGCACTCTGGCATATGTTGATTTTCATAGCAAGTTACACGGCCGCTGTGCTATTCGCTTATTTTTCGGTCAAAGACGAGAAGCCACATCAGTCGCCGGTACTCAAATACTGGCCAAGAAACGATTTTGAGCTTGGTATACCATACGTTACGATCAAGTGCTGCGTTAAATTTGATCCTAATAGTAATATATAATTAAAATTATGAATCCGCGAAAATTCATAACCGATTAATGATGCCTGTATTGCGACGATTTCGTAACCGCGGCATTAGTGGAATATTACTGACGAGGTTTTTTTAAAAAAATGATAGCATAGTGAAGGCTATTTGACAAAAGTACTTGTCACAAAGAATTATCAGCATCTGTGATTATCGATACGTGCTTCATCAACGCATGATTATTATCCATATTTTACGTACGATATATAGCATATATATACATATATATATACTAGGGGCCCGTGCGGCTCGGGCGCAACGCGCCCTCGCATCGCAAGCCCAAACCTTTCAAACTCGAACCATCAAACCCCAACCTCCAAACCCAAACCTCCAAACCCAAACCTCCAAACCCAAACCTCCAAACCCAAACCTCCAAACCCAAACCTCCAAACCCAAACCTCCAAACCCAAACCTCCAAACCCAAACCTCCAAACTCAAACCTCCAAACCCAAACCTCCAAACCCAAACCTCCAAACCCAAACCTCCAAACCCAAACCTCCAAACCCAAACCTCCAAACCCAAACCTCCAAACCCAAACCTCCAAACCTTCAAACCAAACCTCCAAACCCAGAACCGAGCGGGGTGAAGTTGGCCATGGAATCGAGGCTCGAGCGGGGTGAAGTTGGCCATGGCCTCGATTCTTGTACACAGCGGCGGCGGCGGTGGCGATAATTTTATATAATATAGAGAGATATATATTTATTCTTAGCACAACCGTACAGAAAATGTTTTCAATATGCATTTTTTACGTCTCATGAGATATAACTACTTAAAAATTAATGAAACGAAATAAATACATTTTCAGTAGAAAAAATGCCTTTGTCGAAACCTAAAAACGGCAGTTCAAACTGTTCAAAGATTGAATTTTGCGTTTAGCTATACAAATAGTGCACGAATTGAGAGTTGGACGTATTTTAAGGACTTATACGCAATCAGGAGGCCGAAAAAAGCGATTTTCTAAGAATTTCTTCTGGAAAGAAATTATTAACGTTTAATTTATTAACGTAAAAATTTATATACATATTTTTGTAACTTTTAACTTTATTTTAGAATTTTTCTTTTTCAAAAATAATGATCCTTGAAGCCGCTGTAGCCAATATCCCTGAGATCCGGGTTTACAAATATGCCTATAACTTCGAAAATAATTGTCGGATTGACATGAAATTTTTCGTGTCTATACTTATGTTAGATATATGTACATTACGAAAATAAAATTTAAAAAATCGATTTTTTGAAAATACTGACTGCGTATAATTCCTCAAGGGGAGGATGAAGAGGTCACCATGACCTCTATCTTGAACGCATTTTTGTTTAAGTTGGGTCGAGAAAATACAAAACAAATAGGTGTGCCGCCTACATAATTAACATTTACAAACGGTCCCACTGTTATTTATTCATTCCAGCAAGTTATTTTTGAGAAAAATTTGGTTCCAGTTTTTAACTTCATATCTCTCTTCCCCTTACAAAACCGAAGTGAAAAAAGGAGTTGTTGCCTCTTAATTAATCCCGGGGATGACAGATGAACTTTTTAAAAAATTCATGAAGTTCAAAGAGTTCGCTCGATCAATTTTACAGTTGTAAAAAAAAAAAATTCGAAACACTAGCCGGCAATACAATAACTCTACTCTTTACTTCTCTATTCGTAAATATCTCTATAACTATATAACTCTACTCTTTAATCTCTATTCTTAGACCCGAATTTTAAGATCACACTTAAGACCAAACTTTCCATTGAATTCAAGTTGGAACTCAAGATCGAACTTAAGTTCCAATTTAAGATGAATCTCGAAAAATCAAGTTTGAACTTAAGTGTCGTTATAAGTTCATACTTGAGTTCAAACTTTAGTGCGAACTTCAAATCGATGTTAATTTCAAACTTAAACTTGGTTTGAAGTTTGATCTTAAGATTCATCTTGAGCTTGAACTTAAGATCGATCAAATTTCTTTCGACGCCTCCCTCGACCGTGTTTTTTGGCATTAGTTGCCAAAATAATTAAGTTCGATCGAACTTGAATTCAAGGTCAAGATAGATCTTAAGATCAAACTTCAAACCAAGTTTAAGTTTGAACTTAAGATTGATTTGAACTTCGCACTAAAGTTTGAACTTAAGAATGAACTTATAGTGACACTTAAATTCAAACTTAAGATTCATGTTGAATTGAAACTTAAGTTCGATCGTATGCTCCAACTTTATGGAAGTTTGACCTTAAGTTTGATATTAAGATCGATCGTAAGATAAATCTTAAGATCTTAAAATTCGGGCCTTACATAACTTTCGTAAATATCTCTACTCTTAAATATCTCTATTCGTAAATATCTCTACTCTTAAATATCTCTATTCGTAAATATTTCTACTTTTAAATAACTGTAGTCGTAAATATCTCCAATATTAAATATCTCTATTCTTTTGTCTACTCCTTTTCACTCCTGAATAACCGTACTATGAAATGTCACAAATTTGGTTATTCAGGAGTGACAGGAGTAGACAGAAGAGTAGAGATATTTGAATAGAGACATTTAAGAGTAGAGATATTTACGAATAGTTATTTAAGAACAGAGATTAAAGAGTAGAGTTATTTAGAAATAGAGATATTTACGAATAGATTTATTTAAAAATAGAGTTATTTCCAGTAGAGATATTTACGAATAGAGAAGTAAAGAGTAGAGTTATTGTATTGCCCACTATCTAAGCAAAGTGTCAACATGCGCGCAAGAGACAATTCCAAGTTTGAATTTCGCGGTCAATTGCGGGAGAAGTGGGGGTCAGTGCAGCCAACACACACATACGATACGCCCGTAATGGCCGCGCGTTTTATGTGCGAGCTTGACGTAGGCTGATAAATCGCGAATCGTGTGTCTGTGTGTAATTATATCTTGACGTCAAGGATTTTTCATATTTCATCACTCAACAGATATACATCCTGCAAGCACGTTTGCAACACACTGAATTGAGGCAATTTTATTTTGGATAGTCCCGACTAGGCTCGACGGAAGTCCGGTCAAAGAAAAAAAAAATGCCGCGCGGTAAGACGACACACGTTTATGTCTTATTTTTCATTTCCAAAGAATCGAGATTATTCATGGAATCTTCGTATCAAAGCGAGTGAAATTATTATTTTTTTTTAAATCTATTACTTCCCCGTTTTTTGCATCTTTGACGAAAAACGGAGTCCGCAATTTTCTCTCGCTAATACTGACGTTCCGCGTGTAATATACGTATATACATGTGTGTACATTTTCACGCGAGTGTGGGTGGGTGTGTGTGCGCGCGCGCGCGTGTGCGTGCGTGTGTGTGTGAGTACGGACTGTTTTTGTAAATCCAATATTTCTTGTTTTCTGTTATTTTCGAAGGAAAATTCGTAAATCACAAGGGTCGCAATCGTCATTTCACGAGTCCGGAGGAACTGGAGGAACAACGTCGTCAGGATGAGGAGAAAAAAAAATGGAGAGTCAGTATTTTTTTTATAGGTTAAAGCCGAACGACACGCGACACGGACATTGGATAATAATCGCGAATGTAACACAAGGTCGGGCTGTCCTTTGTTCGGTCAATGTATCTCATTTTTCTTGCGTTTTTTTTCACATCCCCCCAATTTGTGCGAAGAAGAATTAACCTTTCGATGTTTTTTTTTTCGGAGTAACATTTTCAGGGTGGTTATTTTTTTTGGAGTAACATTTTCAGGGTGGTCATGGTCAGAGGATATTAAAAAATTTCAGGGGATTTTAAACTACGCGGGCAAGTTAGGAAACATTTTGTATCATCGGGCAAAACAAATTTTTGAAGAAATCAAAGCTTTAGCAGAATTTGGGCAGAGAGGTATAAAAGATAATATATTTGGGAGAAAAAAGGTACTTTTGCTCCGATTATAGAAACTTGAAAATCAGCTCCTCAACTAGAAAACTAAGAATATTAAAAAAGTATCATTTCCACTAGAATGACAAAAAATGAGGAAACACTATTGGAGGAGTGAATAGTCTCTGAAAAATGATGTAAACGATGAATTTGGACTATTCTTTTTTTAATGCTCCACGACAAAAAGAGAAACAAATGATAATTTTCCCTCCTTAATAAGAAATCGCACATCGAAACTTGCCATGGACAGATTGATACAAAAATTACTTACACGAACGTTAGATGGAAATAGGGTTACCATATCTCAGGAATTGTCCTGAGATTTCAGGATTTTTAAGATACTGACAGGATTGCGGCCGGATTTCGGAAATCAAGATTTTTCTATTTTTAATCAAATACAGTACATTTTTCAGATTTTTTTATTAGAAAGTTTGGAACCAATCAACAAAAACATAATCTTCTTTGGATAGTATCACAAATCAATGTAATTAACATCAACATAAAATAAAAACATAATCTAATTTACCCTCTTTGGTTTTTAAAATAAACTTTTATTGGTATTAGTCTACTTTAGAAGGCCAAAAAAAGCAATTTTTGAAGATTTTTTTTCTCAGCGCCTTTAGAGATATGACTATAAAACTGTTATCACAATATTATTTCATCCTTCGAAAGTACAAAACAAAAATTTATTTTCTATTTCGATTCTTTGATCTCAGTATTGGCAAGTCTGAAACAAAAAAATAAAAAAGCATTTTAAAGAGGAAGGTTTCTTACACAACAATTAACCACCATTAATGAAAAATTGATAACAAAAAGAATGGCGGATGTTTGAACTAAATTGTGAAAATTTAAATTTTTATTTCAATTTCAAACATCCGCAATTTTTTTTAAATCAATTTTTCATTAACGGTGGTTAATTGTTGTATAAGTAACTTTCCTCTTCAAAATGCTTTTTTATTTTTTTGTTTCAGACTTGCCAATTCGAAGATTAACTGTCGGCCATGGAAAAACACATTTTCGACTTTGGCGTTTTCTATAAATTATTCAAAGAATCGAAATAAAAAATAAGTTTTTTTTGTACTTTCGACGGATGAAACAATGTTGTAATAACAGCTTTATAGTCATATCTGATAAAGGGGCTGAGAAAAAATCTTAAGAATTTGCTTTTTTTTGCCTTTTAAAGTAGACTAGTATCTTAAATGAATTGCGAAAATAATCAATACTTTCATTAATCTGTGAAACTAATCAGTTTTATCATATTTGCTTTGCGCAATTACGTTTGCGACAAAATCTCAGGACATTTCTATGAAAATCAGGCTTTATGTCAGGACTTTTCAATTTTCCCATCTGGTAACCCTAATGATGGAAATACATTTAGCTCCGATATTTAATTGAACTCGATACAATTTCGTCCTATCTCTGTTTTGGCTAGGAAAAGTTCAGTAATCGAATCATTCGAACGGAGCAATTCCAGGGAATTATATTCTTAATTTTCCATGGCCACCCTAGCTCCGAAGTTTACAGCGGAAAATAATCACAACAAAGTTGTGCTCGATGATCGACAGGAGATAATGACGATTTATGGAATTTTCAGCAAACAAAAGGCGGCGATTCGTCCAGCGATGACGAGGACGAAGCGAGGGGCAGCGGCGACAAAGCTAAGAAGAACGATGGCTCCGATTCGGATAGTGATAGTGACTCAGATTCAGATTCCGAAACTGAGGTAATTCATTATAAAGTTTTTTTTTTTTTCTATATGGAGACATGTGCCTTTCGGAGTAATTTTGGGGATGCCATTTATTTTTAGTATATCTGAACATTTGGGATAGTCAAATGGGTGTTGAATTTTGTGTATCATTCTCAACATGAGGAGTTCTTTTTGAACTGGGCCACTTTTTTTTTCACCCTCTCCAAATTTTTTCAAAATCTGCCAGTTTGAAATATTAGTCAAAAGGAACGTCTGTGATTTTTTTTAGATTTTTTTAGGCGTCCGTTCAAGATTTTCAATTTTTCATTACGAACACTGTATCTCAAAAAATATTCATCAAGCAAAAAAAAACGTAACAATAAAAACTTATTTATTTTTTCCACTTTATCGAAAAAAATTAAAATCATAATTTTTCTGCATTGAGAATATGGAAATTTAGCGAAAAAATGTGAATAAAATTTTTGTTAACCTAATAACACACTTTCGATTTCGGTACAAATTTTACAGGATGTCTGTCATTGGGTAAAGAGCGCGAAAAAAAATTTCAAAATGGCACCTGCAATGGTTATGATGAAAAAAAATAAAAACTCTGTGAAATCTATATGCAGTTATGAGATTTCGCGGGTTTTTTTATTTTATCGTAACCATTGCAGGTGCCATTCTGAAATTGTTTTCGCGGACTCTTTACCCAATGACAGACATGAAAAAAAATAAAAACGCTGTGAAATCTTTATGCGGCTATTACAGGGTTTTTATTTTTTTTCATTATAACCATTGCAGGTGCCATTCTGAATTTTTTTTCGCAGACTCTTTACCCAATGAAAGACATCCTGTAAAATTTGTACCGAAATCGAAAGTGTGTTATTGGGTTTAAAAAAATTTTATTCTTATTTTTTCGCCAAATTTCAATTTCCTCAATGCAGAAAAACTATGATTTTAATTTTTTTCGGTAAAGTGGAAAAAATAATTAATTTTTAATCTTTATGTTTTTTTTTGTTTGATATTTTTTGAGATAGTGTTTCGTGATGAAAAATTAAAAATCCTGAACGGACGCCTAAAAAAATCTTTAAAAAATCACAGACGTTCCTTTTGACTAATATTTCAAACTGGCAGATTTTAAAAAAAATTGGAGAAGGTAACAAAAAAAAGTGGTCCGGTTGAAAAAGAACTCCTCATATATGGTGCAATTTTTTTTTAAGGGTCAGTAATTAAATACCAATCCTCATTTGCATGTTGAAAAAATTTTCATAGCGGGATTGATTTTCACATAGTCTTGATAGAACTGATAATTTTAATAATATTGATAATTTAATTAATTTAATTAAATAAAGAACCATTAAACGAAGTTGGTAAATTATTCTTAAAACTTTTTTCATTATTAAGATGAATAATTTACCAAATACTGTCAAGTTTACATTATCAATAACTTTAAGGAAATGCAAAGAAAAAATCAATTTCGTAATTGAAATTTTGCCGAACTCTGAATTTCTGTTCTAATTAATAACTAAACAAAAAACTGTTTCAGGGAAAGGCGAAAGGAGTGGAAAATTTGATCGAAGTAGAGAATCCTAATAGGGTACAAAAAAAAGCGAAAAAATTATCTCAACTCAACGAGACGTTAGCGAAATCTTCGAAACCCGAACTCTCGCGGAGAGAAAGGTTCGTGAGGGATTTTCTTTTCATCGAGGAAAATAATTCTGATTCAATCGGACGAAGCGACAAAAAAAAATACAAATTAAAATTATATGTAACGTTTTGCAGGGAACAACTGGAGAAGCAAAGAGCTTACGCGAATTATCAAAAATTACACGCGGCAGGTAAAACCGATGAGGCACGCGCCGATTTGGCTCGACTAGCAATAATTAAACAGCAACGAGAAGAGGCAGCAAAAAAGCGAGAGGACGACAAAAAGCAGAGAGACATGGCGGCGCAAAAGAAAACCGAACAGACTCAAAAGGCGCTCGGTAAACGGACTTGAATGAATTATTTGAGAATCCAATGAATTGTAATGAAAATACGAAAGGAAAAAAAAATTATCTTGTATACCGATGATGTTATTATACTAATATCCGAATGGTTCTATCTCTACTTTTCTTATCAATAAAAATTTTCATCTGAAACCGCTAAATTATCATTTGTCGAAGAACAGATTATGAATGATGATTGACAAAATTGGCCTAATTGATTCCATTGGAAATTATGTGCACATGAAATTAGTGGTTTCGTTGGTTGTAAAAATTTAAGTATATCGTTTCTTAAAACCCTTCCCAACAAAAATAACACATTTATAAAATAAACGATAAGTTCTTGCTCTTCCATAGAGAAAACAAGGTTTTTGTTAATAACTTGTTTCCTTGAGCATTTCATGCGACTTTATGACTGTTTTCAAACAGATGAGTAAACAGTTATAATTGTAAATCGGTAATTACAGATGTAACATTTTTGCGAAACAACCGAATTTTTTTTTTTAAACAATAGGAACAAAATGAATAAAATAAACAAGAACAAAATTCTCAATCACCGGAAATAGCCCAAAATTGAAGATAATTCTTGACAACAAACGGGCCAAAAATATTCATCGTTAACAATTCTAAAACAATCAATATTTAAAATGTATTAAACAGTGCCAAATGCGATTTTTTAAGCAACTAATATTTGCAGAAACAATTTCAAAAATGTAGTGCTGCTTTGATTAGTGTAAGATGCTCCAACCTTAATTCTTAAGTCAGTTTTCTTAAATAGGATAATAATACTTGTTCTCTGATATATTTGTCTACTACTAAAAAGCTTTTTGCCGAACATCTACTCCATTTCAAAATTTCAAGCATTTGCAGGTTTTTTTAATTAAAAAATAATGTTTGTCAACATTTGAATTGAAAGTTTAGTCCTGCTAGCTGTGAAGTTGTGAAATGTGAAGTAATTACCAAAACTTCTTTGAAAATCAATATTTAAAATGTATTAAACATTGCCAAATGCCATTTGTTATTGGACATTGATCAACAAACATTGGCAGAGACGATTTCGAAAATGTAGTGCTGATTTGATCAGTATAAGATGCTCCAACCGTCTTAAGTCAGTCTTGCCAGTGTTTAAATAATAACAAATAATTTAAATGCCTGAAGTTTGAAAAAACCCCGCGCATTGAGTCGACGACTAGTGCTGCCGCGCAGCGGATTTCCGGCGAAACGTCGAGCGCGACGAGAGTGGGGATAATGAGGTTCCGCTAGGTCGGATTTATGAAACATTTTTTTACACCCGGTGCCAAAATTTAACCCCTTCGTTAATTCTAATTCTACATAGACACGAACAAAAAAAACACAATCTTTAAACACACCGCACATCGTGAATCACGTAAGCTGACAAAAACAAACAAAAGCTGACAAAAACTTGGCCACAAATCGATCGATCACTCGACACTTTGACAGTTATTTATCCGATAATTCATATCAGAACGAAAAGTTGAAAACGAAGATTAAAAAACAACAATGTTCAAAGTACGAATGAATGTCCATGTGATCGAGTGACGAAAGTACAAAATCATTGCATTGAGAAGGACTGTCTTCATTTTTTTAGCAAGCTGTCACGCAGAATCGACTGATTCGTGAATTTTTGCGAAGCTTTGATAAATTCTACAACAACGCAACTTTAACAACGTCCGTGAATCCATCAACAATGTCCGTTGAGGAGGAAAAACGTGAGTAAACGAATGTTTTTATCGTTAAGCGGAGTGCAAAGGTCAACATAACCTCAAAAATTTTTGAACACATTTTTCTGTGAGATGGCTCGATGGAATAAAAAAAAAGAAGAGTGGGGCCACCTGCGTAATTAATGTTTACTTTTTTTATTCCATCCTATTCCTATTTTTTTTTTATTCCATCAAGCTATCTTCGAGAAAAATGTGTTAAAAGTTTCAGCCCTATCTCTGTCGCACTCACGGGAGGGGAATTGCGGGAGAGGAGAGGGGAAAGGGGAGGGGCTGACCCTCCCCTTAAATTCGTTTTTATTTTGATGAAAAAGAAGAAGAGATGGCATTTGAAAAAATTCTTTGAATTTTCGGGACAGAGAAATTTTTAAACATGCCTCTGGAGGAAAAGCGAAGTCACTACCAAATCAATGCGACTAACGTCGATCAAATAATGAGCTGGAGAGATTATTGGCGCAAGAACAAAACGAGCATGGCGAAGAGCAAAGCGGAAGATAATGAGATAGTCGAAGAAGATTTGGCAAGCAAAGTTTCAATGTGGCAAGGAGACATAACGTCGTTGGAAATAGACGTCATCGTTAATGCGGCAAATTCAACTCTAATGGGTGGCGGAGGAGGTTAATTCAGAATGAACTCTAGTGAAAAAAAATAAACATTTCCAAAAGCATTTCCATTGAAAATATCGACGGGTACTTTTCAGTTGACGGGGCTATTCACAGGGCGGCTGGACCTAGCCTTAAGAAGGAATGCGCGACCTTGGGTGGTTGCCAAGTTGGCGAAGCCAAGGTCACGGGGGGATACCACTTACCGGCTAGATGTGAGTAGCAAAAAAAATACTTTTTCGCACTTGTAAAATCACTGCCAAATCTTCGAAACTGTTTCTCCAAATATTTGTACTGGGGCGATCAATAATGACGCATAAATTACACAGAAAGATGTTTTGTAATCAAGAAAAACACTCGCACCGATTCATTTCTCACGGTCGGAACCGCTTTACGATTTACATCGTATTTTCATGATCATGACCTCATTTGTTTCTTAAGATTTTCAATTATGTAATCTTTTAGATTCATGTTCATAATTATAAAAATAATTATAAACTTGTGACTTTTTTCAAATAGACGAGTAAATCGATAATTATTGATCAAACTTTTTGCGATCCGACCGAAAACTTTTTGAAGAACAAAATGAACAAGAACAAAATCCTCAATCACCGGAAATAGGCAAAATTGACGATTGTTCGTGGCAATAAATGGGCCAAAAATATTCATCGTTAACAACTGTAAAACAATAAATATTTAAAATGTATTAATCACTGGCAAATGCGATTTGTTCAGCAACAAATATTTGCAGAAACGATTTCCAAATTTTAGTGCTGATTTGATTGGCGTAAGATGCTCCAACATTCTTAAGTCGGTCTTGCTAAATAGAATACCAATAATACTTGTTCTCTAGTATGTTTACTACTAAAAAGCTTTTTACCAAACATCTACTCCATTTCAAAATTTCAAGCATTTGCAGGCTGTTTTTTAAATTAAAAAATATTTGTCAACATTTGTATTGAAAGTTTACTCCTGTTAGCTGTGAAGTTAAAAAACATGAAGCAATTACAGAACTTCTTTGAAAATTTCAAAATTTTACATAATAAAGTGTGTTGTACCTTTTTGAATAATTTCTGAATTTTTTCTTACACTATCACACAAATTATTGAATGTTTTTCCGGAAAATGATTTAACGTTTAAGAGAATTCCGAACTGCTATAAAAATTACAAGGTTAGAAATTACAAAATTGGTTATATCCGCCATTTTTAAATTTGATTAAGTTCCGAACGTTATGAAAAAAGGCGGTTATAGCAAAGATGCTATTGTTAAAGAATTCGAATTTCAGATGTGATACACACGGTTGGTCCGATGGGTGAAAAACCGGAAAAATTACGGGAATGTTACGAAAACAGTCTCTCTCTAGCTGTAAAGAATGACGCTCGTACAATAGCGTTTCCCTGCATATCAACAGGAGTTTACGGATATCCTCAAAAGCCAGCGGCAAAAATTGCACTAACAACGGTGAAGAAGTTTCTCCAGGATAACAACGATAAAATCGATCGAGTTATATTCTGCTTGTTTCTCAAGAGTGATAAAGACATTTACGAGGAATTGTTGCAAAAGTACTTCGCTTTCGAATGAACTTCAAGAATAGGTATAAACAACGATTATTAATTTATGAAATTAACGCTTCCCACGAAGAACGATCGACGTGAAAAAGTCAACCCTCGAGTATAAGAGTGCGATGTAACTTTCGCAACCTCGATTATTGTCTCGAAGATGCATAAAATTCTTTTTTTTATTCGCTCGAAGACTTGAAATATTTATTAATCTCCATTAAAAAAAAATCAATATCCACTTATCTCTGTGTATCAATGTTTTCGTATCTCTACTTGCCGACGTCCACCTGCGAACTGTCTTTTTCCTTTCTTCTTTCTTTTTTTATTCCCCCATTGCCTCGATTTTGCTCATCGTACAAACAATATTAACATAAAAGTACATCAAATCAAACTTAGAATTGGCGAGCGGAAAATTACAAATGTAATTTGTAATTCAAAGTTTGCTAATTAAAAATTACAAATGTTATTAGTAATTATAAAAATTTCAATTACAAATGTAATTAGGTTCAAATTTCGCACTAATTACATTTTATCGATGTAATTAGAGTCAAATTTCACTCCAATTACATGTAATTAGGACCAAATTTTCGACTAATTACATTTTTCAATATAATGAGAGTCAAATTTCACTCTAATTACATGTTATTAGTTTCGAATTTCCGACTAATTACCGTTTTCAATGTATTTAGAGACAAATTTTACTCTAATTACATTGATAAAATGCAATTAGTCGAAAATTTGAACCTAAGTACATTTGTAAATTGTAATTTGAATTTTCCTAATTACTAATAACATTTATAATTTGAAATAAAATTTTTTTCAATTACTAATTACATTTGTAATTTGTAATTAGAACGTAATTAATTACAAAAACGCTAATTTCTAATTAATTACATTAATTAGAAATTTTTCAATTACTGATTACGCTTATAATTTGTAATTAGAAATTTTTCAATTACTAATTACATTTGTAATTTGTAATTAGAATGTAATTAATTACAAAAACGCCCAACTCTGATAAAACAGACGGCAAAGACACTTAGTGCGAAAAACGTGACGGTCGGCCGTTCCATTTGCCCGTAACGCTCTCGCGCCCACAGAAGTTTCACTTGAAAAAGAAAGTTTTTTTGAAATTTTTTGTTACGAAAAATCTTGAATAGATCAATAAAAATGAAAACAAAAAAAATCTTGCAACGAGCGAGCTACGAGGAATAATCACCGCGCAACGAGCTACGAGGAATCGCCGCTGAGCGGCGCTAGTAGTACGGTTTTTTTCCGCTAGGTGGGCTCTCGATGAGTTTTCGAACGCGTCGTGCAATGCGGCGCGTTGCAGTGACGTTACAAAGTCCCGTGTGGTCGCGCCGCTGTTCCCTCTTGGGCGCTCTTGGGACTTGGAGCTAAACCACACAATCTCTCCGTCCTCCCACTATCGTTCTTCCCCGAGGAGCGACACATAAAATACCGCACACCGCTCGAGACGAAAGATACTCCGAAAAAGTTTATTTCGCGGTGTGCGTCTTTCAATTCAAGTAACACATAAAGAGAGAGAGAGAGACAAATATATACCTAGATCGAGGATGACCGGGACATAAAGACGCGCGCGTTTCGCAGTGTTTTTGCAGTTTTCACACACGCTCGCAAGTGTGTCCGTGTGTGTGTGTGTGTGTGTGTACATTCAAGTTTTAACAGAGAGAATATACAGTGCGTGCGTGTGGCAGAGCGTTTAATGCCGTCAGCGCTAAAACTTCGGCATATCGCCGCAAAAATTTTTTTACTCCTCTCGTCGTCGTCGTCGTCCTCGCCCTGACGGCGCGCGGCGGGGTCAGCCATCTTGGAAATATATCGGAAGTGTGTAAATGTCTGCATGTGGCCAATAAGTGGGGGAGACGGGTTGTGGTTTTTAATGTGGTGCATTTCGTACGGTGAAATCTGTCACAAATGGGTAAATATCATTTTTAATTAACACATTATTACGATCAAAGTGCATTCGGGAAGTAATATTCGGCGAGGAAAGTTCGAGAGAAAGAGCGAGCGAGGTCGATGTGAGGGAAAGAGAGAAGCCCGAGAGAGAGAGAGAGAGAGAGATCGAGCTAGCGAGGATAGAGAGATACATAGAGCCAGAGAAATCGAGAAGAGGAGTAGAGAGTAACGAGATTCTCGTCGTGCGGTGTGTTGGTGATGATTTCGTGAGTCGAGGAAAAAAAAATAAATAAAAAAAATAGCGCGAGTGAGTAAGAGAGAGAGAGAGAGGGGTAGATCGAGGCGTTGGTGATTCCGTGTTCGATCGCAAGTGAAGCAAGTTTCACGCGCGCGCGCGCGCGCGTGTGTGTCATTCCGTTTCTTACGAATGACTTTTTTTTTTTTTTTTTTCAATCATAAGTGCATTCGTCGTTGTTTGTTTTTTTTTCTTCTTCCGAGTGTGCGAGGCCGTAGCGGCGCGCTGACGCGTTCGAGCCAAACGAGGTACAAAATTTCGCACGCGAGTTTTTTGCGCCACGACATGCTATTTTTCAGCTGTGTGTGTGTTTTTGTGTTCGTGAGTAGCGAGATGTGGCGAGCGAGAAAAAGAGAGAGAGAGAGAGAGAGAGGAGCAGAAAAAAGGAGACTGGATAAGGGTTCGCCTCTTACCCCCTCCTCTCTCTCTCTCTCTCTCTCTCTCTCTCTCTCTCTCTCTCTCTCTCTCTCTCTCTTCTCTCTCTCTCGCTCGCTCGCTCGGTCGACACACCTAAAAGTACTCGTCGTTGTCGCTGTGGGCGCTTGTGTGCGTCGTGTAAGAAAACGCGAGCCCCGAATCGAGTGGGCGAGATGCGAGAGCAACAGCGGCGAGCCAAACCAGCGCTCAAAAACCCAGAAATGAAGAGAGCAAAATATTTTAGCCTCGTTATATATATATTTTACTTACGGTTATAAGAGACAGACGAACGGACAGAGTCCCGTAATCTCTCTCTCTCTCTCTTTCTCTTTCTCTCTCTCTCTCTCTCTCTCTCTCTCTCTCTCTCTCTCTCTCTCTCTCTCTCTCGCTGAATGGCCGCCAAGCTTTCTAGGTTACAGACGGACAAACCGTACGCGGCGAATTCGACTCTGTCGCTCTTTCACGGCGTCCTTCTTGAACGGTTACACGTTTCTTTTTTTCGAATCCTGAGAATATTCTTTGCGAAATATCAACGTTCGATTTTCTGAGCGAATGTGGACACTACCGGCGAAAACGGACGAAACTTCAAAAAAGGTCTGGAACGTTTTTTTTTTAATGCCATTTCGCCGGAAGAAAACGTAAACTATAATTTAACAAACGGCATTTTAAAGGGGAAGAATTCGGCTTTATTTCCTGTTTTTTAAACTATTTTTACAATGCGTTTTTAGTTTTTGACTCTGTTTTGCAAAACTGTTTTTCACATTTTTTCCGCTCTCTTCAGGTGCACTCATCTTCTAGAGGCAATTTTGTTTATACATTTTAACCATTGGATTAATAAAGGGAAAAGTTTGATCTTCAATTTTCGTTTTTCAAAAACTTTGAACGATTTTTTTTTCCAAAGTTATTCGGTTTTTTGTGAATAAAAGAGGAAATTTGAAAAATCTCCTATAACGCGAAAACAAAGAGGATTCATGAAAAACTTTTAAAAAGCAAAAAGTTGCGTCTGTTTTCGTTGAGTTCGGAGGAATTTTTCAGATTTTTTCCGACCGAAAATAGGAGGAAAAAAATTGAGAAAAAAATGTAAAAACAATTCCGATGTGTTGAAAATAGTAAACTAAAATATTTTCCCCTCTCGTAATTTTATCAACAATCCCATAGTTCTCGAGTTATGGTAATTGAATGATCTGAGATCCGACCCAAAAAAAAAGAAACAAAAGTTTGGAAAAAAAAAGTCTGAAAAAATTCCTCTGAATTCAACGAACACAGACGCAACTATTTGCTATTCTAAAGTTTTTCATGAATCCTCTTTGTTTTTGTGCTATACGGGATTTATCAAATTTCCTCTTTTTTCACAAAATGCGAAATAACTTTGGAAACAAACTTTGCTCAAAGTTTTTGAAAAAAGGAAATTGAAGCTCAAACTTTCCCTTTTATGAATCCAATGGTAAAAATGTATTTAAAAAATTTCAGATAAACAGTTGTTTTCAAAATAGAGTGCAAATCTAAAAACAAATTGTAAAAATAATTTGAAAAACAGGAAATGAAGACGTGTTAAATTAGTTTACGTTGACTTCCGGCGAAATGGCATAAAAAAATGGTTTAAACCTTTTTTGAAGTTTTGTCCGGAAACTTGATGAAATAAAAAACAAATATTGCAGCTGTCTGCGTTATGAAAGGCTGCAAATGACGCTGCCCTTATTTTTCATTCCATCGAGACGTTTTGGAGAAAAACGTGTTACAAATTTTACCTCTATTTCGCATTAACAAACGCGTG